>CM042197.1:14926240-14966550 GCA_023539305.1 Ilex asprella | reverse complement strand
TGCTTTTTCTGGACTAATTATACTTTGATGGAGTTCAAATGATGATGTTTCAGGTGCTTAAGTGAGGAAAAGGGTCAAGGACAATAAATACAACATTTAAGTGTAACTGCAACATTTGATCAAGAAAGGAAAAATTCGAGGACAACAAGAACATTCCAACGGTGATCAACGTTCGAACGCTCCCTCTAAACGAGGAAGATGAGGCAAAGAAGTGTTGCAAATCTTGGAGATTAAAGTCTAATGTTCGAACACCAAGCCTCGTTCGAACGCATCATCACATTCGAACGACACTGGAAATGCTGACACGATCAGGCTAACTGGAAGACTTCGCGTGTGCAGACTCCCAAGCTTGAAGAAAGACCCTCAGGCACATGGGTGCCATGATCGACCAAGTCTGGAGTGCTGAAGACTCTGATAGCTGCAGAGAGTAGGTGAATGAATGGCCCTACAAAGGACTCCAACCCACGTGAAGCCTGAAAATCAGCACAGACATACAGGCAAAACATCCTTCAGTTTCGAACGGAAGGGACCGTTCGAACGGTTCCCACAGACAGACTGCAGATTTTCTGATTCTTTGTCTAAACTTCAGATTTTCCCTTTGACTCGTCCAGCACTGTTCTTTCACCCCTCCCTTGCTCTTCCCTGCCTGTATATACTCCCTTTTTTGGGATCCTTTGGAGACAACTTTTGGGGAGGGATCAAGAGCTCTCCTCTTGAAGAATATTTAGTCTTTTTCATGTATTTTTAGTATTTCATTCAAGTATTTACTTTCTAGTTCTTTTAATTCAAGTCTTTACATTCCAACTCTTTCAATTCAAGTATTTATTTCAGTTGGAAAGTTTAATTCCCTACTGGTCTTCATCTTCATTATAGTTGGAAAGTTTAATTCCCTACTTGTATTGTTAAATTCATGCACTTTATGTTCTTGTCGTTACATTGATGCTCTTACTTTCTTGCTTTCAATTAAGTCTTGCACCTTCATTATTTGAGCTCATCTTCTTCTTAGAGGAGTAAAACTCTTCCACTTTTCTAGAGCTTTCCCAAAGCCAAGAAGGGTGGAACGCAATTCACTCATTCTTTGTTGAAGATCTAGCTTTCTTTTACTTTCTTTCACTTCCATTGCTTGAGCATCTTCTTCTTAGAGGAGTGAAACTCTTCCAATTTTCTAGAGCTTTTCCCAAAGCCAAGAAGGGTGGAACGCGATTCACTCATTCTTCGCTGAAGATCAACTTCGTAGTTCCTCTACTTGGAGGGATGAGTACCATTCACCTTTTTAGCTTGACCCAAGCCATGAAGAGTGAGTAGTCCTCATTTACTCTTTAGGGAGAGGTGAAGACTATGTAATGACCATCCGGATATTATACTTGTGTATTACTTTCACACTTCAAGGCTTTATTTACTTGCTTAGTGGGAAATGGGATGAGTTAAGCAAAGTTAGGGTAATTTGCACAACCAAAGGATATTTCTATGATCCGGATAACTCATACATAGAAAGATCCGTTGGTTTAAGACAAATACCCTAGCTCATTCTTTGTGCAATCAATGGGTATTTCTATGGTAAATGGATGACTCCTTCTAGAAAGATCCATTGATTCTAAGCAAAGAATCGCGGCTAGTATTCTGTATAACCAATGGATCTTTTCTATGGTAAATGGATGACTCCTTCTAGAAAGATCCATTGTGTGAGACAAATACTCCAAGAAAGAACTTCAAGATAAACCCCTAAATTCCCACCACCATTGCACTTCATGAAAAGGATGGAGCTTTAACCCAGTCTATCCTTATCTTCCAATTAACCCACTGTTGACACGGGAGTTAGTTGAGTTATAAAAGCACAAGTGTAATACGCCGAATGACTCATTACATAATCTGATCCTCGAACTAAAGAGTGAATTTAATTATATTGAAATCGTATATTTTGTCTAGAAAATCTCTTGAAAAGAATTTAATATTCTATTCAAGAAACCATCCACTTCTCACAAAACTCAAAAAGGTTACAATCAATCGGTCTCTATCACAGCTTACTTTGAAAACACCACAACATATTCCCTGTGGATTCGACTCCGGACTCAAACTGGATTATTACTACAACTTGACCGCCTGCACTTGGGTGTACACATTTCGGATCAAGTTAGGTATGATGGCATGGTGGTGGGGGTAGTGTGGTAGCAGTGATGGCGGTGGTGGGGCAACAGGTGTGGTGGTGGGGTGACAACAATGGTGGTGGGAACGACGGTGGTGGTCGTGGTAGGGCAATAGGTGTGGTGGTGGTAGTGGTGGTGAGACAGTTTCAAACACTACTTTTTTTAAGTACTTATGAGAAGTTATAAGTTCTAAAAACACCTTTAAAAATTCAACCCAAACATACCCTTAGGGGCCTATTTTTCTTATAAAATTTGAGCTTTTAATATTAGCTGTCAGATTAACTTTAAAGTAAAATTTAAAGAGATCTCAACCATGAATAGAAAAAGTTATTTTGTTTATCTTTTTAGATTTGAATTGTACTATACTTTATTATGTAGATAGTTTTTGGGTTGGTGGCATAAGAGGTAGGCTTGCCAGGAGGTGGTGTAGTGTTGTGTGCAGGATTAGGCACACTAGGTACCTCTCTCAAGGATCTTCCTACACTCAGTTGCCTTCAAAACGGAAAAATCATGCCCATATTTGTGTAAAAGATTACGAAGAGAGGTGTTTTGGTAGAATAGCACTACTTTTGGCCCCATTTTAAGAGAGATATGGGGAGGTTTGTTAAGCAATGTTACACATGTCAGGCTACTAAGGGACATGCACATAATACCGAGCTTTACACTCCTATATCCATTCCAGATGCATTTGTGGGGGAATCTATCCATGGACTTTATGTTGGGTCTGCCATGGACTCAACTTAATATGAATTCTATATATTTTGTGGTTAACAGGTTTTCCAAAATGGAACATTTTATTCTATGCAGAAAAACCTTAGATGCTTCTTATGTTGCCCACTTATTCTTTCGGAAGATTGTTTGTTTGCAGGGTATTACTAAGACCATTACTTTTGATTGTGGCAATAAGTTTTTTTTACCATTTTTGGTCAACTTTGTGGAAGTGATTGGATACTTCGTTGCATTACAGCAACTCGAGTCATCCACATATTGATGGGCAGATAGAAATAGTTATCTGACCTTGGGGAATATCTCTCAAAGCCTTTACAAGAAATATCCAAGGCAGTGGGATAATACTTTATCCCAAGCAGAGTTTGCCTATAACAATGTATCAAATAGATCCACCGGCAAGTCTCTATTCCAGATTATCTCTTTACACATTCTTGATATAGTTTCATTCCCGAGGATGAACATTATGGTTGAGCATATGCTGGGGAAAATGACAGAAGTGCAAGCAGAGGTGAGACAACATTTGGAGGTGTTGTTGGCCAAATATCTGGAGGCAGTAGACAAGTATCGTCGACAGAAGATTTTCAGGGTTGGAGACAAGGTTATGATTCATCTACGCAATGAGAGATTACCAGTTGGGTCTTGCAACAAGCTCAATTAGAAGATGATTGGCCCCTTTAAGATTTTTAAGAAGATTAATGACAATGCTTATGTTGTTGATCCTCCTGCATATATGGGAATCTCTAGTGCTTTTAATGTGCAAGAATTGTTCGAGTTTCATTCTAACTCCATCAAGCTTTCACAAGTTAACTCAAGGGAGAGTTCTTTTCAAGAGGGAGGGATTGATGTAGAATAGCTGGCAGTTTAGTACTTGGAGTAGGAAGACCTTCATGCGTCCAAAGCCCAACAAAAGGCCACAAGGTGATAGTAGAGATAAACTGGTCAAACTTAAAATTAATTGAGACTAGTTGTGTTTGATCTGGATCAGACCAATGATCAAGACTCACTCCTTCAATTTTGGCCTAAATTCCATCATTTAGGCTCTTAAAACCTCACTTTTGTCGTTTTCAAAAAGAATTCGAGAACCAATAATAAATTATAAGAGATTCCAAATTCAATGTCGTAAGTTGTGTTAGACTCCAGAAGACAAGTGCTTTTACGTTAACTAGTGAGATTGCAATTTTCCATTGTTTGGTAATTTTTGTATGCTTACGGATTTTACTTCTATTATGGGGATGATTAGGGTTTTTTGTCTTTCCTATTTATACTCTCTTATGCAAAACAAATTATTCATTGAATAATATACCATTTTAAGAGATATTCTCTTTTTCTTTTCTCTGTAGAATCACAGTACCTTTATGTTATATATTTGAAAGTAGTGTTTTCTTCGTGTCCATTCGTTACTACTGCGTCAGAATTACAATGCTGATTAGTTTCAATAAACATGACAGATTCTTATCAACAAAATATTATCCTTATTTCCAGGAAATTTACAGAGAGGATTAGTGTTCCAAGGACTTCAATCTTGTAGGAATCATTAAGGGTATTCTCAACTCCCACTCAAATTTGAATTCATATTTGAATTTATGTAAAAACATTTAAAAAACTCTCTCCAAGTCTTTTATTCAAACTTATATCAAATAAGTAAAAACTCAAATATTTGCTCAAATTAAGTAAGACCCAAATGCATTACCCAAAAACCAACGGCTATATTTCTACCAATAGCCCCCTACTTTAACTTCTCTATTCACCATATTCACTGTCAAACCAAGTCTCATTCGAACAAATGAGACCTCACTCAGTGAAAAAACAAACAAGCAATTACATGTACATGGGTATATATGTCCTGTGTATAGGGACAAAACTAGAATTTCATTAAAAGGGGTAAAAAAAAATAGTAGCATATCCAAAATTTTTATTTAACGAGTCCAATTGACTGTTAGCGTAGATGACAAATTTTTATTTGTATAGAACTATCCAAATCTACTGTATACCTCATGTAAAAATTAATTTGGGCTATAAAATCTAAAAACTAAATCGTACTTCCCATTGTAAAAATACATGTAATATTTTCAAGTCCACTTGTTCTTTCAGTAATAATATGATTTAGTGATTAAAACAAATTATAATTAATCTTTGAATCAGTGTATTGTTCATGGTACAAGTCACATTTGTAGTTAAATATTGCAACAACTTTCTTGTTGGTCATAAAACTTATTCTAGCAAATGTCTTTGTCCGTAGGTGAAGCACTGTCCACTTGATTAATATTTCCCATTTGGTTATTAAAGGTTGTAAGCGGAAAAGAGCTTCCACCTAGATCTTGTGACCTTCTTGATCCTCCTTTGAGTTGAATTTCCTGCAAAACAAACAAACTGCCTCAGACCAAAGTGTTTCGGTCGAAGGCATTTCGATACTTAAATAAGTAATTGGAGATGGAGAATTTTTGCTATCAAAGAATTTTGCATTCTTTTACTGTTTATCCTTGCCGGTCTCCATCCACTGATTTCTTTCTGTGGAGAGATTGGCATATTCTCCTTCAATTCAGCCTTAGCTATTGAGTCTCCCCTAAATTTCCTCTCACACTCCCTTGACCTTAGCCTGTAATTTGTTTAAATTGATTCAACTGGTGCTGTCGAATCCCTTGATTTTAGGCTGTGATCATCTTGTGTGGCTCTTATCCTGATCTGGCTAACTTCTTCTTCTCGGTCATTTAACCAAATTAACTAGTGCAACTCGGTGGCAGCAGAACTTAGCACTCACATGACCTTCATGTGACCATTTACACGTGGCATCATTTCATGCCCCTTCTCTTGCTCCCATGGAGCGCATGTCAGCCATCATTTTTCTGACAAGCACTTCATGTCCTCAAGTTCATGATTGCGTGGGTTTTTGAGACAAACAATTGTCTCTTCTCATTAAATGTCCGTCCTTTGGCTTCTTGAGTTCCCTCTATTCCCAGTATAAAAATATTTCAACTTCATTTCGTCTGCACTTTGTTCTTTTTCGTCCTCACCCTGTCCCTCTCAAAGCCCTTTTGTGCTCACACTTTCTGCATCCATCATCCGAATGTCTTCTCTCACAAACGAAGGTATTTCGACCTTCAAAAGTAAATATGAAATTCCCGACGACGTTCAAATCCGAATTACGGGTGAAGATGAACCGCTGACTGGAACTAGGGAGTCAATCCCTATTCACACAAGGGCCATCAATAAAGGTGGTGTTAGGTTCCCATTGCACCCCTTATTGCTTTGGGTTCTTGCAGCCACCAAACTCTGCCTCATCCAGTGTTGCCCAAATATTTTTAGAATTGTTATGGGCTTTCCAGCTCTGAACTCTCTTCTGGACGTGAATTTGGGCCTTTGGAGATTCTCTTCTGATATATTTTGAACACTGCTGGTGATAGTTATTACTTAGTGATTGTTAATTTTCCCTGCTATTCCTAACCTCTAAACATCACTCTTTAACATGTGTATGTATGGTATGTGAGCGAAGGGGAGTATCACACTCCCTTGTGGTGATGTCAAAAGAAAGGGCAAGGAGAAAATGAAATGGTGGAAATGTGATATGCGTGAGAACAAAAGTGCTTCCCAATCGCAAGGAGACTTTCGTGGGTTGTGTTTTACTTGGAAAAGTATTCCAAGGTCGTCTCCTCAGGAAAGGAAGTGAACCATTATGAAGGTGATTTTTATTAAAGAAAAATGTAAAATCATTTTATTTTGAAATTTGGTGGTGGGTTGAGTTGTGATAATAAAATGAAAACAAGTGTTGGCTAATCTAAAGAGGTCATTCTAATGGAATCTCAATTCAACTCGAAACCTTCCTCTACTGGTGCATAGATGAACGATTGATTCGTAGGAATTTAGGGACAAGATAATGAGGATCCAAGCATAACCCGTGACCAGGCTTACGGGATATCAAAGACTCACAACTATATCCACTCTCAACCCAGTCAAACCGAACCATCGTACACCGAGAGGAGAAAAGACAACGAGTTGAAATGATATACCCAAGAGGGGGTCTCCCTTGGATTAGTCAACTAAAAGCTTAGCAACTCATAGTTAAAATAAAGACACCAATTAAATGGGAAGACATTATGAATAAATAAAGGTTAGACCTAAGCATAAACGAAATGCATCAATATAAACGATCTTCGACAAAGAATGAGTGAATTACGTTCCACCCTTCACGGCTTCGGTGAAACTCTAGAAAAGTGGAAGAGTTTCACTTCTCTAAGGGAAGAAAGAAGCTCCAACAATGGAAGTAAAATAAAACAAGACTTAAATTAAAAGAAAGCAAATAATTAATTGGCGGGTATTCCACAACCAAGAGATAATAACATAATAAAAGAAAGCAAAACTACTTGGCGGGTATTCCACAACCAAGTCATGATAATATCATAAAAGAAAGTAACAATACAAAGAAAGTAATACAAACTTGGAGGGTTTTTCACAACCAAGAGAAAAGCTGGTAAGAATACAAAAAAAGCAATAACAACTTGGAAGGATGTCCACAACCAAAAATTCTAGCAAAAACTTATCTTCTACAAGCCACAAAGGGGTGGTATTTATAAGCAAAGCCTTTACAAACCCCTAGGGATAACATTTAAAAACCCCAAAGATACCATTCACAAGCCCAAAGGATGACATTTACAAGTTTGCAAATGTTGTCATTCACAATCTTCCAAAAGTTATCATTCACAAACCTCCAAAGATGACATTTGGATTACTTTAATCTCTTTTTATATAGAGCTTTAATAATTGTCATCTTAGAATTTGTAGTTTTGTCACAATTGACTCCCCGGTAGTTTATAGCTTTGACGCATAAGACCCTAAAAAGAACAATAATTAATGCATTATCCCTAATTCACACACTAACCTTAATAGGTCAATTTTGATTAGTTTAACTTTATTTAACTAACACAATTGACTCATTAACTTAATTAAATCATGCATTAATTAGGATTAATCACACCCCCAACTTAAACATTACTAGTCCCAAGTAATAAATAACAACAGAAAATATCACTTTTGTAGATAACACGATTGCATTTAGCATATTCAACAAGCCATTAAACCCCTAGGTGATCCTTAGTGGACGAGTTTTGTCTCGTGAAGGTTTCCAGTGAAGGTACCTACAAACTTTTTTTTTTTATGTCCAATATTTAAAGCATATTCCCACATCTTAACTAGCATTGAGATGTTAAAATCGCTTTGTCCACTGAATCTGAACTAATTACACATGAGACACATCGTAGTTTTAAATTGTATTCTAGAGTATCCACAGACATATTTCCTTTCAAAACTCATGTGTGTGTGAAATGAACATGTAATTTTAAACATTTACACAACGGAATTCACATTCACATAGCTATCCAAATTCAGCTTTGATACAAAACTCATCAAGGGTTTCTCTAAAAAATGAATCACGCTATGATTATTTGTCATGCTCTCCATGTGTATATATGAGATAGAATATTGTGTTCACACGAAATATACTCGCATATAATCCAAAAATGAAGCACATGCATAAAAAATGAAACAACCTTGGTATAATCTCATGAAATGAATGTTAGGGCACTAGATAGCAAAATCAACTTCTCTTTTTCATAAAAAGTGTACACCCCCCATGCTTCTCTAGATCATTTAGGACTTTCACGGGTTGTAATGAGGCCTTGGGGTGATATTGAGGTAAGGGAAACGAATGATATAAGATAACAAATAGAGTTGTTACGAGTGGATGACCTTTATTTCAAAAATATCTTCTTTTTGTGGGATTTCTAGTCTAATACCATCACTTCACTCTTTGTTTCTTTTTCTTTCTTTTCTTTTCCTCTCACCCCTTTTCTTCTTTTTCTTGGTTTTCTCATTATTTTTTTGAACTCCTTGAGTTTTAATATCATTCCTCCCTTTTGTTTGAGTTCCCACACCATACTTCCATCTCTTTTATGATTATTCATACTCAGCACTAGGAACAATCAAGGTAAGGTAGATATTTATCATTTTCATTGGCTTGGTCAAATGTATGGCATAGAATTGAATTCAATTAAGGCTCAATCACGGCACTAGGGATAATATTTTTTCAAGAAGAAGGCTAAGACTCAAAGTATTCAAAAATGGCCTAAGATCACCTCTAGATAAGCATAGAGAAATATTGTACATATCAAGACAAAGTCAATTAACTACCCAAATGCACCTAACCAAAACAAGCATAATGAGATTATTGAACAAATGTGGAATTTGAACAATTGTATCTTGAGTAAATGTAAGTTTCCTCCAACAAGGATTGTCACTAAAGCTCACATGGGTTCCTACTCATCTCCACTATTCATGTCAAGCACTAAATGCGAACTCAATCCGTAAATTGTCAAAATTACAAGTTCATGGTGCATTTATGGTTGAGTTCAAAAGCAAACAAGTATGTGATACTCTTAGCAATAGAATAAACTTCTATAATGTGCTCATTTATTCAAAGTTCAAAATGAAGATAAAGTAATTACAAATCTCACAACAATTAGGGTAGGGGAATATAGTTCAATATTGGATATTTTTCACAAAAATTGTCCAATTTTTTTTAAAAAAAATTCACATTTTCAACTTATTCTATACAAAAAGTGGTAGAACGTGTAAATGGTGCACCTCACCCCCCAACATGAGCTATGCATTGTCCTCAATGCACAAAGAATCATGCAATGAAAATAACATTGAAGATGAGATACCCTTTTTTTTCGAATATTAAATAAAATTCAAAGTTATTAACATACCATTTTTCAAGGATAAATGAGTATGTAAATTTTTTTTTTCGAACATTAAATAAAATTCAAGATTATTAACATACTCATTTATCTATGAAAATTGAAGGAAGACTAGATGCACCAATTGAACTTGAAAGGCTATGGCGTCTCAGGAACAAGTCCCTACCCACGCTACAGGTTGGTATTTTAGGACATTCCTTACTCGGCCCACATCTTTATTTTTGCACATCTAATAACAAGATATTTATATTTTTTACAAATATTCGGACCATTTACCTTCATCCTCAAATACATACTTTTCCTCAGCTTTGTCAAAAGAAGAGAAAGAACAATCTAATCCAAGTCATCGCTTGTGTCTATCATTATTAGTGACCCTTCCAACTTCTTGTCGCACATAACGTGTAAGTCCCGGAATGGTATAGGATGGCATGTCAGGAAAATCCTTACTCTTCCCATACACAATCCAGTTTAATTGATCGGTCGCACGACCCGAAAGTAGTTTAGAACATTGATTATGTTTTTTCACGTGAAATATTCTGCCACATTGGTAACAAGCATCTAGTCGTTTGGAACGACGACATTTAGCAAAAGAGCTTCTGCCACACAATGGTTTTGCTTGTTGCTCTTGGATTTTAATTTTTCTCACATCTCTTGCTTTTCTCATTATCACAGCATGCACATTAGATGGAAAAGTGTGCAAAATGCTTAAACTAAACCAAAAAAGTTTATTGTCCATACTTGCTAAACTACAGACACCCTATCCGGTTCTTTAATGTCTACCAGACACAAAGACAATTAACGCTGCATTCGACATGATCATAAAATATAATCGAAAATACTGTAAACATACACAAATACAAAACTGAAACTATAGATCACAACACCCCCCAACAAACTGAAACTATTCTTCAAATGATTCGAATTTACCAAAATTGGAAATAGAGTTAGGGTTTGAGAAGTAGAGATCCGTTCATCTGCCAAAATCTACAAAGAAAATACCTAATTTGATTATCATTCTTCGAGATAAGGGTTTCAGCTAGGTTGGAAACCCTTCAACCTAAGTGCAACTAGAAGAAGAACAGTCATGTACAAATACAAACATATAATAAAAATCATTAGACAAATGATTGGATCTTCTGGGAATATGGTCATGGTTTGCAAGGGGTGGGTTATTTTTATAGAGAACACAGAAAAACGAAGAAGAAGAAGAAAGAAGAAGGGAGAAGAAGGAAGAAGAAGGGGGCCAACACCGGTGGATGGAAAAAAGAAAAAAATTGGAGGCCTTATAAAGGCGTCCTAGATTATTTTTTTTTATAAGTGTCGGCAGAAAACGAATATTCGCGGAGGAATATTCTTTTTATTTTTTTTTAAATATGTCGGCAGGAAATGAATATTCGCAGAGGAATATTCTTTTTTTTAAAAATCTAAAAATACAAAAAACAAAGGTATATACAAGGATCAACGAACCTCAGCCCATGATGAACATCACGAGACTTACCTCCGCTGTCCGAATATTACCTTCTTGGTTTGACACTTGCCTTCCCCGACAACGACTCCAAAAATGATTGTTGATTTTCCCAGATGTTCCTAACCTCTAAACATCACTCTTTAACATGTGTATGCATGGTATGTGAGCGAAGGGGAGTATCACACTCCCTTGGTGGTGATGTCAAAAGAAAGGGCAAGGAGAAAATAGAATGGTAGATATGTGATATGCGTGTGAACAAAAGTGCTCTCCAATCGCAAGGAGACTTTCGTGGGTCGTGTTTTACTTGGAAAAGTATTCCAAGGTCGTCTCCTCAAAGAAGGAAGTGAACCATTATGAAGGTGATTTTTATTAAAGAAAAATATAAAATTATTTTGTTTTGGAATTTGGTGGTGGGTTGAGTTGTGATAATAAAATGAAAATAAGTGTTGGCTAATCCAAAGAGGTCATTCCAATGGGAATCTCAATTTAACTCGAAACCTTCCTCTACTGGTGCATAGATAAATGATTGATTCATGGGAAGCTATGGACGAGATGATGAGGATCCAAGCATAACTCGTGACCAGGCCTACGGGATATCAAAGACTCATAACCACATCCACTCTCAACCCAGTCAAACCGAACCATCGTACACCAAGAGGAGGAAAGACAACGAGTTGAAATGATATACCCAAGAAGGGGTCTCCCTTGGATTAGCCAACTAAAAGCTTAGCTACTCATGGTTAAAGTAAAGACAACAATTAAATGGAAAGACATTATGAAGAAATAAAGGTTAAAACTAAGTATAAACGAAATGCATCAATATAAACGATCTTCGACAAAGAATGAGTGAATCACGTTCCACCATTCGCAGCTTCGGTGAAGCTATAGAAAAGTGGAAGAGTTTCACTCCTCTAAGGGAAGAAAGAAGCTCCAACAATTGAAGTAAAATAAAACAAGACTTAAATTAAAAGAAAACAATAATTAATTGGCGGGTATTCCACAACCAAGAGATAATAACATAATAAAAGAAAGCAAAACTACTTGACGGGTATTCCACAACCAAGAGATGATAATTTCATAAAAGAAAGTAACAATACAAAGAAAGTAATACAAACTTGGAGGGTTTTCCACAACCAAGAGAAAAACTAGTAAGCATACAAAGAAAGTAATAACAACTTGGAGGGATGTCCACAACCAAGAACTCTAGCAAAAACTTATCTTCTACAAGCCACAAAGGGGTGGTATTTATAGGCAAAGCCTTTACAAATCCCAAGGGATAACATTTACAAACCCCAAAGATACCATTAACAAGCCCAAGGGATGACATTCACAAGTTTGTAAATGTTGTCATTCACAATTTTCCAAAAGTTGTCATTCACAAACCTCCAAAAGATGAAATTTGGATTACTTTAATCTTTTTTTGTTTAGAGCTTTAATAATTGTCATCTTAAAATTTGTAGCTTTGTCACAATTGGTTCTCCGGTAGTTTGTAGCTTTGACGCATAAGACCCTGAAAAGAACAATAATTAATGCATTATCCCTAATTCACACACTAACCTTAATAGGTCAATTTTGATTAGTTTAAATTTGTTTAACTAACACAATTGACCTATAAACCTAATTAAATCATGCATTAATTAAGATTAATCACTTAGCAATGAAGACGAAGGATAGGTATTTGGTCACTTATCTCCCAGATTCAGACAAGGGACATGAGAACGAAATTATTTTTGTTTCTGGCTACTAGGAGTATGGGGCAGGAGAAACGCCTTCTTATCGATGGCCTTACGAAGAAGGTATTCCAGGTATATGGTAATCTATTCTCAAGATCTTCTTTTCTGAACTTTAACTTATTCTTACTTAGGAGAAACTGTTGAGGGAAAAATTTACGAGAGCTTGGTGAAGATGGATAATCTGAGAAATTTGTGGTCCTATAACGAAAGGGTCTTTTACCGAGCTGCACATGTCCTGCTAGGGTATATTCCCACTTACCACTCGTTCACTGCAATTCCTGATCGGTCCAATGCTACATTTGCCAAGGACAGAGCCGAACTGCAAGCACAGTGAGCTACCACACCCCGACCTCAACAAAAAGCAGTTGCACCTCCTATACGTTCTCGACCAGTTAAGAACTATCTCAGTTTCCTTACCTCTGGCGAACCTGGTGAAGCTACTTCTTTGGCTTTGTCTGTTCCTACTGAGGCCACGTTCCTTATCTGTCTCATCAACTAATCCCACATTCAACACTAACTGTGCCCTAACCTTGCTGATTTGCCAACCAACCTTGATGCTTTTGTTCCTCCTATTTTCAGTCAACATGCCGAACTAGAAGACTAAATACCAGTTGTTGATCCTCCAATCAATCTTGAAACAAGAATTCCTTCTTTCATGAGAGGATATTTATTCTTACACTAAGAAAAGAATAACAAAAATTATTGCGGGGGGCACCCCTCACTCTCTAAAGGTACTTTAGAGATCAATTTGTTGAAGGCACTTCAAAAATAGAATTTTCTTAAATTAGCTACATTCCATGGTCTAGGAACTTACTTATGATCCATGTTTTTTAATTTCATTGGACCCGTTTCCAATCACCCGAACCACCTTATAGGGTCCTTCCCAGTTGGCTCCAAATTTTCCATGGGCCAACTCTTTGGAAGCTCCCATCACTCGTCTGAGAATCAAGTCCCCAAGCATAAATGCCCTAGGGCCTACTTTTTGTTAAACGACTGAGCCATTTGCTATTGGTAGGCAGTGACACGAACTCTTACCTTCTCCCTCCTTTCTTCAAGTAGATCAAGCTATTGGCTTATGGCCAAATAATTTTCGTTAGTTGCAACTAGGGTTGTTTTAAGGGTTGGTAATCCTACCTCTAGTGGTATGACAACCTCCATGTCGTATGCTAATGCAAATGGGGTTTGCCGGTTGCATGGCGTGGTATGGTTCGGTACATCTATAAGACGCTGGGCAACTCCTCCACCCATTTTCCTTTTGTCCTTTCCAGCTTTTCTTAATTTCATCCAGAATTGTTTTGTTCTATATCTCTATATGTCCATTACTTTGGGGGTAAGCTGGTGTAGAATACTGGTTTTGAATCCCATATTGCTGGCAGAAGGTTCTGAAAGGGCTACTCTCAAATTGAGTTTCGTTATCTGATACGAGGACTGCTAGAATTCCTAACCGAGTAATGATATTCCTCAATAAAAACTTCCTACTATCCGTATCTATGATAAGGGTTAAAGGTTCTACTTCAACCCATTTCGTGAAGTAGTCGGTGGCAACCAAGATGAACCGCTTATTTCCAAGTGCTCTAGGTAGGGGGCCTACTATATCGAACCCCCATTAAGCGAAAGGTAAGGAGCTCGTTAATGAAATCAGGTCTGCTGCGGGTTGCCTCGGGATAGAGGAGATCAATTGGCATTTTGTACATCTTTTAACGAATTGCGGAGCGTCTTTTTGCATATAATGCCACCAATACCCCTAAGACAAGGCTCTATGCACAAGGGACCGACCTCTGATGTGTGCACCACAGCTCCCCTCATGGATTTCAATAGGAAGTTTTGCACCAGGTATGGGTGGACGCATCTTAAATTTGGTCCAGAGAAAGAACGCCTGTAAAGTTGTTGTTCGGGTGACAACCAAAACCTAGCAGTCTTAAGCCGCAACCTATGTGCCTCTTTCTTACTTTCAGGGAGGTCTCCACCTTTGAGATAATTGACAATTTCATCCATCCAGTTGGGTTTTTCTTTAATTGCATTCACCTTCAATGTTTCTATTGAGACAATACTTGGGATTGCCAGAAAGTCTACCGAGATAGATCTCATGTCGTCTTTACTTACTGCACAGGCTAAAGCTGCTAATGCATCTGCATGCGTATTCTTTAAGTGGATGACCCTTCTGATAGAATACTCTGGCATTTGACCAAACTCTTTCTTCATGAGTTCTAGATACAACATCATTCTATCATCCTTCGTCAAATATTCTCCCATAATATGATTTACTATGAGTTTTGAATCGGAGAGTATTTTGAGTTTCGAAACGTTCAAGGCGATGCCAACTTTAAGCCCACCAATATGGCCTCGTATTCTGCCTCTTTGTTTGAGGCTTGAAATTCGAGCCTTACTACTTTTTTGAGTATGTCTCCTTCTGGACTTTCCAATACAATGTCAATTCCTGCACCTTTCAAATTTGAAGTTCCATCAACATGTAAGCTCCATTCTCACTTTTTCTTAGATTCTCCTAGTCCAAGAAGGGCTTGTACTTCGCGGTCCATGGGAGAGAATTCGTCTATGAAATTAGCGACTACTTGGCCTTTTATCATCGTCCTTCACTCAAATAAGATGTCGAATTCCCTGTTTCCTTATTCTTGCATTATTTTTGCCTTTTCTTTGCATTTCATCTTACATTGCGGACAATGTCAGTTTTAAGCGTGGGGAAGGGGATTTAAGTTGTGTTTTAATTTTTTTATTTTTGAAAAAAAAATTGCATGGTTTTTCAAAAACTATTCAAAAAAAAAAAAGAATTTTACTTTTTATTTTGTGGTTTTCAATGATTTTTGGTTTTGTATGTCATGAGCAAGATTCAATTATTAGCTTGAAATATTCATATCATGATTGAATAATTAATCTTCAAACATAGAATTAATTAATCTAGTTATTTTCCTTGAGAATTGTAGTGACTAAATTTAGTAGACAAAAGCTGGTCAGATTTTGAGCATTTAGACTGACACATTCATATCAGTCTCACTATTTTCTTTAATGTGAGATATTCTTCCGTGAATTTATTTCTCTAGAACTTGCCTTGATTCTCTTCGAGGTCATATTGACGCATGCATGCATGAACATGATTAAGGGCATCTTTGTTATAAGCTACATAAGCCAGATAGCCTACCTTGTAATTATTTTTTCCCTTTATTGAACACCTTTGAGCGTTACTGTTTTTTTTTTCGTTTATTATGAACCAACGTTACAAGATTTAAACCTGAAAAACAATGCCTTTACCCAATCCGTGAAGCTAGTGGAGCATTTTTCATCATTATGAGATGTATGGTTGTGCAAGAAATAAGTGTGGGGTGTTTGGATTTGTGCTATTGTTATGATCGGTGAAATGGAACAAGTTCTTATTCTCAACACATGAGTTCCATTGTTGATGTAGTTATAGTGCTGAAAAAAAAAGAGAGAAAAAAGAAAGAAAGAAAGTAATGGGGATGTCACAAAATGTCCATGTTCATAACTCTTCCCAAAATTCTAAGAAAGGAGTATGTTTATACGTGATATATAAAAAGGTTGAAGCTTTTGCAAAGAATCGTTCCCTGCTACAAAAAAAAAAAGTGTTCCTTTGAACGATCTCTTTTTCAATGCAAGAATTTTACATAGTTTAAATGCTTTAAAGCCAAATCAAAGAAGCTGTTGAATTGAGTGATTGGTTTTGCATGTTTTATATATTCAAGCCTGAGTTGTTCTTTAGTTGATTTTCTTAAAATTGTTTTCGTTAAACTCAAACCCCCTCCATCCTTGTTCACTTTGCATAAAACTAAGCTAGATAACCTCTGTGGGAATGATCCTTACTCCCACTACTACATTTATTTTTAGGAGTATAGGTTTTATTTTTGGTTGCCTGCGACATCACACCAGTGGATGAGTGTTGTCTCCTAAAAGAAGGTCCCTACAAACTTCCTTTTATTCATCCATAAATTTAGAACATATTATTAATTCCAAATTAATAATGAAATTTAAAAACAATTCACCATCCACTCAAATTATTCACATAAAGCTAAACTTATAGATTTAAATACTATGTAAAAATATTCACATTCATATAAATATTAGAAGCTCACGTGTGTATGAATTGATTATTCAATTTAAGAGATTTATCCAACAACATCCACATCTCTATTCGTTATCCAATGTTAGCTTCAAAGTTAATCTTACCAAGGATTCACTTTCAGAACAAAAAACTCTAATTATAATGATTGTATCATGCATAAGTTATATGTGAGAAGGATTTACATAATCAAAAGCAAAATATAACTCACATATATTTTTCTGACAGACAACATTATTCAAATGAAACGACCTTAGCATGATCTCATGAAAGAATGTTAGAACAAATTAAAGTAATATAGCTAATATATCTCTAATTTCATTATCGAGTATATACACTTGTCACGATTCTTAAGATCAAACAGGACTTTTATACAATTGTAATGTGGCATTTGGTGAATGAGTTATAGAATCAAAGGATAATAAGGAATTCAAAAGAGTATTAAAAAAATACAATTTTTCTAACCAAATTTCCGTCATTGGAAATAATAACTCAAGAAATGTATTTTTTCTTTCCCTTTTCAACGCCTTTTTTCCCAAAGATACTTCATTTTTTTCCTTCTTTCTTTCACAATCGTTTCTTTTCATAGCCTTTCCTTTTTTTTTCTTTCTGATTTCAACAATAAACTCAAATACTCATCATCGTCCTTTTTTAGTAGCGACCATTTCCTTTCCAAATTGTAAACAATATAAGTGTCGAGATAACCAAGGTAAGGTATAAATCTTTTATGCTTGGCTTGATAATTTTCATGGTTAAGAAATAAAATTTTCATTAAACTCAATCACTGATATTATGACTAATATCAAGAAAGAAAAGGCTCAGGCTCAAATAATTTTTTTTAAAATAGCCAAAAATCATGTCTCAAGAATGTATGATAAGGTAGTTCTAACATTGAGATATAATCAACTAATCACCTCATATACTCTAATCATAGCAAAAATAATGAGATTATTGAAAGAGATTGAATTTGAAAAAAAACAGTTGTTTGGGTAAATGTATCATAACCCTCCAACAAAGTTAGGCACAAGACTCTCATATGTCATACATTCATATCTCCAAAAAACTAACACGTTCATGATGTATATAAAATTTGAGTTCCAAATGAAAATATAAATATGATACTCAAACATAAAATAAACTCCTACAGAATGCTAATATGCAAATAATTCAAGATTCAAATTTAATAATAAAAAATTTGATACTAATTAAGAGTGAATAATACAGTCCAAATCAGATTTTTTTTTCTTTTCAAGTTTTTAATTTTTTGAAATAAAATATTACATGGTGTTGCACATGGTGGTATAATCCTTCCCCCTCCACTTAAATCATGCATTGTCCTTAATTCCAAACATAGTAATGTAATGAGAAAATAAAAATATTGAGGGAAGGAAAACACCTGACATTGAGCTCCAACAATACAAAACCACCGGCTACAAAAAAAATAAATAAATAAACTACAAAAAATAAAGTAAGCATAACAAATTAAAATTACATAGAAAATAAAATAAAACACACAAAAATATGCTCATACCACCTAACTTAGACATAACACTACGCTTAATGACAGATATTAACATGAAACTCCAAATAATAAAGGATACACAATAAAATGGTGTGTTCATAAATTAAAACTAATACAATACAAAAAAACAACTAAAATAATTATAAATGTACAAGTAAAAATAACAGCTCACACTTTATCCAGCTTAAAGTCACATTTGAATATGTGCCATTTTTTTTAATGGCTTAAAAACATGGTGTCTGTAAACCCCCACATGTTTTATATTAATATAATAATATACTTGTTTAGTAATTCTCATATATGTAGTGACGTAAGAATAGACTATATGGATTGTAACTGTAGGAATAAGTACTAGGGAAGCAATTTGATTGGGAAGTTTAAGTTTCAAAAAACATTGTGAGAGGTAATATGGGGTATATTAGAAGTTAAAAGGTATTTCGGAGTTAAAACACACTTTAGGATGAATTCGGGAAAAAAAGAGTTTGGACACTATCTAGTATTTAGGTCATACCTTTTTATTATGATTTCCAATTGATCTAAAATTTGGACAGTGGATAGTAGACATTTATGACTACAAAAGTGTTTTTCACGAAAATTTTTCAATTCGACCTCTAAATGGGTCAAAACTGCACTGGAAGTTGCAGCAAAAATTCATCAGTCAAACCCTTCCGAAATGGAACCTTTCCGAAACAGCCTTCCGCAATGCCCAACACTAGTAGCTGAACCCTTCCAGAACAGCCTTCCGGAATGCCCAAAAGAAAACCCGATATTCTAAATAGTAAACGTCGGGTTTTGCTCCGTTGTCTTGCCCTATAAACACTTAATGTCGCCTCCTTAGCCTTCATTACACCACTCCTAACCCTGGAAACACTTAGAGAGGGTGAAAGAAGGAGAAAACACAAGATCAAAATAGAAAAATAAGAGATTTAAGAGTGATTCAAGGTTCAAGCCCTAGTTATTCAAGAGCCAAGGTAGGGGATTTCTTCTCTTTCTCTTAAATTAAGGCTAGGGCATATGTATATATGTATGTTTTGTTTTAAATGTTATACATATGATATAAAAACATCATCTCTTAGTCTTTTTGACAAAGATTACAAATTTGGGGATTTTGTTAATACTTTGAAAATTGTTAGTTAATTGAGAATATGCTAGTTTCCTTATTGTATGGTTGTTGTGATGGACTTGAATTGCCTTCGAGAAATTTCGTAGGGTGTTAGAGGTTAGTTTATCCCGGTGGGGGTGAGAAGGTTGCCTAACACTTGTAGTGGATAATTATTTGATAATGCAACCACTATCGTTCACCGGAGTTCGAACTAGGGATGGTATACCTTTCTTGGGGAGGGATTCGTCACTGTCATTGGGATGATAGACGCCCTTTCCCAAAGTGCTTGTGACTTGATTGTGATGGGTGAACTAGATATACTCGTTGGATAAATTCCTGAGAATCAATCAACGTACATGGTAACGAGGGTAAACCAATATACATGAGAATATGGTTGAATTCCGTCATGGCCAGCGCTTTGGTATTTGACAATGCAACGGAAGGCGCCCTTCCTAACCAGTTGAAAATGGTTTATTGTTGAAAAATGTATTTTACTATTTTCATTCAATTATTACTGTCGTTTAAACCTAAGATCTGTTTAAATGTCCCGGTTTTATTTCAAAAGCTATATATGATAATTGTGAAATGAGATCGACCATTTTATATGTTTTTATAAACCTTGTTCGAGTTTGGGAGGAATGTTGCTACAGAGCATATTGTTCACCCCTTACAAATTACATATTTTCAGATTATGTGCTAGAGGAGGGGATTAGAGCTGATGAGCCAGTGCATTGGGAGGCTCCGATGGATGGAAACATGGATCCCGAGACGGATGTGTAGGGTTATATACCCTTATGTTCTAGATTATTCCTTTTGCTCTAGAAGATGAGATCCTTTTGAGATAATGTCTATGCTAGTATTTTCTTATTCCGCTGCAAGTTTAATTTTAATTCTTTTGGGGATGTAAATGTCATAGTTGGCATATTCTTTTGATATTGTGGTCATAGCTTGACTTATTCTCTTGGGAATGATATTGTTAATTTTTTAAATGATGAATGGAAAATTATCTCATTGATGGATTCATTTAATGCTATCATGATGTGAATTGTGATTAGCTTGTAATGCCGTCCAAGGGTGTATTTGAGGCGTTACAAAAATTTTGTATCAGAGCATAGGATTTAGGTCTTACATGGGAGTAGTAGGTTATGGATTACCACTTGGGAGATAGGATTAAGTTGATTAAGATTGTTGTTCTAAACTTTACACGAGTTGTATTCTTGGGATTAAATTGACTATTAGGATGTCTTGTAGATCAAGGAACTAAATTGTGAATTGATGAACAGAGAAAGAGGATGTGGACATGGGCGTGGTCGTGGCGGTCAAGCAAATCCACCACCACCACCACCTCCTGATGCCATGAATGACATCTACCAATGCCTGAGGGAGTTAACCACTTTGGTACAACACCAAAATGGGAACAACAATCATAATGGTGGGGCTCATCCATTAGCCCAAGTACCGGACAACGGGAACGAGAATCGGAGAATGGTAGTCCTTCAGGAATTTTTACGCTAACACCCAACTACTTTTCAAGGAAGCTCTAACCCCTTGAATGCGGATTAATAAATCTACCGGGTTAAGAAGATTTGTGATGGTATGGGGATAGTTAAGGATCTTTGGGTTGGCTTGGCTGTTTATCTATTGGAGGGGAAGGCCGATCATTGGTGGGAATCGGTGAAAAGAAGAAGGAATACAGATGCTTTCACTTGGGAGGAGTTTGATCAAGTCTTCCGAGATAAGTACTTTTCAGAATCTGTCTGAGACCGAATAAAGACCGATTTTCTTACTCTATGACAGGGCAACCTAACTATGGTTGAGTACGAGAGAAGGTTTGATGAGCTATCCTGTTATGCTATAGAGTTTATATCTACTGAGGCCAATAGGGCCAAACACTTTGAGCAGGACTTGAGGCCGGTCATTCGAGAGAAGTTGGTTGCTCTTAAGATTCAGGATTATGGAGATGTTGTTGATAGAGCTGCCTTAGTGGAGAGGGACATCTACAACTCTCAGCGGCGACAAAACTACATGAGGGGAGGTCCAGTCTTAACCGGTGTTAGTAGCAGTAGAGTGCAGAGAGCGGCACCTTACCGTTACCCTGATCAAGCAGTTGGACAGAGACCTTAGGTAGTTCGAGGATAGGGGGTTACTCAGGCTAGAACAAACACTGATCCCCGTCAATGTTTCGCTTGTAGAGAAGTAGGGAACTTCAGACACAATTACCCATCGCTTCCACCAAGGGCCAACCAAGCGATAAGACAAGTGGTCACCAACATGCCACTACAGCAGTAGAGACCAGTACAAGCTCAAGTCCCCGACAGTGCCAATCAAGGGAGAGTTTTTACTTTGACTCAACCGGAGGATGACACTTCCAATGTAGTTGTGGAAGGTATCGTTCTTCTCTACAATTCTTGGGCCCAAGTTTTATTTGACCCCAGTGTGACTAATTCATTTATACGTGCCGCATATGCTATTAATTTGGGATTGGGTTTTTAGAAGCTAGAACATGCTTTGCGTGTTGATATGCCAACGGGAGAACGGTTGGATACTAGCCAGGTGTGTAAGGGTTGCGTGCTTCGATTTGGAGATTACGAATTGATTGTGGATTTGGTTTCTGTAGATATGAAGGGGTACAACGTTATTTTTGGGATGAATTTGTTGTCCATATTTTGGGCGATAATGGATTATTTTCGTAAACGAATTTCCTTTCAATTACTAGGAGGGATAGTTTTCAGTTTCATGAATGATATAAATTCTTCCCATTCATTTCCTACTATGGGTACTAGATTTTTGAAAGCTAAGACGGGAAGTCATTTGAGTTTCTTAGCTAGCTTAATGCGAGATGATCGTAATAAATTTCATGCGGATGTGGTGTTGATAATATAGGATTTTTCGGATGTCTTCCTAGATGAGCTACCCCGGTTACCACCACATAGGAAAATTGAGTTCAAGTTTGATCTCTATCCGGGAATCGAACTAATATCCATTGCTCCGTATTTGGAGTTAAAGGAGCTAAAGAAGCAGTTAGATCATCTGTTGACAATTTGGTTTATCCGTTTGAGTACTTCACCTTGGGGAGACCCGGTCCTCTTTGTGAAGAAGCATGATGAAACACTTCGGTTATGCACAGATTATCGAAGCTTGAATCGAGTGACTATGAAGAATAGATATTCGTTGCCACGAATAGATGACTTATTCAATCAGTTGAGGGATTTTAAGTATTACACCAAGATTGACCTTTGCACAGGGTACCATCAGTTGCGGATCAAGGAGGAGAATATTCCCAAGACAGCTTTTTGTACCCGATATGGTCATTTCGAGAATATGGTGATGCCGTTCGGATTGACTAATGCACCCGCAACCTTCATGGATTTGATGCATAGGGTATTTCGAACGTATCTAGATCAATTTGACATTGTGTTCATTAATGACATACTAATCTATTCACGAATGCACGAGGAACAAGAACGCCATCTCACGATTGTGCTCCAGACATTGTTGGAGCATAAGTTATATGCTAAGATGAGTAAATGCGAGTTCTGGATGAAGGAGGTGAAGTTACTTGGCCACGTGGTGTCGGAAGAGGGTGTAGCTGTTGACACAACAAAGATTGAGGCAGTGATGATGTGGGAACCGCTGAAGAACGTGACCGAAGTGCGTAATTTTCTGGGCTTAGCAGGCTACTATCGGAGATTCATGGAGGGATTCTCCAAGCTTACGATACCGATGACTCGCCTTACAAAGAAAGGGGAGAAATTCGTATGGACTCAAGAGTGTGAACAAGCTTTTCGCACCTTGAAGGAGAGGTTGATATCAACTCATGTCCTCATTATTCTAAACAGTGGGGACGGATATGATGTTTACACCAATGCTTCACTACAAGGCTTGGGATGTGTTCTAATACAGGGAGGTAAGGTAGCTGCTTATGCTTCTAGACAACTAAAGATTCATGAACAGAACTACCCAATTCATGACTTGGAGCTTGCCACGGTGGTCTTTGCTCTTAAGTTGTGGAGGTGTTATTTGTATGGCAAAAAGTTCAAAGTGTACTCGGATCATAAGAGCCTCAAGTATGTATTCACACAAAGAGACTTGAACCTTCGGCAAAGAAGGTGGGTAGAGTATCTAGAAGATTACGATTTAACACTCAACTACCATCCAGAGAAGGCGAATGTAGTTGCCGATGCACTTAGTAGAAAGTCTTGAGGTGAACTAAATGCTCTTACAAGTCAATGGAAGATGAGGGATGCCTTTAGAAATTATGACCTATGGGTTGGAGAAGATAGAGCTCGGCCATGCCTATTCAACCTCGTAGCCCAACCTACCCTCCAACGTAGAATTGTGGAGTTACAACGCTTGGATCCTGACTTAGAGTCAATTCGAGCTAAATTAGAAAATGGGAAACAATTGAAGGGTAGTCTTGGAAGAATGGAGAATTGAGATGTAAGGAAAAGCTATGTGTACTCGATGATTCGTCTCTAAAGGAGGAGATACTTGGAGAGTGTCATCGCTCTAAGTTTGTTATCCACGCCGGAAGCACAAATATGTACAGGGATATGAAGTGCCAGTATTGGTGGAGAGGAATGAAGCTAGATGTGGCTAAGTACATCTCAAAGTGTGCGGTATGCCAGCAAGTGAAGATCGAGCATAAAAAACCTACAGAATTACTACAATCCCTGCCTATTCCAGAGTGCAAATAGGATCATATCACCAAAAACTTCGTGTCGGGTTTACCACAGACGTTGCGAGGACATAATGCAGTATGGGTCATTGTGGACAGACTCACCAAATCCGCTCACTTCTTGAGTGTGAAGACCATAGACACTTTAGTGACCTTTAGCAAGTTTTACATTCGCGAGATTGTCAGGTTGCATGAAGTTCCGTTCTCTATCGTATTGGATTGTGATTCTCGGTTCATGGCGCAATTCTGCAAAGCCTACAACGAGCTATGGGAACAGAGTTACACTTTAGCACAAATTTTCATCCCCAAACGGATGGCCAATCCCAAAGGGTGATACAGATTGTGGAAGACATGTTACGTGCTTGCGTGTTGGACTTCAAAGGAAGTTGGAGTGATCACTTGTCGTTGATGGAGTTTGCGTATAACAACAGCCATGAGGCAAGCATTGGGATGACACCATATGAAGCATTGCATGGAAGACCGTGTAGATCCCCGACGTGTTGGCTAGAAGCTAGTGAGAGTAGCTTGTTTCGGCCTAAAATTGTTCGAGAGACCACGAAAAAAATTCAACTCATCCGGGAGAGACTACGCACGGCACAAAGTCGGCAAAAAATTTATGTAGATAGAAGAAGAAGGCCATTGGAGTTCCAAGAGGGGGACTATGTGTTCCTCAAAGTGTCTCCCATGAAAGGAGCATTTAGATTTGGCAAGAAGGAAAAGTTAGCGCCAAGATATACCGGGCCATTTGAAGTGATCAAAATTGTGGGCAAAGCAGCATATAAGTTGCGGTTGCCAGATCAGTTGTTTGGGGTACATGACGTGTTCTACGTGTCGATGTTGAGAAAGTGTCAATCGGATGCAACGCCAGTCGTAGACTTGGAAGAATATTGAAATTCTAGACGGAGCAACCTATGAAGAAATAACCGGTGAATATTCTCAATGCCATAGAGAAAGTGCTCCGCAACAAAGTCATCCGACTAGTGAGATTTTGTGGAAACACCATGGAGTGGAATAAGCTACTTGAGAACCGGAGATATAAATGTGAGAGAAGTTCCCGTGCTTATTCGCTACTCGAGGTAAGTTTCGAGGACAAAACTTTCTTTATGGGGGTGGATTGTAAACCCCCACATGTTAATATTAATATAGTAATATACTTATTTACTAATTCTCATATATGTAGTGATGTAAGAATAAACTATATGGATTGTAACCGTAGGAAAAACTACTAGGGAGGCAATTTGATTGGAAAATTTAAGTTTCGAAAAACATTGAGAGAGGTAATATGGGGTATATTAGAAGTTAAAAGGTATTCCGGAGTTAAAACACACTTTAGGGTGAATTCGGGTAAAAAGGAGTTTGGACACTGTCTAGTATTTAGGTTATAAATTTTTATTATGATCTCCAATTAATCTGAACTTTCAACAGTGAATAGTAGACTTCTAGAACTACAAAAGTGTATTTCACGAAAAGTTTTCAATTCGACCTCTAAATGGGTCAAAACTGCACTGGAAGTCGCAGCAAAAATTTGTCAGTCAAACCCTTCCGGAATATCCTTCTAGAATGCCTGCACCAGTAGCTGAACCCTTCCGGAACGCCCGAAAGAAAACCCGATATTCTGAACAGTAAACGTCGAGTTTTGCTCCATTGTCTTGCCCTATAAACACTTAATGTAGCCTCCTTAGCCTTCATACCACTCCTAACCCTAGAAACACTTAGAGAAGGCAAAAGAAGGAAAAAAGACAAGATCAAAAGGGAAAAACAAGAGATTTAAGAGTGATTCAAGGTTCAAGTCCTAGTTATTCAAGAGCCAAGGTTGGGGATTTCTTCTCTTTCTCTTAAATTATGTCTAGGGCGTATGTATACATGTATGTTTTGCTTTAAATGTTATACATATGATATAAAATCATCATCTCTTAGACTTTTTGACAAAGATTACATGTTTTTAACAAGGTTAGAGTTGAATACCCATGAAATCTTTTCTTTTGTTTCAAAACCCTAGTTTTTTGAGAGTCATGGAGTTTCTTCTTAACTTCTTCCTTTATTATTGATTTCAAAACTATAGAGCTTTGTGTTGGTTATTGAAATTGTCACATGATGAATTTCGGGATTTTGTTAATACTTTGAAAATTTTTAGTTAATTGAGAATATGTTGGTTTTTTTATTGTATGATTGTTGTGACGGGCTTGAATTGCCTTCGAGAAATGTCATAGAGTGTTAGAGGTTAGTCTATCCCGGTGGGGGTGAGATGGTTGTCTAATACTCGTAATGAGTTCTCATTTGGTAATGCAATCACTATCGTACACTGGAGTTCGAACTAGGGTTGGTATACCTTTCCTGAGGAGGGATTCGTCACTATCATTGGGATGGTAGACACCCTTTCCCAAAGTGCTTGTGACTTGATTAAGATGGGTGAACTAGGTATAGTCGTTGGGTAGATTCCTGAGAAGCAATCAACGTACATGGTAACGGGGATGAACCAATATACATGAGAATATGGGTTGGATTCCATCATGGCCAATGCATTGGTATGGGACAATGCAACGGAAGACGTCCTTCCTAACCGGTTAGAAATGGTTTATTGTTGAGAAATGTATTTTATTATTTCCATTCAATTATTACTGTTGTTTAAACCTGAGATCTGTTTGAATGTCTCGATTTTATTTCAAAAGCTATTTATGATAATTGTGAAATGAGACCGACCATTTTATATGTTTTTATAAACCTTGTTTGAGTTTAGGAGGAATGTTGCTACAGAGCTTATTGCTCACCCTCTACAAATTATATATTTTCAGATTATGTGCTAGAGGAGTAGATTAGAGCTGATGAGCCAGTGCATTGGGAGGCTCCGATGGATGGGAACATGGATCCCGAGACGGATGTGTAGGGTTATATACCCTTATGTTCTAGATTATTCCTTTTGCTCTAGAATAGGAGATCCTTTTGAGATAATGTCTATGCTAGTATTTTCTTATTTCGCTGCAAGTGTAATTTTAATTGTTTTGGGGATGTAAATGTCATAGTTGACATATTATTTTGATATTGTGGCCATAGCTTGACTTATTCTCTTGGGAATTATATTGTTAATTTTATATATGATGAATGAAAAAATTTCTCATTGATGGATTCATTTAGTGCTCTCATGATGTGAATGGTGATTAGCTTGTAATGTCGTCCAAGGGGGTATTTGGGCCGTTATAGTGTCTAAGCAACTCCTTCAATCAAACTATTCACTTATACACCCAACATATCCTTGGAACATTTAAGAAAAAAGAGATATATACATTGTATGCAAATCCAACACTTAGGCACAAAATAAATCCTTGTCAATTATTGCAGTCAACCCAACTTTCATAGGCTCACCAAGCTTAAATATGTAAATCTTATTAGTACTCCTGGATAATGAAAGATCCTCAGGCTCATTAGCCTCTTGTGGGATAATAATGTCACTTGATTCTTCATTTTCTAAAGTACTAATTGATTCAACATCAGTTTGTAGTTCAGCAAAAGAATCATTTTCATTACTTGACCAAGATCAATTTCTTGTTCTTGGACCAAATTATTAATTGTCATGGTAATTGTACTGAGAACGTCTTTTATCTCTTCAATATCTTTGCTCGTTTGGGCATTGAAAACTAGTTGGGTTTGCATATAATTATTCCAAATATTCTCTGATAGCTCTTCAAGTAGGTCTTTAGATAAGGGATATTGGGGAGGCTCATATGGTTGTGTGGAGTGTACCGATAACTAATAATATTGGTTCCCCCAACAAAAATCTAGATAATTTTTTTTTAAAACAATGGGTGGGTTACGGTTATGGAGAATTAGGCAATACAATTGACCCCAGGTGACACCCCAAAATCCAGTGGTCCTTTGATCACCTATTAACCTGCGGAATATCTATAGATATCATGTAACTTGATATCACACCAGTCTGTCCCATTTACCGGGATCCTTAATTTAACAAAATTCGGCCAAAATCTCCTTTGTACTGATAGCTCTATCCAAAAATACAACTTGTGCATCATACAATTACAAGACCCATCTGAGGTCCAATACTCAACATAGACCACACCGAGTCCATTTGTAAGTAAACAATGACCACACATAGCCTATTTATCCATAATTCCATAACAACAATTAATTGCATGAGCCATCCAAGGTCTAGCATACATCAATTCATAGTCCATATAAGTTCGGTTACAGTCCTTTTCATAAAATTTCATGTCAAGAGTAAATTTTCTCCAAATATTTTACAAAATGAGTTATAAAAGCCACAAGTCGGCTTTCTTCACCATTGAGGCTCTAAAGGTGAGCCATCCACTGACGTATATCTCGCACCTGAAATATTTTTTCATATAGGGTGAGCAACACTCAATAGATACTACTCCCCACCCTAGATGAATATGAAATGTGCACATGCAATAATTTATAAGCAATATTCTTTTCAATCAAGAATTACAAGCATGATAGGAACTTCCATCTCATGCTATGAACTTAAACCTTAGTCCTCACCGACTCCCACCACACGATGCAATGCACATGTGTAATAAATTCGTCAATTGACAAAAATACAATCAATGATTGTTTGAAATAAAATTTGTGTATTTATAAAACCAAATCATTGTTGGATGTTACCCATTGAATCAGTATTTTTATAAAACAAAATCTTGTGTTTTTGTTGGGCAACAAATTTTAGAATCACACCGCCGACTTCGTTCACCTTTTTACACTTTTTGGACTTGCACCATTGGAGTGTATGAACCAAGTAGCCGGGTCTTGTACCCGAGGGAGAATTTAGCCCTTCTTGCTTTACCAACACAAGTTTCTTTCTCATGTAACCATGCGACTCAAAGGGGTCCACGACCCAACCTTTTTGAGTCCACTTATCAATCACCAAGTGTGGTGTTTGATATTACAATGGACTCACACCCAATATATGTGATGTTTTCGTGCATATGAAATGTAATGAACAACAATTATATCCAATATGCTATGAATGCCATATGGACACATTTCAACCACATATCTCAACATGTGTCATGACACTTGAAATCTAATGCAAATACTTTTCATAATTCATCTATTTCACAGGGCACAATATAACACATAACAGCCCCAAAATAGCCCATATAATAGCCCCAAAAAAGCCCATATGACAGCCCCAAAACATACCACAAAGCAGCCCAAAACAGCCCACATAACATGAAATTACACAAGTACTTCCACATATTCAAATTAAGCTAGAAATTGGTCTAAGCCTTTTCTATACCTCCTTTACTTATTTTCATGACTATAGGCATGTCATAAGTCATTCAATATGTCTAACCATTTCATATGGACAACTTAGGTTAGAAAATAGACCAAAGTAGGTGGGAATCCTACATCTTGGAGCGTAAAACGAATAATAGAACCTTCAAGAACACCAACACCAGCCTCCAAGTCTTGATTTTTCAAAATTTCCTTTTTGGATCTTAGGTAAAATCCTTCGTTCTTGGTGTGGTTGCGTAGCTCTCGTCGAGGAGATCCACTTTGATTCTTGGTTCAAAGAATTCCGACTAACGGAACTCCATGAATCGACGAAAGAAGTTTTGGATTTTCCTATTTTCTTCTCCCTCTTACCTCACACATTTTTGACAGAACTTTCAGAGATATTTCTGTTGAAATATCAGACATTTTACTCTATTTATAATTTTAATACTCGGCCCACGTCGAGCCACGTGTCCTCCACATGTTCGGGTTCATTTTCACTCCGAAATAATTTATTTCATCCTGGTTTAAGTTCTAATTAATTTTATTTGAACTTTCATTCAATTATAAATAAATTTTATAAAATTTATTTGTGGAGACCTTTGTGAGGTCACCCGCCACTCAATCACCTCAAAATACGTGCAAAATCTAACTATCTCAGAATTCGATAAAAATTGTCTGGAAAACTGAGTCAAGTCCAATGGTGAAGTCCTTTGTGTTATCCAAGCTCTAGAGAAATACTTATTTCAAATACAAATTATAATAGTAAATTACCATTTTTTCCTTTTTCAAAAAAATTTCAATTTTACCCGGGTTTTACACCCCATCCCTCAAATACCTTCGAAACAATGGAATTAAAAGACATTCATTAGTGATATGACCATACTTAGTACAAATCTCACATATATATTCCATAGATGAAGCATATGAGAACATTTAAAAAAAGTAAAAGAAATTGTAAAACAAAAATATATGTAAAAATGTATATAAGCTTATGATGAATATCTCAAGACTTATCTGCTGTTAATCTGAATCACCTTCCAAATTTGAACACTTGCTTTTCCCGGCAATGATGCAAAAAATGTTTGAAATAAAAAGTTGGAAGATACTAAAGTGGTTCCCAAGCGCAGGAATATTTAGTTTAGTAACTTAGTCAATTACTGAGGTCGTTTCTTTAGGGAAAACAAATGAAAATTTTGAGAGGTGATATAAAAATAAATAAATTCTTTGAAAGTAGAGAATTTTAGTAATTAACTAAACTAGGTGATCTTCGAATTTCGTCTCATCCATAAACACAAATTTCTATACTAAATCTATAACTCATCTACTTTCATATTCAAACTAGTATATACGGATAATTTTCAATTAAAAATTTGAGAAAGAATTGAAAATAGCTATTGAAAGACAATTTGTGATGAAAGAATCAATTTCCTAAAGGTTACAAAAAACACCACTAATTATGTATACCAAAGCCAATTGTATATAGATAATCGGGAAATATGCAAACCAAAAAGGTTTTCCAAAGCATAATTTATTCTAACAATCACATAAACATTAAAACCATAGTTTAGAGCATAAAACATAGTTCATTGGTTAGGAATCCCTTCTACAATTATATGGAAAAGAAATTACTCAAACATGACGAAAGTAATATTTAAAGCAATTAAAAGAGAAATGTAAATAAAAACAATAAACTTGAATTAAGAACTTTGTATTTAAAATAAAGTATTGAAAGCAATTACAATAAAATAAATAAATAACATTTAAAAAACTTACTTGCAAACTAAAACTAAATTAAGAACAATGAAGAAGGAGGATGGGCAACCTCCTCTTGGAAGGAGGAAGAAAGTGTCCTGTAAAAGTTCCCTATGGGTTGGTATTTGTAGGAAAAACAGAGAGATATAGAGATATAACTAATTTCTAGAGATCATATTTTATTTTATGTCTATCTCTTACTCCTAAAGATCTTCAAAAATATCTCTAATAATATCCCTAAGATTTAGCCAAAAATCTCTTTTCTATTTTGTCTCTATTTCCTCTAATAAAGTGTTGGAAGATCTTGTAAGATATCTTTGAATATTTAGCAAGTCAACAGTTGGGAGAAAGGAGTCCTCGTCAAAATTGGACGACCTATCAGTAGAACATTGCTTCTGATTGGTAGAACTTTGTATAACAAAGTCTCTAAAAATGTTGTGGCTTTTTCTCCTAGTAGAACATCCTTCATATACAGGTAGGACTTCTCTAACAAAGTACTAGGACATCTCCTACCGGTATAACTTGCACCATCTACTGGTAGGACATCTTTGATGAAAAATTACAAACTTCTGTAAGTTTTTGGACCACTAAGACTTATGCACTAATCTTCTATAGTTAAACTACAGTAGAACTAACTTCCTATCGATAGAACACCACTTTTTTTGCATTTTTGCTCCAATGCTCCTGATTCAAGTCCAACCATCTCCAAAGCTTCCCATAACATCCAAATGATCATAAATAATCCCTTTTATATTCATTTATCTGCAAACACAAATATTTTCCACAAAACACAAATCTAAACTAACATAAAAGAAATAAATAACTAACATAACTAAGATGAATGATATGAAATATAAAGTATTCAATACTGTGATCTTCTTAATTGTTTTTTTTTGGAATTGGCTCATACTTCAAGTTAGGACCATTAAGAAAATAGTGAAGAAAGATTTCAAGGAAAACAATGAAAATCGATTCCCATAGACAACGCCAACTAATGATGTTGAAACTCAAAAATGTGAGACAATTGCTTGAATTGAGATGCTCAAGACTTAGGAATAGTAGGTTGTGAGAATGAACAATGTATGTGAGATTGTTGCATGGTTTAGTTTAGAGGCTCAATAAATGCAACTGGAAATGTAGAACACAATTAAGAGCTAGAGAATGAGAGAGAATGCATAGATTATAGTGGTTCACTAGCTGAATAGCTTGGCTAATCCATTCCAATGGAGTCTCGTGTTCCTTGGAAGGTTTTTATATTGCTTGGGAAAGGAGATAAGGGTTACAATTGTAGAAATTACAACTATTATGTCTATACATGGGTGATTGCTCTTGTATTTATATCCACATGTAGGGTGTTCCTCACATCATCATCACATGGTCCCTATTTGTTAGGATTTTGTTAGGGGAATCTTTTGCCATTAGAGGCTACATTCTCTAAGTATGATGTGGCCTTTAAGAACATGATGAAGTTGCATTGACACCCTTCCCTCATTTTAGATATGATATGATTTTGCATGTCTGTGAGAGGTTATACCGCTTGAGTTGCATATTATTCCTTAAGATAGCTCGTGGATAAAGGAACTCTATTTATGCTCTTGACCTGAGCTAGAAATACTGAAATTTCCCGTGAGATGATATGAATGATCTAGGCATCCTTGCTTAAGATTGTACTTTTTTTCCTAGTGGAACCTCGACGATGCAAAGGAGATTTTACTAATTAAAAAAAAATTACACCTAGCTAGGGGGACGTATGTACTTTACCCCTCGATGCAATCTAAATACATGAAATAAATTAAAAATAAATAAGGAAAAGGGCATGCTTAGTAAAAGAAATGGAAAAAATTAAATTAACCTAAGCAAACTACCTAAGACTTAAATGAGCAAGTTGGTTCATTAAAACTGCTTGCAATAATGAAGCAGCCGGACATAATTGAGGAAGAATGAGCTGCACAACTAGAGCTGAGAGTTGAGAGCATAAGCTGAGAGTACCAACAGCTAAAAGTGTGAGTTGAATCCAATCATAACTAGCTAAGAGAAGCCACTGTCTTAAATACATGAGCTCAAAACAACAACTAAATTAAAAGCTACAATGAGCTGCTGTCTTGAGTTGGGAGGCAAGCTAACTGAGCTGGGAGATGATCAGGTAAAACACATATCGAATAAGGGAACTGAGCAGCCTTATTGGGAATTGCTGATAAGATATCATAATGAAAATTCAGCTGCATCTAGGAGAATGAAAAGTCAGCTTGAGATTGTACTTCTGTCGAGGGTAAGACTTTGTTATTGAGCCTTGCAGCTGATGAGATATGGAGATATCATTCTACCTTTTATGGTATTATTTTTGGTATCATCTGATGATGCACAAATTGGTATGCACACCATCTATCAAGTAAGTAGTAAAGTAGACAAGACAAGGATTTATAGTGGTTTAGTCAATGTGATCTACGTCCACTTTGAATGGCTAGGGTCATTGGGATATTTTATTACTTCAAGTGTGTTAGGAGAGTAGGGAATTACAAGCTGAGAGAGATAGGAAAGTTGTGCTGGACTGAGTGTGATCTGCCCCCTAAGTGTTGGCTGGGCTTATAATTTATAGTTGTCTCATAACATATTTGGGTGAATTATTAGTAACTAAGAGACTAATCTGGTAGAGCTTAAAACCTTTTCTCAATGGGCGAGGTAATTACGGTACTCTCCACAAGATTCGGTCAAAGGATGACGTAAAGGTTGACTCTTTCCAAGGTGGCCTGGGTGAGGCTCTTCAATGACTCTGCATACTCCCTACTGAAGTATCCCCTCGAACTAGATGAGTTTGACCAAGCATGGACCACATTGGGCTGGATATGCTGGATCTCTTGGAGCTAGGCTATTAATTTAGGCCAGACTTATAAAATGAGTTAAGCCTTGGGCCTATCCCATCATTTAACAAGATTTCAAAAAACCCTAGGCTATAAATAAAAAACTCCTTCTTCAGTTTACCCATTCCATTCAATCATGAGTGAGAATGACATTTTACCCATTCCATAAAATCTTGAGTGAGAACGAGAACTCCATTTGAAATCCTCTAAGAACAAAGAGGTGAGATTCTTGAACCCAACATCCATAACAATGTCAATTGAGGAAGAGGAGTTTGTGAATCTCGGTGGAGAGCCCGGAGAAATTAATGTTGTTCTCGGAGAGGAGGTGGAGGTACAAGGCACTGGCGTGGAGGTGCTAGGGGCGTCCACCGTTGCCATTGTTTGTGCGCCCCTGGGGCGGTCGGAGGTAGGGGCGCTAATAGTGGGCGAAAGTCCACTATTTTTGTTGGAGATGGGAGATCTCTGGTGATGGAGGAGCTAATTTGGGCAGCTTGGGTGAGCAAATTGGGCATGATCTAGGTGAGTGTGCTGGGGCTACTAGACGTTCTATCCCCACGATGGAGAATATGGGGGAGCAAGCGGGCGAACAGGCTGGCTTGGGCACCGATTCAGGCAGTCTAGGTGAGTCGCCTAGGTAAACGACTGGGACGTGCAAGGATGAGGGGCTAGGCGCAGCTACTATACGCGAGACAGCTGGGCATGCAACACAGCAGGCGAGCAGTGGTGTCACTACTATGCGCGGGACTCTTAGGTGCACACCATAGAAGGCGAGTGCTGTTTGGGATAGCATAGGAGATGTTGGGCGACCAGGCTAGCCGTTGGGCGGCACTTAGACGAGGCTGCCAGGCATCGAGTATGGTTTTTCTGTCGGCGCTGAGTGCGACCAAGTGAGCACTACAGGTGCTTTTCGTGGTGATGATCCTGGTAATGTGACAGACGATTCGACTCCTTCAAGTGTAACTCCTCAAAGCCAGATTCTTGAAGGCATCCTTAGTAGTGGTTTAGGCAACCCTTCATGCCCTCGCAACAAAAAACACCGGGGAAAGGTAGCCCTTCACGATGATGGATCCAAATTGAGTACCATTTCTAGCACTTTTAATATAGACGATGATATTTTGTCGATTGTCTCCGCTTACCACATTCCTCCAACTGTGTTGTGTTGTTGAGCTGAGATGGGTGAGCCCTCTTGTGATGAATCCTCTGATGGTATTTCCATGTATGAGGAGATGCTTGAGGCTGGGCTTAGGTTTTCCATGTCTTCTTCTATTTGTTGTATTATGCATTACTTTCACTCACACTAGTTCGATTTTCGCCCAACGGTTGGAGAGTTTTGTTGTGCTTTTTGGTATTGTGAAAGAAGGTGCATCATGAGGATGCCTCTCCTGACGAGTTTCATGCAGCTTATACTTTGAGCGAGACCCCTGCTCCCAATCAAGGTTGGTACTACTTTACTACGAGAGGCAAGTTGATTACCAGATTGTGATTCAACTGTCATAGCTGGAAGTCTCGCTTCATATTTTTCGGCAGAGAGTGTTCTTCAGAGGCCGATAGGCTTTGGTATCCACAGGATAAGGTACCCATAAGAAACTTGGTACAGCCTACACTTACTTTCTCTCCTTCGCCCCCTGCTTTTCTTTTTTACTCATCACGCCTCTTGCAGATTCTCTTGTGCTCTCCAAGGACCAAGAATAGAAGTTGCAAGCCATGAGGGCTTATCCTGAAAAAGACTTCGGAGTTCTTATATCCAAAGAAGGTGGTAGGGCTGGTGGACCCTCTTTGGGATCCGGCGATTCCTCTTTGAAGAGAAAAGGTATGTTGATTCTCTTATACTTTACCCCTTTACTTGGTACTTTTCATCTAGATAACATTTTATTTCCTTTGCAGTGGATAGAACTGGTCCCGCCTATGTAGTAGAAGCACTCCTCGTCCTAAGGTGGCAAGGATGAGCGATGCTCCCCAAATGACCTCTCCAATGGTGCCGCCCAAGGTGAGCTCTCCTTAAGTGAGCCTTCTAGTGGTGTCTCGGGTGGGCTACCCTCAAGGGACCCCTCTCGTGGTGCCTCCTCGTATGGTGACCCCTTAGGTTGTGAACGTTACTCTAGAGACTCCCCTATCGACCACACCTTTTGCCCCCATTCGTCCACTCCTTCTTTAGGACCTTTTACAAGGGCACCAATCTAGACTAGTCCCATGCTAGATAACTCGTGAGTCATCAGGAAAAGACTTGGGAGATTGGTATTTTCGGCCGAAGTTCATGAGATTAGTACTCTGGGCACCAAAGGAATTATTAACACATTTTTGGAAGGCCTTGCTCATGTAAAGGTCTGCTATTTCCCTTTCTCCATTCCTTCCTTATGTGTTTTTTCATTCCTCTATCTTTTTTCTTTTTAGGCTTCAACTGCATCTATATGTTTGCTTTCAAGGGCCCATTTTTACAGCTAACTGAAGCATAGTCATGAGGCTGTAAAGAAGGAGCTTCTCTCTGCTCAGGGGTGGATTGCCAAGCTTGAAGCTGCTAGTAGGGCTGATCAGGATTAGGGGATTATCTGGCAGCACGCCCTCCTAGAGGTATGTCCTTATCGAGGTCATCCATTTTGATTCTGCAAAAACGTAGTTGACGTTTGTGGCTTCCACATCTAGCTTTCCAAGTTCAAACTGGTGACCAATAAATGTTGGTTCTCCTGGTGGGGCTTCCAAGGATGAGGCGAGTCTGACAAGTGCATCTGCGGTCATGTTGTCCTCTCTCGGGATGTGACAGATCTGAAAGTGGAGGAACTTAGTAAGCAAAGTTTGCACCATAGCAAGGTACTCTTGCATTCTGGCTCCTTTTGCCTCAAACTTGCCTTTCACTTGGTTGACTATAAATTGAAAATCACTATAAATGATGAGGTGTTGGGCTTTCATTGCGATTGCTAACTTTAGGCTAGAGAGAAGTGCTACATATTCTGCCTCGTAATTAGAGGAGATGAAGTGGAGCTTTACAAAATACTTGATGGAAGAGCCATTGGGGCTGATCAGGATTTGGCTTGATCCACCTTTTTCACTGGTACATAGGCTATCCACGTAGAGCTTCCAGAGCGGTATAGAGGAAAGCTCGGAGGTCGTTGTAGGAGCCTGGGCGCCAGGCTGGGGTGCCTGGGCGCCAAGCTAAGACGCTTGGGCGCTAGGGGGTGCTTGGCCTGGGCGTCTAGGTGTCATCACCGGACATCAGATTGCTTTGCATGTCCGGGCTCGACGTCTGAGTGGAAGGCTCATTGGTCTCCTCCTCTGCTGGTATAAGCTCAACAATAAAATCTGCCAAGGTTTGTGCTTTGATGGCCGCCCATGTTTGATATTAGATATTGAACTCGCCTAGTTCCACTGCCCACTTAAGGAGTTTTTCGAATACAACTGGCTTTCAAATACTCTCTTTAGAGGTCGGTCTATGATGAAAGTAGTGTTGTGACTCTGGAAATAATGTCGTAGGCGCCTTGCTGTTGAGATCAAGGTGAGCGCTAGCTTTTCTAGCCCTGAATATATGATCTTTGCTCCTTGGTATGCTCTGCTCTTGGCTTTTGTCCTTCATCATTTTTCCTAACGATGATGGAGCTTAGTTCCGATGTGGAAGTAAAAAGGTACGGATATAAAGTTTCACCCAGTGTAACATGTGAAATGAGAGGAGGTGTAGCCAAGTAGGCTTTGAGCCTTTAGAAGGCTTGTTCTGCCTCAGGTCCCCACTCAAAGGGTTTTTGGAGAATCTTGAAGAAAGGGAAGCATTTGTCCACAGAGTTGAAAACGAATATGTTAAGTGATGCAATTCTCCTATTGAGGCGTTGGAGCTCCTTGGTTAAGGAGGGTGACTTCATATCGAGGATGACCTTGATCTTGTTGGGGTTCGCCTTAATTCCCCTTTGGTTGACCATAAAACCTAAGAACTTTTCTAACACTACGCCAAATGCGCATTTTTCAGGATATAGCTTCATGTGGTATGACTTGAGAACGTTGAAAGTTTCATAGAGGTGGTCAATGTGGCCAGCTGCGGCGAAACTTGTCAATGTGATTCAAAAAAGGATCAAGGTGAGGAGTAAGTCTGCTGATATACAAAGGATTAGAGGACTTGAAGATTTATTTTATTGTAGGTCTTCAGGAATAAATATCTTTTATAGTTTTGAGACAAATATTCAATTGTTTTGAGAATAATGTTGCTTATGCTTAGAATAGTGAGCCTTATGATTTAATTATTATTTTAGATGAGTTTAATAATGAGGTTGGTGATGTTTATTTTATTCTTCTAGTATTCATTAGGTCGGTGGAATGGATCACTTTATTATTTGTCTTCCGCTGTATTTTGCATTTATTATGCACATGATTGGTTGGTTAAGGCCTTGGTGGCTGGTCCGCCACCCACCTTATGTGATCCAGGGTAGGGGTGTGACAAGTTGGTGGAGGAGCAACCTCCTCCTCTCGTGTTGGATTATCTTCAAATTGATTCATGTATCTGGTGGTAATCGCCATTGGTACAACAAGAAAGGTAATTAGGTGAGAATTTTGTCGTTCACATAGATGGGGCAAAATTGATGATGCATAAGTTGGTTTGCACACCACCTGTCAAGTAAACAGTAAAAAATGCAGTAATAAAGTAGACAAGACAAAAATTTACAGTGGTTCGGTTAATGTGACCTACGTCCACTTTGAATGGCTAGAGTCGTCAGGATATTTTATTACTTTAAGTGTATTGGAAGAACAATGAATTATAAACTGAGAGAGTTAGGAGAGTTGCGCTCGACTAAGTGTGATTTTTCCCCTAAGTGTTGGCGGAGCTTACAATTTATAGTCGTCTCATAATAGATTTGGGCGAGTTATTAGTAACTAAGTGGCTAATCTGGTAGAGCTGACAACCTCTCCTCAACAGGCAAGGCAGTTACGGTGCTCTCCACAAGATTCGGTCAAAGGATAACGTGGAGGTTGACTCTTTCCAAGGCGTCCTAGGTGAGGTTTTTGATGACCCTGCATGCTCCCTGCCGATGTAGCCCCTTGAACCTGATGAGTTTGATTGGATGTGGACCACATTGAGCTGGACTTGCTGGATTATTGCAGGTCAGGCTTAAAACATGAGTTGGGCCTTGAGCCTGGCCCATCATCATCAATTATAATACTTTTTCATATCTGTGTTGCCATGTCCAAACACCTCTTCTCTGGAGTCAAAGATTATTTTAGTATGTGGATACCAGGTTCCTTAAGGTAAGAAAACAATAGGTATAAAAGATTGTGGGGGACAAAGTTCGTATCATATAGTGTTGTGGTTGATAGGGGCCTTGAGCATCCCTTATCCACTAATCCCCATATAAGTAAACTTTAATACCAGCATAGTCCTCACGAGTCTTGTTGGTCTTGATAATACTGGTGATGTATCAATTTCCTAAGAGAGACAACTCGGATGAAAAGCCCCATAGAAAACCTAAAGAGCGCGGTATCTACTCAGTCCAAGCAACATGAACTTAGGTCCAAGGATCCACTCTGCCCAAACAATCAGCACTGCTCACCATATGGGGACTCTTGGATCAAGAAAATAATAGGAGATAAAAAGATAATTATGATCCTAAGGGGACTAATTTAAGGCTCTGTTGAAGAAGGGAACAAGCCTTATCCTCCTAACAGATGGATAAACATTATCTTTCCGACAAAAAAATAGGTTATCCCAAAGGTTCATTTCAAGTTGAACCCAAGCTCTAATATCTATATCTCAGCAATAGGTCTTTGGTCCAATAGTATTTATTATCTTGTAAAGGATTTGCCTTCTTGAAATTAATGGTTCAAATCCCTCTCCCTTTCCTCTTCCTCCTCCCAAAAAAAAAAAGAAATTAAAAAAAATATCTATATCTCGAAAGAGGTAAACTAGGTATACAACTCTTTGCTTCTAAAAAAATATTCAGTACCTTTGAACTCCTGACTGACTTAAGCATCGGAGTGTCGATTCCTAGACGTCTGCCCGTCTTTGACTTCTTTTTCAGGTGATTGAGGTCCAACGAACTGACGTGTAGGATGCCTCAAATTTTGCATCAACAATTATTATCATCAAAATAATTAACCTCCTCATCATCTTCCTCCTCATTATCATCTGTTAAAGAGCCATCACTACTAAAATCATGGAACTAATTTATGGCTTGATTCATTGCTTAAGATATTGCAGTAGGTTAGTTATGCATGTTTATTGCAATGAATTCTCAGCTATAATATATATATATATATATATATATAT
>CM042197.1:14777252-14916440 GCA_023539305.1 Ilex asprella | reverse complement strand
CATTATAGTAGAATTGCACAGGTTGGGAGTTGGGGTAGAGCTCTCCGTACAAAGGAGACTCTGCCCGAATTTTGTTACAATACCAATTATTGATGTACAAAATTTTCTTGTCGATGGATTTACTTAGTGCTCTCAAGCTTAAATAATTATTAGAATGTAATGCCGTCCAGGGTGGTATTTGGGGCGTTACAGGAATAAGTACGGATACTTCTCCCGCATTTCCAACTCCGGTTCCCACGTAGCTTCTTCCACGGCGTGGTATTGCTACACGAATTTCACCAACTTAATGACTTTGTTGCAAAGCACTTTCTCCTTGGTATCGAGAATCTTCATCGGCTGCTCTTCATAGGTGACTCCCTCTCGTACTTCAATATCCTCTACGTCCACAATATGTGCGGTATCCGGTTGGCACTTTCTCAACATCGAAACATGAAATACGTCATGGACTCCTGATAACTGTGCTGGTAGCCAAAGTTAATACGCCATCTAGCCCACTGCCTTGACCACTTCGAATGGACCGATGTACCTTGGAGCGAGTTTTCGTTTCTTGCTGAATATAAGTACGCCCTTCTTGGGGGACACTTTAAGAAATAAAAAATCTCCCTCCTTGAATTCCAAAGGCCTTCTTCTTCTATCCGCATAGCTCTTTTGTCGACTCTGTGTTGTGCGTAATCTCTCCCGAATGAGCTGAATCTTCTCCGTTGTCTCCCGCACAATCTCGGGCCCAAACATACTACTCTCGTCGGCTTCCAACCAACAGGTCGGGGATCTACATGGTCTTCCATACAAAGCTTCATACGATGCCATCCCGATACTTGCTTGGTAGCTATTGTTATATGCGAATTCCACCAACAGTAAATGATCGCTCCAACTCCCCTTGAGGTCCAACGCGCAAGCACGTAACATGTCTTCCACAATCTGAATCACTCTCTCGGATTGGCCATCGGTTTGAGGATGGAAAGCGGTGCTAAAATGTAACTCTGTCCCCATGGCTTGTTGTAAACATTGACAGAAACGCGCCACAAAATGAGAATCGCGATAGAAAGTGGAACTCCATGCAATCGAATAATCTCTCGAATGTACATTCTGCTCAAGGTCTTTAACGATTCTGTGGTCTTCATCCCCAAAAAGTGAGCTGACTTGGTGAGTCGATCTACGATAACCCATATGGCATTATGCCCTCTTGAAGTCCGTGGAAAGCTCAACACGAAGTCCATGGTGATATGATCCCACTTCCACTCTGGGATAGGCAGAGACTGTAATAACCCTCTGGGTCGTTGGTGCTCAATCTTCACTTGCTGGCATACCGTACACCTTGAAATGAATTTTTCTACATCCTTCTTCATTCCGCTCCACCAATATTGTCGTTTCATCTCTCTATACATTTTTGTACTCCCTGGATGTATGGAGAACTTGGATCGGTGACACTCATTCAACACTTCTTCCCTTGGTCATCATTTGGCACATATAGTCTTCCCTGAAACTGTAACTCATCACCATGAATCGACTAATCTTCCATCACTTCATTCCTCTCCAACTTATCCCGGATAGCTTCCAACTCGGGGTCCAACCGTTGCAACTCCACAATCCTTTGTCGGAGAATTGGTTGAGCTACCAGGTTAAACAATCATGGTTGATCATCTTGTCTATCGACCCACAAATCAAACTCCCCCAATGTCTCAATCATCTTCCACCGATGAGCCATAAGAACATTGATTTCACTCCTAGACTTCCTACTCGGTGCATCCGCTACCATATTAGCCTTCCCCGGATGATAATTGAGTGTGAAATCATAATCTTCTAAGTACTCAATCCACCTCCTTTGTCGAAGATTCAAGTCTTTCTGGGTGAATATGTATTTGAGGCTCTTATGATCCGAATACACTTGGAACTTCTCTCCATAGAAGTAACACCTCCACAACTTAAGAGCAAAGACCACAGCGGCCAGCTCCAAGTCGTGAGTGGGATAGTTATGCTCATGAGTCTTGAGTTGCCTCGAGCCATAAGCAACTACCTTACCCCCTTGTATTAGAACACATCCTAGGCCTCATAGCGAAACATCGGTGTAGATGTCCTATCCTTCCCCACTACTCGGTATAATAAGGATAGGCGCCGTTGTCAACTTCTCCTTCAAGGTGCGAAAGACTAGCTCACACGCTTGAGTCCACACAAGTTTTTCTCCCTTTCTTGTGAGGCGAGTCATCGGCAGCGCAAGCTTTGAAAACCCCTCCATAAACCTACGATAATAGCCGGCTAACCCTAAGAAACTACGTATCTCGGTCACGTTCTTCGGTGGTTCCCATTTCATCACAGACTCAATCTTTGCGGGATCCACAGCTGCCCCTTGCTCGGACACAACATGACCAAGAAATTTTACTTCCTTCATCCAAAACTCGCATTTACTCATTTTCGCATACAGTTTATGCTCCCTCAACGTCTGGAGTACAACGGAGAGATGATGTGCATGTTCTTCTTGTGTCCGGGAATAAATCAATATGTCATCAATGAACACAATGACAAATCGATCTAGATATGACCAGAATACCTTATGCATCAAATCCATGAAGGCTGTTGGAGCATTAGTCAATCCGAACGGCATTACCGTATACTCGAAGTGACCATACCGGGTAGGAAAAGCAGTCTTAGGAATATCCTCCTCCTTGATACGCAGTTGATGGTACCCTGTGTGAAGATCAATCTTGGAGTAGAACTCAGAACCCCTCAACTGATCAAATAAATCATCAATGCGCGGCAAGGGATACTTGTTCTTCACCGTCACACGATTCAACCGTCGATAATCCATGCATAACCGAAGTGTTTCATCTGTCTTCTTCATAAAGAGGACCGGGGCTCCACAATGTGAAGTGCTCAGACGAACGAAGCCAATTGCCAACAAGTGGTTCAATTGTTTCCTTAGCTCCTTCAGCTCTAAAGGCGCCATCCGATAAGGAGCAATAGAAATAGGTTCGATTCCCGGATAGAGATCAATGGCAAACTCAATCTCTCTCTGTGGAGGTAACCCGGGTAATTCATCTGGGAAGACATCCGAAAAATCTGATACTATCAATAAAATAATTGACTGAGATCTATCCCGATCATCTCCTATCAAGCTAGCCAAGAAAATCAAGTGGCTCTCAGCCTTAGCTTTTAAGAATTTACTTCCCATAGTAGGGAATGGATGGAAAGAGTTTCGGTCATTCACAAAATGGAAAACCACTCTGCCCGGTAATTGGAATGTGATTCTCTTGCGAAAGAAATCCATCACTGCCCGGAATGTGGACAACGAGTCCATCCCAAAGATTACATCATACCCTTTCATATCTAATGCAATCAAGTCTACTAACAACTCGTGTGCCCATATTCTAAGCACACAACTTCGACACACCCCTTGAGTATCCAATCGTTCCCCCGTAGGTAGGTCAACATTCAAAGCATGTTCGAGTTCCCCGAACTCTAACCCCAACTCGAGAGCATATAATGCACGTATGAAAGAATGGGTAGCACTAGGATCAAATAAAATTCTGGGCCAAGAATTGTAGAGGAGAACAATACCTTCTATCACGGCATTAGAGGCATTCTGCTCCGGTTGTGTTAAGGCAAATACCCTTCCCAGATTGACAGCAACGGGGGCTTGAGCCCTCAATGGTCTTGGTGGTGGAGGTGGCCTATTGGTATTTGATGGCCCGACAGATGGATTGGCTTTTGGGTGGAAATTTTGGGCAGTTGCTTCTGAAGTGCCCAATTCCCCCACATCCAAAGCATTGACGAGGATCGGTGCTGGGTCTAGCTGGGGCTTGCCCTACTCCTCGTAGTGCTGGAGGTCTCTGGCCTATCGCCTGATCGGGGCGACGGTATGGCAATGCCCTCTGTGCCCCACTGCTACTGGCACCTGTACGGATCGGGCCTCCTCTAGCATAGCTCTGTCTCCTCTGAGAGTCATCAATGTCTCTCTCCACCAATGTCTCTATGTCAACCAAATCTCTGTAGTCCCGGATTCTGAGTGACACAAGCTTCTCTCTAATAGTCGGTTTCAAACCCAGCTTGAAGCGCTTGGCCTTCCTCTCCTCGGTGGATATGAACTCTAAAGCATAACGGGATAGCTAATCGAACCTCCTCTCATACTCAGCCACGGTCATACTACCCTGTCGGAAGGCTAGAAAGTCTGCACTCATCTTATCTTTGACAGCCTCGGGAAAATACTTGTCGTTGAAGCTTTGCTCAAATTCCTCCAAGGTGAGCGTGTCGGTGTCTCTCCTCTTCTTCACTGACTCCCACCAGTAATCAGCCTCCCCTTCCAATAGATAAGTAGCCAAACCAACCCGAAGGTCCTTGGCGATCCCCATACCCTCACAGATTTTCTTTACTCGGTGGACCCATCGATCCGCATCTAAGGGATTTGAGCTCCCTTGGAAAGTGGGTGGATGTTGTCGTAGAAATTCTCGAAGGGCCACCATCCTCTGGTTCTCATCCCCATTTCCCGGCACTTGGGCTAAGGGACAAACTCCACCATTGTGGTGGTTGTTCCCACCTTGTTGTTGCACTAGGGTGGTAAGTTCCCTTAAGCATTGGTAAATACCCTACATGGCGTCGGGGGGTGGTGGTGGTGGTGGATTTTCTTGGCCACCATTGCCTCTACCACGACCACATCTTCTTCCACCTTCCATCCTACACATCAATTCACCATTAAGTTTAATTGATGTACAGGAGAACCTAACTATAGCTTTAACTAAGGCATAAGACTAGTGAAAAATTAACTAATAAGTATTTTCACCCTAGTCCTAACTCTCTAGTGGACATCCATAACCTATAGCTCCCATGTAAGACCTAAAACCTTGACTCTGATACCATTTCTGTAACGCCCCAAATATCACCCTGGACGGTATTATATTCTAATAACCATTTAAGCATGAGAGCACTAAGTAATCCATCAACATTACATCAACAATTTATATGGTAACAAAATTCGGGCAGAGTCTCCCTTGTACGGGAAGCTCTACCACAAACCTAACCTGTGCAATTCTACTATAATGACCACACCGAGTCCATTTACTTACCATAAAATCAATCCATCAAATTTACATGTTATCCCAAAAGAATAGGCCAAGCTATGGTCTTTTCATCCCCCAAATCTAATAAGTATGATAATACAGCGGAATTACAAAATATGACTAGGCTTTACATAGTTTCAAAATAATATCCTAGTCTAGAGCAAAATAAAGTGTCAAGCTAAGAGTCCTCCTCGGGATCCAAACTTCCATCTTGCTGAATCTCCCAGGGTACGAGCTCCTCGAGTCCCAACTCCTCCTCAAGAGTACAATCTGAAATATTTGTAGGAAGGGGGTGAGCACAAGACTCTGTAGGAAAATCCTTCCAAACTCATTCAAGGTTTTGAAATCAAGTAAAACAGGTAGGTCACATTTGGCACATACATATAAATGAATTTTTTTAAATAAATAAAATTGGGACATTTTAAAAGAGATCTCAAGTTTGTACAGTAATACAGAATTGAAAGAGAATAAAACCAAGTTTAATTGAAAAATAATTTCTAACATAATTCACTCCACCATACACCATTTTCACAAGTTATCGGGGCATCCCATACTACCCAAACTCTTGGAGAAATAATATTTGGTACAGTGAACAATAACTTCTATTTGGTATTACTCAAGTAGGTTGTCGCTTCTCATGAATCTACCCAACAATTCAACCTCGTTCACCTATATCTCTTTAGGAATGGCGTATACCGCCTCCAGCGGCATTGATGAAATCCTCCCAAGGATCTAGTATACTAACCCCTTTCGTCTCGAAAGTGAACAATAATGGTTGCTCTCACAAACAACAATCCATTACGGGCATTAGGTAACCATCTCACCCCCACTGGTATAGACTGACCTCTAACACCCTACAGCAGATCTCGAAGTAATCCAAGTCCCTCACAACACCATACACAAGAGTAACATACCAAAAATATACTCAAAACCTCATATATAGCAATTCCACAACTTTCCCAACTTTCACTAGCATTGTACATAATAACACAATTTAAGGAAATATACTCATTTCGCAAATCATGTTACAAAAGACAAATTTAAAGGAAATAGGCATGAGATCATCAATACTACCATTTTAATACCCAACACAAAGCTCTAGCATGTTATAAATCAAGAGGATGTGAAGATATAAAGAGAAATCCATATTTCCCCCAAAAAACTAGGGTTTGATGGATTTCAAACCATTATTTTGTTCAAATCATGTGAATGTTTGTAAAAATACTAAGAAACCATAAACCCATAACAAATACATACTATTTAGAGTCAAAATATACATGTAAAATAACTCTAACATCATTGGACGAAAATGGAAGAAAACCCTACCTTGAATATTGAAAATCTAGGGCTTGGATTCCTGAATATACCCTTAATCTCTTCTAATTTTTCTGTGATCTTGAGTTCTCTCCTTCTCTCTCTCTCTCTATGTTGTTCTAGGGTTTGAAGGTTTGAAATGTGGCTTAAATAAGTGTAGGAAGGCATTTATAAAGAGAAGAAAATTTGGCAATTCGCGAACAGAAAAATTCAGATTTTAGAATCGACTACCGGTAGCTCGGGTACGTTGGGAACTCGACTACCTGTCGACTACCGGTAGCTAAATTTTTCAGTACACTTGACTACTAGTTAATTACCGATAGTCAGAGTGCACTGCCCTGTCGACTACCGGTAGTCACTGCCCAAATTTTTTTCTCCGATTTTCAGTGCATTTTTGACCCATTTAGAGATCGAATTGAAAAATTTTCGTGAACACACTTTTGTATCTCTAGATGTTTACTATCTACTGTCCAAATTTTTGATCAATTGGAATTGAAAATAAAAAGTTATGATCGAAATAGTAGGCAGTGTCCAAAATCCTTTATAACCAAATTTTCTCAAAAATGTGTTTTAACTCCAAAATACTTCCTAACTTCTAATACATCTCATATTACCTCTTCCAATATTTTCCGACCTCCCGGATTCAATGAAAACCTTATTTTGACCTAAAAGTATTTAGAAATTCATCTAATCACCATTTCCACGTTTCAACGTCTTTGAAACTCAAAATTCCCAATCAATATGCGTCTCTAGTATTTATCCTATTATTAAAATATATATGGTTTATTCTTAACTCATTATACATATCCACATATTCACAACAATATTTTACTATATATATCTGTACAAATATATAAAAGAAAGTACAGGGTGTTACATATAGATCTCAAGCTCACTGGCAAGGAATACACGTCAGTCACTTTCCTTTTACTCTTGGAGAGAGAGAGAGAAGAGGCGTAGATAGATACTTTCCCCGTGAAGATTAAATTGAGAGAGGTCGTTTCCAGCGGCGGTGGATGGTGGTGGTCGATTCCAACAGTGGTGGATGGTGGCAATCAATTCCAGCGATGGAGTCTTCCACACACACACACACACACACACACACACAGAGGGTATTTTTTTTTATCTTTTGTGATACTATTTTGTTTTCTCATTGATACCCAATCTTTTGAGAGTGTAATGACAAAAAAAAAAACCCGTCAATACTGTCATGTGCCAAGTACATGATATTTTTTGTCACCTTTTTGGACGGAAGTTAGTGTGAAGGATGACATTAGTTGAATGTGTGATCATTGAAGACCAAATTGACGAAATTAAAACTTTGAGGACCAAAGTGCGACTAACGCTAAACCTTAGAGACTATTGATGCAATTTACCCTTGATATTAATGTTTATCCCCGCTCTACAAAAAAGTTTGTTTCCTATTTAAACATGTATCAATCAATATTACTTTGATGCAGTTCGTTGGATATTTGGTTTGTGTATGTAGACATAATGTGCCGAATCATATATTTTTTGTTCTCATTTTTCATTTGTTACTTATCTCAAACCTCATTACTATTATAAAGTTCATCAATTATGTGTTATATTAACACTATTAATGTCGACTCTCATAATGTTTTGTTTATATCTCACAAATACTAAGACATAAAACTTTATTTTCTTTTTCTTTTTATATATTCCATTTTGTAGATCCATATAAAGCATAATCATTCTTTGTACATATCACAAAATGGATTTAAGATTACCTCTTGAAATCGATGGATATTGTACACGAATCGGGTATTCTTCTTATCCAATGGTATCTTCCCTGCATGGATTAAATCCACTCAAAGGTTGAAGGAGTGACTACTGGGGTTCCTCCTTTACCCTTCACAAACCCAAATCCAAGAGCTTTAGTGATGGATCTAGAGAGAGCAGTTAGGAGATTCAAGGTGTGTTGCAAAAAAAGAAATTGATTAGCCTTGTGTAGAGAGAGAAAAAAAGTCATATCTTTATCTAACTAAGATCCATCAACCTATGTTAGTAGATCACGGGTTCGGGTCGGAAGACAAACTGATCCAATTACTAACATCTCCCATTGACCCACAAAGTGTAAAGAAACTCCATGATCTCTCCAAAGATTTTGCCTACTCATCTTCTCATATTGGAAATGGATCGAGTGACAGGATGAGAAGGATGTACATCAATAGGAGCACAATATTAAGACACCAAACTAATAAAGCTCAACTCTCCGAAGCAATCTCAAATGCTCCAAAGGTAGTCCCAATTACACTGGACCTAAAACTATTCAACCTTCATGATAAGCAGTTCTTTACTTCAAAAGTGTAATGTACTAACACCTATATCATTAATGTAATTTCCCAATGTAAGGATTTTCTCACGCAATTATACATGTGGAATCACACGCATGACCTAGAAAGGGTGAATAGATTAATTAAAATTTTTGGCTTGAACAAACACTAAACTATGACTTCTAGATCTCATTTACCAAATTAAATAATTTATGAATTAAGCCTTTGAACTCTTTTTTCCCGTGTTAGGGAATGGATCGTAATTGGCTAATTTCGTGAAATCTTATTGTAAATATCAACCTAAGTCCATGGTCATGATGCTTCAAAGATCAAGTTTTGAAAATTTCGAGGGAGGGAGGAGTTCAAGCTTCAAACACTAATCAAAGGATCTCTAGTACACCTAAAAGTGATTAGACAATGGTAATGACCTAGATACTGAAGAACTATTGGTTTAATTTTGGACATTTTCTCATTAGGTTAATGGAATTGGATTTAGGATTATATGTGAATGAATTTTAGGATTTGCAAGCATAAAATGAGTCATATATTATATGCTATTTGAGCAACATTCATTAGAGATCAATATGTCAGGTTTTTTCTTTGTTTTTAGAATAAAAATCAGTAGTGACCACCGCTTTGCTTGCTTGCATTTAACTACAGTGGTCCATGAACACTGAGGAAAAAAATTCAGAGAAAGACTTATGAGTTGGGTAGTGGAGACCGCCTTCTGGCCGCTCTAGAGGTCTCTACTTTGTTCAACTAAATTAAATTCATTTCTCATTCTAGTTCCCATCGCTCTCTGATGGCTCAAGTTGTGCTTCACAAATTTAGGTTTTCTTGGTCCCCTAGTCTACTCAAATTCTAAGGATATAAATAGGGAAAGTCTCCCCAAGTAAAGGTAACTTCTCAGAAACTAAAATTTAGCCTTCTACATCTTTAGAGTTCCATGAACAACTCTAGATCCCTAAGATCCAAAGGTCAAACCATCTTAATTCTTCCAATTCAATATCACACAATGACAAAGGAGATCTTGATTGTTCTACAAATCCTAAAATGTTGTGTGCGTACTGAAAATCTTGGGAGAGGATCCTCGAAGATTGCGCGAGGCCTAGATGGTTTTTTTTAGTGAGCGGGTTCACTACTACAGACTTTTGTGGATGATTTCTGAAGAAGAGATTGACAAGGAAGTGAACATTTTACCATGGGCATATTGATTGAGGTATAAGACTTGAACCCCTGTTATTGAATTTAAGTTTAGTGGATTAGGCTAGGTGAACCAAGATTGGTTCCGTGGTTTTTCAAAAGAGGGTTTGCATGAAAAAATTGCATTTATTGTGGATGATCGTTATTCCTGTAATTTTTCATACACACTTGCAATAAAACACACACATGCACACACAGTCACGCCCCAAATTTTCACAAACCCGGGGAGTCACGGAAAATGAATAAGAAAAGTAAATGAAAGTTTATTAGGTTAGATAAATTAGTTTCTCATTCATTTCTCACATTTTTTCAAAGTTTTTCAAGTAATTTTTCTTTCATTCTTAACCTATTCTTCCAAGGTTTCTAAACCCCCCCTTTTGACATCTTTCCCACCTATTTGAAAATTTTTTTTCACACTTAGCACATCTTTTAATTTTTCATAAAATTTTGACATAACCTCCTTTGTTTTCCAAGCCCTTTTCCCACCTAATATTTACAATATTTCAAGTTATCACAATCCACACTCACTCGGTGGTCACAACCCATGTAAATTAAACATACATCTCTTATTCTAAATATATACATATAATTGTCCAAATATACATATATGATGCTCATTAAATAAAAACATCTCAAATGTCAATTGGGTTTACACCCTTACACTTTAAAATGGCCCAAGATATATAATCCATTACTTTTTTCAAATTAAAATACAAGTCATTTGGGCTTATGCTCATACATACAAAATATGCCCCAAGGGCTAAATTTTCATTCAAGCCCATTTTCTCTCTTTGCTTTAAGGCTTCCTCAAGTCTCAAGTACCGGGAGCCTCATCTGAAATATGATATCCACGAATGGGTCAGCTCAACTGCTGGTATGATAAAATACTAATACTACGAACAAATTTAAGGCGTTGCATGTGCAAGTGTACATTTTAAATGCTATAACCCCGTAATCCCTCAATGCTATGCAATATCAATATGCATGACACACTTATGTAACTCTATGCCACCAATGTCTCGCTTCACGGTCCGCCCCCGTCAGCCCGTGAGTACTCTCATTGGCCAGATTTTTGGGTTTTTAACCACAGGATCTACACCCTCATAAAGCATTGCATCTAGTGCTCAACACACACTATGTTCCAAGGATTCATGTATGCCAAGATGTCTTGATTTTTTTCTGAATGTGAATTGTATGAAACATTTCATCAAACACCTTGTCTACATGAATATAAAACACCATTCATTGGATTGAATATATAATTAAGCTTCACATTAATTACTTTCACAATTTCTCAAAGCAACTAAAAATGCACAAACAACCAATTCATCATACCTTTCAAACCATAAAAGTTTCTCTACATGAACATAAGGTATAGTATAATAACCTAACACATAAGCAATATATACCTTTACCATAACAACAAATTGTCAAGAAACTCAAAGAACACAAAAGTACTTAAACCACTAATTCTAGGTTTTCAAATAAACTACCAACTAAATAATTTTCTAACATCAAGTAAATATCTAAATCATTTAATCAATACATAGGAAGGCAAGAAAACTTAAATTTATTCCCAACTTAGTAAAATATCATACCTAGAATGGTTTTTCTCAAACCAAGCAAGTTGTGTTCGCTTTATAGACGAACTGATCGGTGAGAATATAGCTCTTGTTAAGAGGAACAACTTCTTAAAAGTAAGTTTTGCAAAAATCTTGACCTAGGAATGAGTTTTGGTGGCTTTAAGATTCAAGAACCTAGGGTTTTTCTTCTCTTTTCCTCCAAAAACGTGTACTGATCCCTTTCAATTGAAAAACTGATGTTTTTACACAAAAAGGTCTATATTTATAGTGGAGAGCAAAAGTGCAAAATCATCCTTTTGCCCTTGATAAATCCGGGACCCCGTTACACTACAACTCGTCTTGAAACGCCTCAATTCGACATTCTATTTTAACCAAAGTTCTTAAAATTATTTTAAATAAAAATTTTCAAAAATTTATATTTACGATAGCGGCCGGGTTTGGCCCGTCCCACCTAGGCCAACCGAAATGCCCTTTTCGTCCAATTTTTGAAACTGTTTTCGTTTATGCTCAAATTCACACAGTAAGTGTATTTTAATTTTCTAAGCATGTTTCTCTTCTATGAAATACTTAAATTATGTTTCTAAACATGACTTATGCTTAAATGATGCATATATGGTGCCCTACCAGTAAATGGTGCATGAATAGTGCTCTACCGACAAAACAAAAAAAAATTATCATCATTTTTCAGATCTCTACATCTTTCCCCCCTTAAAGAAATTTTGTCCCGTAATTTAGAAATGTACCTCTATGAATAAACAACTCTGGATACCTCTCGCGGACTTCAGCCTCACGCTCCCAAGTAGCCTCTTCGACCCCATGATGGTTCCAAAGAACCTTGACCAAAGGGATAGTCTTGCCTCGCAAAACCTGGTCCCTCGAGTCCAATATCTCCATTGGCCTCTCATCCTATGAAACATCACCCTCCACTTGAAGATCTATCCAATCTAACACATGTGAAGGGCCAGGCTCGTACTTCCTCAACATCAACACATGAAAGACATCTTGAACCCCAGATAGCTGTGGCGGTAATGCTAGCTAATAGGCCACCTCACAAACCTTTGCAAGGATCTCAAATGGTCCTATAAACCGCAGCGACAGTTTTCCACTACGCCCGAATCTCCTCAATCCCCGCCGTGGGGCTACCTTGAGAAATACATGTCCCCCAACATCAAATGATAGAGATCGTCACTTTTTGTCTGCATAACTCTTCTGGCAGCTCTGTGCCGTCAATAGACGCTGTCTAATCATTTGTATCTTGTTTGTTGTCTCACAGACTATGTTAGGCCCTAAAGCAGCTGTCTCCCCTACCTCAGTCCAACATACTGGTACGACATGGCCTACCATACAAATGCCTCAAAAGGTGTCATCTCAATACTAGACTGATAGCTGTTGTTGTATGCAAACTCTACTAAAGCAAGGTGATCTTCCCAACCACCCCTGAAATCCATAACACATGCTCTAAGCATGCCCTCAAGTATCTGAATAGTACGCTTTGATTGGCCGTCAGTCAGAGGATGGAAAGCAGTACTAAATAGTAGCTAAGTCCCCAAGGCTGTCTGAAGACTCTGCCAAAATCGTGCAGTGAAACGTGTGTCTTTGTCTGAAACAATGGAAATAAGAATCCCATGTAGTCGTACTATCACTCGGATATACAACCTACTGAGAACATCCACTGAATCAATCGTTCTAATCGGTAGGAAATGTGCGGACTTCATCAACCTATCAACAATAACCCAAATTGCATCGTGACCTCTAGGTGACTTCGGAAGACCCATCACAAAATCCATGGTAACAAACTCCCACTTCCACTCAGCCACTGGCAATGGTTATAATAAACCCCCAGGTCTCTGGTGCTCAGTCTTAACCTGCTGGCACGTGAAACACCTCGATATAAATTGTACCACATCTCCCTTCATCCCCGTCCACCAATACTGGCGGCGTAAATCATGGTACATCTTAGTGCCCCCTGGGTGTACGGCTAGGCGTGAATGATGAAAATCTCTAAGGACCTCAGCCCTAAGAGACTCTGGAACAAAGACTCTACCCATATACTTCAGGCTAAGGTCAGAATGAACTGTCCATCCCTTAAAGCCCTTAGCACTTGCAACTCATGCTCGAATCTGCCCTGCCTCTGTGTCTTGTAAATGTGCCTCAATAACCCTACTCAACAGCATAGGTTGTGCACAAACACTGAATAGTGTGGCATGTCCCTCAGACTTGGCAAGGTCTAAGTCAAACTCACCAATTTCTCCCATCATCTCCCACTCCCTAATAGCAATACTAGCTACAGTGCTCCTCGGTCTCCTACTAAGTGCATCCGCTACGACATTGGCCTTCCCAGGATGGTACTGAAGGTCAAAATCATAATCCTCCATATACTCCATCCATCTCCTCTGCCGAAGGTTCAAGTCCTTCTGCGTGAAAATGTATTTGAGGCTCTTGTGATTTGAGAACACCTCGAACCTCTCCCCATATATGTAGTGTTGCCAACTCTTAAGTGAAATAATGACGGCAGCTAACTCTAAATCATGTGTGGGGTAGTTCTGCTCATGATTCTTCAACTGACAAGAACCATAGGTTACCACTCTACCCTCCTGCATCAACACACAATCTAATCCCTCTCGTGAAGCATCACAATAAACGATATAGCCAATACCTTCGTTAGGTATAATCAGGACAGGTGCAAAAGTCAACATTTTCTTCAGCTCCTGAAATGAATGCTCACAGTCATCTGTCCACTCAAATCTAATGCCCTTGTGCGTCAGACGAGTCATCGGCACAGCAAGACGAGAAAACCCTTCCACAAATAAACGGTAGCACCCTGGCAATCCTAAGAAACTCTGAATCTCAAACACACTCTTCGGCCTCTCCCAACTCATAACAACATCAATCTTAGAAGGATCCACAGGTACCCCACTACCTGACACAACATGACCTAGAAACTGCACCTCTTGAAGCTAAAACTCACATTTCGAGAACTTAGCAAATAAGCGGTGTTCCCTCAAAAACTGTAACACAGTCCGTAGGTGAAAGACATGCTCATCCTCAAAAGGAGAATAAATCAAAATATCATCAACAAACACCACAACAAACTGATCTAAATAAGGACTAAAAATGCGATGCATCAAGTCCATGAATGCCGCCGGGGCATTTGCCACACCGAATGGCATAACCACGAACTCATAATGGCCATAACGAGTGCGAAAAGCCGTCTTCGCCACATCCTCCTCCCCTACTCTCAACTGATGATACCCCGATCTAAGATCAATCTTCGAGAAACATCTCGAACCCCTAAGCTGATCAAACAAGTCATCTATCCTTGGCAACGGGTACTTGTTCTTGATATTGACCCGATTCAGCCTCCTATAGGCCACACACAAACGTAATGTCTCATCCTTCTTCTTCGCGAATAGTGCTGAAGCACCCCACGGAGGAGTACTAGGACGAATAAAACCCTTACCCGGTAAATTAGTCAACTGCTCCTTCAGTTCTCTCAACTCAGCTGGAGCCATACGGTAAGGTGGAATGAAAATAGGCATAGTACCTGGGATAAGCTTTATCGTGAACTCTATCTCTCGTATCGATGGTAGACTAGTCAAGTCATCCGGGAAGACATCTGAAAACTCATCCACTATAGGTGGTAATATACTCTCTGTAGTCCCACCCCCATCTATTACCAAACTAGCCAACATGTAACTATGACCTCCACAACTCCTCGAATCATACATGGGTGAAACTAAGAAATCCCCACGATCTCCCATGAAATAAAAGCTATCTCCCTCAGGAGTACACATTATCACTCTCCCCAGATAGCAATCTATACTTCCCCGAAAAGCAAATAACCAATCCATCCCCAAAATAATATCAAAACCAGACATGTTCAAGTAAAATGAAGTCAAAATAAAGGATGCGATCAACTATCTCTATCGGGCAATCTCTACAAATCCTTGTCAATATCACACTACCCCCAACTGGGGTGTCAACATTCAATGGTGGATCTAACCGATCTATGTCCAAACCTAATGTCATGGCATGCATGGTAGATATGAATGAATGAGATGCACCCAAGTCTATCAGCACGCTAACCCATGAACTAAACACAAGGAATGTACCTCGAACCACTGAAGGTCCAGAAGTAGATGTTTCTGGTGTGGCCACTGCAAAAACACGACCCTGAGTAGTTTGGCCCTGCCTACCTCCCCCTCTCTGTCCCTGCTGATCTCCTCCCCTCTTTACGGGAGCTCCAACACTATTTACAGAGGGTGCATACTGGAAATATGGTGCCGAAGGTCTATGGCCCAATTGTGGTTGTGGCAGAGCCACCTGAGTATGTTGATAGTAATGTGGCCTCTGCAAGCTCTGTGAAGTTTGCCCCTGAGGACAGTTGGCTCTAACATGGCCTGCCTGGTGACAGGTGTAGCAAAGCTGTGGATCTCTCCACCCCTAACCCTATACTGGTGGTGGAAATGACCCTTTGCTCGATTTAGCTCCGCGCACCTGGCTGGGATCCCTCTGGGGGCTATCGGCCATTCTATGGCTAGGCTGCCCACACTGATAACAAGTAAAGGGCCTCTGAGGTACTCCCCGTGAAAAGAAGTAGTCATAGGAGGTCAAGGAGCTAAAAACTGGGCAGATTGCTGTGATGTCTGTGCAAAAAAAGTACTAGTCTTGTACCTCTTCGCTGGTCCCCTACCAGGGTCAACTGGGACAAATGTAGAAGCTTGAGTTGTAACGGCCCCACTCTGCGTTCGAAACTCTCTAATCCATCTAAGGTCGGCCAACTCCCTCTCAACCTTGGTGGCCCTCATCACTGCCTCATTGTATGTCTCAATAATATGGCATGCCAGTCCATCCATAATGGAGGTCTTTAATCCCCTAACAAAGTAAAGGACCCACAGTCGAATAACATGTGGGGCAAATCTCCCTAATGCAGTAAATCGAGACTCATACTGAGTCACCATCATGTCTCATTGTAGGAGAGCCATGAACTCATCCATATACCCAATTCGCGCAGTCTCAGGAAAATAGTGGTCATTGAACATGGCCACAAAGGCATCCCATCCCTCCCCGTAACTATCAATCCGGTGAGTAGCTATTCTCCACCACTGACTAGCCAAATCAGTAAACTGAAAGGAGGCACATCTGATCCTCAAATGGGGCTCTATGATCCCCTGTGTGTCCAGGATCTTGGTGATATGCTCTAACCAGTCCTCAGCTACTAGAGGGTCGGGCTGTCCGGCAAATCTAGGAGGTCCCATCCTCTTGAATACCTTCATCACGTAGGTATCCCTGGTCTCGCCACCTGCAGTCCTAGTCTCCTGTACGGCGCGAAAAAACTCCTCTAAAATGGTCGCCATATCTCTAACGCCAATGGTCTGCTCCACCTCCTCTATTGGGGCAGGTGCAGGAGCAGAAGCAGGAGTGACGGCCTCCTCAGTTATGCTATGAGCATGAGTAGTAGCTCGGGACCTACCACGCCGCGTTGGTGCTGTCGCTCTAGGCCTACTGCGCCTAGGTACTACAGGTCTGGCAGAATTCCTCTTTGGTGGCATGTGTCTACAAGTCCAATAGGCATTTAAAAATTAATACCTCTTTTCACATCAGACATAGGCATTTAAAAGAAGAAGAAGCATATACATGTCAACAAATCACACTTCACAAGCAATAACCACAACATGTCTTAACATACACCAAACAAGTTCTTGCACTTAACATAATGCTCACCAAAGTTTAAAACCATGTGTAACAGCCCTATCGTGTTCAATAGTATTCCACAGTCTCTAAGTATTCGAACCTAGGCTCTGATACCAAGTTGTCAGGCCCCGAATTTTCACAAACCAGGGGAGTGAGGTAAAAAGAATAAGAAAAGTAAATGAAAGTTTATTAGGTTGGATAAATTAGTTTCTCATTCATTTCTCATGTTTTTCCAAAATTTTTCAAGTAATTTTTCTTCCATTCTTAACCTATTCTTTCAAGGTTTCTAAACCCCCCTTTTTGACAGCTTTCCCACCTATTTGAAAAGTATTTTTCACACTTAACACATCTTTTATTTTTTCATAAAATTTTGACATAACCTCATTTGTTTTCCAAGCCCTTTTACCACCTAATATTTACAATATTTCATGTAATCACAATCCACCCTCACTCGATGGTCACAACTCATGTAGATTAAACATACATCCCTTATTCTAAACATATACATATAATTGTCCCAATATAACTGTATGATGCTCATTAAATAAAAACATCTCAAATGTCAATTGGGTTTACACCCTTACACTATAAAATGACCCAAGATATATAATCCATTACTTTTTCAAATTAAAATGCAAGTCATTTGGGCTTATGCCCATACATACAAAATATACCCCAAGGGCCAAATATTCATTCAAGCCCATTTTCTCTCATTCCTTTAAGACTTCCTCAAGTCTCAAGTACTGGGAGCCTCATTTGAAATATGAGATCCCACGAATGGGTCAGCTCAACTGCTGGTATGACAAAATACTAATACTAGGAACAAATTTAAGGCGTGACATGTGCAAGTGTACATTTTAAATGATATAACCCCGTAATCCCCCAATGCTATACAATGTCAATATGCATGACACACCCATGTAACTCTATGCCACACATGTCTCGCTTCACGGTCCGCCCCCGTCAGCCCGCGAGTACTGTCATTGGTCAGATTTTGGATTTTTCACCACAGGATCTACACCCTCATAATGCATAGCACCAAGTGCTCAACACACACTATGTTCCAAGGATTCATGTATGCCAAGATGTCTTGATTTTTTTTCTGAATGTGAATTGTATGAAACATTTCATCAAACACCTTGTCTATATGAATATAAAATACCATTCAATGGATTGAATATATAATTCAGCTTCACATTAATTACTTTCACAATTTCTCAAAGCAACTAAAAATACACAAACAACCAATTCATCATAACTTTCAAACCATAAAATTTTCTCTACATGAACATAAGGTATAATATAATAATCTAACGCATAAGCAATATATACCTTTACCATAACAACAAATTGTCAAGAAACTCAAAGAACACAAAAGTACTTAAACCACTAATTCTAGGTTTTCAAATAAATTACCAACTAAATAATTTTCTAACATTAAGTAAACACCTAAATCATTTAATCAATACATAGGAAGGCAAGAAAACTTAAATTTATTCCCAACTTAGTAAAATATCGTACCTAGAATGGTTTTTCTCAAACCAAGAAAGTTGTGTTCGCTTTATAGACGAACCCATCAGTGAGAATATAGCTCTTGTTGAGAGGAACAACTTCTTAGAAGGAAGTCCTGCAAAAATCATGGCCTAGAAATGAGTTTTGGTGGCTTTAAGCTTCAAGAACCTAGGGGTTTTCTTCCCTTTTCCTCCAAAAACGTGTACTGATCCCTTTCAGCTGAAAAACTGATGTTTTACACAAAAAGGTCTATATTTACAGTGGAGGGAAAAAGTACAAAATGACCCTTTTTCCCTTGATGAATCAGGGACCCCGTTACACTACAACTCGTCCTGAAACGCCTCAATTCGACATTCTATTTTAACCAAAGTTCGTAAATTTATTTTAAATAAAAATTTTCAAAAATTATATTTTCGCTAGTGGCCGGGTTTGGCCGGTCCCACCTAGCCAACCGAAATGCCCTTTTCGTCCAATTTTTGAAATTATTTTCGTTTAGGTTCAAATTCACATAGTAAGTGTATTTTAATATTCTAAGCATGTTTCTCTTCGATGACATACTTAAATTATGTTCCTAAACATGATTTGTATTTAAATGATACATATATGGTGCTCTGCCGGCAAATAGTGCATGAATAGTGCTGTACCGGCAAAACAAAAAAAAATTATCATTATTTTTCAGATCTCTACAAACACAATGTGTTCGATGGAGTGATTGCTTGAATTACTTGCATTTTAATCAAATTGATTGTGATTGATGGAGTTGGCATTGTTGAAGGGATTAGATTCTTGAGCTTGTTGATTGCATATACATTCCTTCCATTAATTCATGAAAGGTTGTTCTTGAATTGTGTAAAAGGGGTTCAAATGCTTAAAGGATTTATTAATTTAGTAATTGAGTTCGATTAGGTTATAAATTATTGTTTTTTCAAGCCAAAAAATTTTAATTTTCTTGTTCACTCCCTCTCTAGGTCGTGCGTACGATTCCACGTGTATAATTGAGTGAAAAGATCGTTAAATTAGAAAATTTCAACCCAAATCAAGAACAACGCATGCATGTGAATGGATGCAATGTATATGTCACTTTTACAACCAACACTCTAATCCACAACCAGCCAACCACCAAAATACCCAATTCATGAAAAAATTGAATCAAACAATCAAAGTGCCAATGCATCAAACACATGGAGTGTACAATTTCAAGTGCATGCTATAAATTTAAGCAACAACAAGAACATCCACAATGCCAGAAATTTTACTCAAAAACTCTCTCCTTCAGATAGCTTCACTTTGAAACACCATAGCGAAATGTCTAGGCCTCAAGTAGTCATCTAGGACACATCCAAGATTCTCGTTATGCACATAACTAATGTGGGTTTAGGTAGATCACCAAGAAAGTTCTTCTTCTTTAATGTGTGAGGTTTAATAAAGAATATCAAGATTGTTTGGCCTTTGGACCTAAGGATCTAGGGTTGTTCTTGGAACTCAAGATATTTAAGAGGTAGCTTTTGAGAGTACTAGAAAGTTACTCTATCTTGGAGAGGTTTACCCTATTTGTAGGTCCGCAATAATGTCTATCTTGTGGACCAAGAAAGCATAATAATGTGAAGAACCACTCGAGCCATTAGAGAAAGGTGGGAGGATGGTTGTTATTGGGATGAGAAAAAGAGTCAATCCAGTTAAAAAAGTAGGGACCGCTCGAGCCCTTTGAGGACAACTAGTGACGTCTATAGAATGATCGAGCGGCTTGAGAGCAGCCTAGATGGTGGTCTCTATTGCCCAACTCGCCAGCCTTTTTCAAATTTTCTCTAAGTATTCAAAGACCGCTCTCCCTGTAGACAAGCAAAAATATGGCAGTCCCTACTAGGGTTTTAAGTTAGAAACACAACAAAAACTTGGCCTATTTAGCACTATGGACTATTTTTCAAATAGAATCTAATACATGACTCGATCTATGTTTTCCAAACATATTTTGTTGTTTAGAAAATATTTTTCATAAAAACCCTAAAGAGTCAATCACGAATAATCCTAAATCCAATTTCATTAAAATATTGAACCCAAGTCTAAAATAAACCAAGGGTGTTAGGTATCTTGGTCATTAAATTGTCCTAAGTTTTGAAGGTCAAATGGAGGTCATTCATAGGAAGTTTGCAAAACATTTGGTTTAAATATTATAATTTTAAACTCAATAGATTCTTTTATAAACCAAAAGATTACTCAAGAAATTTGCTCAGGACGAGTGATGACTGTCTCTCTTCCTTCAAATATTATAATTTTGAAACTCAATTGATTCTTTCATAAACCAAAAGATTACTCAAAGAATTGGGTCGGGACGAGTGATGATTGTCTCTCTTCCTTCCATATGCTTATCTTCTGCCTTCAATTGCCAACCAAATAATTCTTCTTTAGAAATCACGCATGCAATAGAATTTATTTATCACTACGTGGTGCTTGTTCTTATTTATGATTGTTGAGTATCTCCACCAATCATCCACCAGAACTATCCTTAGAAGATTCTATGTGAGTTGGCAAGAGGTAACCCAATAACCCATTATTGGTTTCTTAGAGTTTCATAGATTTGGTCATTTAAGTTGCCCCTGTTGCAAAACAATAAGGCTCTGACCTTGTATATATCTACCCATTCAAAACACACACACACACACAAGGGAGATATATATATAGAGAGAGAGATAGAGAGTGTAATACCCCACTTTAGCTACATGAAAAAAGAAGCGAAAGTAAGACTTGAAAGATAATATTTTCACTCATAAACAATTGATAGTTGCATATTTCATAGGTTTACCTCTAAGTCTATTTTATTATTCTTCAATCATCCTCTTTTTAGATAAAGTACACTCAATATATGGATAGTTTGGTAGGCGGTGTGGCAGATATGGGCGGTATAGGCGGTGTGGCGGATATGGGCGGTGTTGGTGGTGGGGCCGATGCAGAGTTGTGTAGAGCGTTTGGTCCAGTAGGTACCTTTCTCAATGATCTTCCTACCCTCATAGTTGCCTTCAAATTGGAGAAATCATGCCCATATTCACGTAAAAGGTTACGACTTTCAGTATTTCCCCTTTGCATGGAAACACGTGCCACTGAATTTGTGGCAAGTGTCCCAAATACAATGAAGAACAAAACCAACACTCTTATTGAAGTTTTTGAAATAGCCATTGATGCTACTGCAAAGTACAAAAAGGATGTAGTAACTTACTACTTAGGAAGTGCTCCTATATATAGGACAATAGACAATTGGGGATTAGAAGAACTTGAGATAATAGAGATTATAACAATATAAACTAATTACTCCATAGGCTTTAGCAGAGATTACAACAATATAAAATGAATGGATGAAGTAACTTACTATATAGGAAAGTGCTTTGATAGACAAGACTATCATCAAGTGGGGATTATAGGAACCTTAGATAACAGATATTATAACAATATAATGTAATTGTTCTAGAGATTTTAGCAAATGTTACAACAATATGTATAAATAGCAAATAGATGAAGTTGCTTACTATTTAGGAAAGTGCTTGTTCATAAAGGACTATCAGCAAGTGGGGATTACAAGAACCTAAGATAACAAATATTATAACAATATAAAGAAATTACTCCAGAGGTTTTAGCAGATGTTACAACAATATAAAGCGAATGGACGAAATTGCTTACTATTTAGGAAGTGCCCCTATATGCATGACTACAAGCAAGTTGTGGTTATAGGAACTTAAGATAAGAGATATTATAATAATATAAAGAAATGACTATAGATTTTTTAGCATATATTACAACAATATAAAGAAAATGGTTGCATTAGCTTACTATTTAGGAAGTGCTCTTATATATAGGACTATAAACAAGTTGGGATTACAAGAACTTGAGATAGAAGAGTTTACAATAATATAAATCAATTACTCGAAAGGTTTTAGGACGGGTTACAACAATATACACAGAAACAATTCTGAAGGTTTGTTTGGTAAACAAACAATGCATGTTCATGGCCTCCAATTGCTTTAACAACTAATGTATAGTAACTTCAATTGACTATAAAACTAAGGTCTATCAAATAAGAAAGAAAACATCTAGTCATTTTTTGGTTTTAGGTACAATGTTGGGTGGTTCTAAATATTTCTCAAAGAAAAATAATGATTAAAAAGCATCTCTCTAGAGTCCTAAATCAGCGAAAAACTTGAAAACTAAAAATCTAATTTAATATGGTTGATTCTTTTGGGTGTGTTAAATCGATGACACTTTAAGTTCATTTTCAATCAGATGTGCGATTTACATGTACTTTATGTCAATTTTCATTTCGTTGTGTTCTTTTAAGAGTTTTTATGTCCTTACAAAGCTAAGGCTAACAATTTTTAACATCTTACTTTATTTTTTTTCCCTAAATATGGTGCATGTTGAATTGTGGCTGGTGTCACTTTCTTTCGATAAATTTCCCAAAAATAATCTTTGGGAAAAGAATTCTACAAAAAAAATTTAAACAGTAATGCCAAAACTCTGCTTGTATAGATTTTAAGCGATTGGCGGACAACAACTTAATTATTTGATGAAGTGGGAAATTTGAACGTCACTTTAACGCCCTAAAATTCACCATGGAAGACATTATTATCTAAAAATCATCCAATCAAGAGAGCAACTAAAAGTAACATTAAATAATAAACCATTCATCCATCTGTCAAAGAATAAATACTAAAACAAATAAAAATATCTTAATTTCTTTAACTAACAATTCAAAACTAAATATTATCTAGCAGCGGGATAATTGAAATAGTTGAAACACTGTTTCACAAAAATCTCTCAAAGACTAAACCAAAAATAGAACAACTCCATTCCTCTAAGACATGATCCACATCTTGATCCACCAATGTCTCGTAATTGTGTTGTAAGGGGTGAGCAAAAGCCCATAGGAAATCCTTCTCAAATACCAAAAAATATTTTAAAACAATAAAAAGAAGGCAAGTGTATTTTGAGAAATATCATATGTAAAATTTTGAGATTAAAACCATGACAGTTGTAATGATCTCAATTGTACAGAGTACAGTAAATCCATGACAGGAATAACCATACAAAAAATTAAAGCAATCAATAAATAACTTAATAGCATCATCTCATATTCTCATGTATGTTGGTTGCTTCTTAGGAATTTACACAACGATATTACCTTGTTCACCCACCACAAACCAAACAATCTAAATCATTCCCTATAGGGCCAAATCACAAACCACTTTAAGAAGGGCGTCTACCGTCTCCCACGGTATTGATGAATCCTTTCAAAAAAAGGTATATCATCCCTCAGCCTCACACCAACATGAATAATAGTGGTTGCTTTCACAAACAACAATCCACTACAAGTGTTAGGAAAACCATCTCACCACCATTGGGACAAAATTTAAACTTGAACCAGAATCAAATTTAATCATTTTGGGACAAAATTGGACTCAGGAATGTAGGACGTGTGGCGCGACGAGGGCCAAACATTTCAATGGGTATAAATAGTGGAGAAATCCATATTTTCTCCCTATTTTTTAGTTAGGTTTCATTGGGGAGGGAAGAGAGGGAAAAAAGGAGTTTTCAACTCTTGTCTACGATATACGGCTACCCGTAGGTCAGAATCCTTCGGACCAAGATTTAAAGTTCAGTTATGTGATGAGGGCTACGACTACGTACAAAAAAAATGGATTTAACTGAAGATTCAAAAATAGAATTTTGGAAGAAATCAAGGTTTGAGCTTGGTTTATACTCTTCAACGTTTCTACAACTTGTTTTTACGCTTCAAAAGATAAGTTTCTTTTCTTAATTAGATTTATTTTCAACTTAGGGTGGATATATAGAATGGGTAGGGTGTTAGAGATGTAATCTCATGTATGACACTTATTTATGATAGTTGAAGTGTGGAAAATGGGTATAGAAATCGATAAAATCAATTTTAGCTTGAATTGTGTATGTAAAAATTACTTGATGTGATTTCTTCAGTTATGTGATGAAATTGGACATTTTATGTGATTACACGATTTGGTACCTTGAAGGTGTTTGACTAAAATGTCTTGAATGATTAGAATAACATGCTTGGATGATGTTGCAAATTGTATTTATATGCTTATGATATAATTGACAATTGAGAATGTTGAATGAGATGAAATGTTGTTCATTATGTGCACATGACATATGGAACATGACGTTGAAATCGCAATTGAAATCTTAGTTGCATAATAGTATAGAATGCAATTGTACATATACATTGCATATGCACGTGTAGCATCACATTTGTGGGCGCTTGACATCAGTGTGAGTGTGTGTGCATGGTTTGATCAAACACCTTTCATGGTGGATGATGCGTGGGCTCGAAATAGTTGGACTAAGGCTCAACCGAGTCACACAGTTTGCATTGAAAATAAAGTTAGGGTTAGAAAGAAGGACTAGAATTTCCCTCGGATGGAAGACCCGATGATTGGATGCACACTTGGTGTAGAGTCCATAAAGTTTATTGATGTATGCACAACAGTTGGTGGAAGTCCATTAATGCTGTGTCGGTAGGGTCCCCATTGGTGTGAGTCCATAAATACCCACCCCAAGAAAGACCCAAGATTTATAATAGTCATTGAATGTGCAACATCAATAGTAAGGGCTTAGAATGTTCGGATTTATATGCATGGCGTCACATGTGTTGAGAGAGTTAGTAAAGGATTTGATTGAGTTGCATGTGTGAGTATCATCTTATGTCATGGTATGGCACAGAGGATTTCATTGTTGAATTATATATTCTTAAATGGAGTAACTATTATTCGTGAATTGCATGTGAACATTTCATATAGATCAAGGTTAAGGAGTAATCTCTTTAGTAGATACTCTACTGGGCGTGGCTCACCCTTTATGAGGACAGCATTTCAGGTGCAGGACATGTGCCGGTGGAAGGTTCTCAATCGGGCCCTCATTGTTGAAGAAAAGCCGAGATTTGACTTTTGAACCATTATTTGTAAAACCAAAAAAAAAACTATTTTGTTATTTAGTTTTGGACAAGAAATTGTATGTAAAGGATTGTAACGTAAACTCATATGAATGGTATTTTTCTTAAAATTGATGTTATATGAGTTTGAGTTGGTGTTTTAAAGGGTTAGAATGGATTGGAATTGAAAAAGGATGGAATCGGAGAAAAACTAGGAAGACCGACCGGTAGAACGATGAACGTTCTACCGGTAGAACATCCAGTTTGGTGGTAGAACTATTCCAGTGAATTTTCCTACCGGTAGAAAATTGACATTCCTACTGTTTGAAATTTTCCTATAGTCTTTTTCTACCGATAGAACTTTTACATCTTCTACCGGTAGTTCTACCAGTAGGTTTTGTTCAAATCTTAAATTTTGAAATGTCTTTGCTATGCTTCCAAGCCTTGAGTCATTTTATTCAAAAGATATAAATGGACAATAATTTAGTATGAATTGAGATATATTGGATCTTGGAATGGTCATTTGATTGAATGGTATACAGGTTATGCGTTTGGGAGTGCCTGGTACAAAAAGGACTCTACCCAAACTTTGTGTTATTTCAATCCTGGTAAAGAAGATATTGTGTCATGGTGTCAGGTTATGCGGCATTCACGGTTATTTTCGTGAGTAGATAGGTGATCAATGGGTTGACAAAAAGACCCCCAGTTTTGGAGGCATCACACTTTCACTATAGAACATATATTTTGGAAGAACTAGGGTTTTGGAAATTCAAGAACAATGTTTCTTGGATACAAGACATGTATCTCATTGAAAACCATATGTTACTTCAAAAAGAATCACGAACAAAAGATCATTTAACATATAATAATCTAGAAGATTTAAAACATACATAATTATACCCTAAGCCTCAATGAAAGAACTTGAGAAGAATCCCCTACCTCAATCCGATATTTAAAGATAGTCTTGGCGTGTTTGAATCAATCAAAATGCAAGAATTCCTTTGAATCATATGTTTTTTCCTTCTATCTAACTCTCCAGGGTAGCGTAGGGTTGAAAACTGATGAAATAAGGCTAAAGAAACATCCTTATGGTATTCATAGGGTGGAAAACAGAGAAAACCCCTAACAATGAGCGGGGCCATTTTGAGCGTATTGTCTGAACGGTGTTTGGGCGTCCAAATGGTGCAAAGTCACTGTTTTGGACGAAAAATAAGGTTTTAGGGTAGGGAGCACTGTTCAGACGATGCTTGGAGCATCCGGATGGTGTAAATTTTCTGCCCTGACTTCCGGGGCATTTTTAACCTATTTAGAAGCTGATTCAAAAAAAAATTTCACGAACATTTCAAAAGCTAGTTTAACTCCGGAATACTTCCTAACTTCTAATACACCCCATATTATCTATCACAGAGTTTCTTGACCTTATGGATTCAAAAGAAGACCTTATTCTGACCTAAAAATATTTAAAAACTTACCTAATCACCTTTAACTTTCTCCAGTTTTTCTCGTAGTGTTCAAAGACCGTTCTAGTTGAAGGCAAGCAAAAATACTGCGGTCTGTGACACCCCAAATTTTTGGGTGTTATTTATAAGTCCGTTGATAACCCATCAATCCGTGAAAATACCCGTGGATGCCAGTTAACCCGATACCACGACACTACATCTCCTTTACCGAGATTTTCTAAAAATATAAAACATATTTTTTTTAAGCGGGTGACCCATCCTAGGTCCCACATCCCATCATTGGTATTCCATTAATGTCCATTTACACTCTTGGGAGAAAGGAATGTATAGCCCAAAATCATGTGGAAGTAATTTTTTTTTTTTTAAAATCTGTGAAAGCGTACTAGTACGGTGAACTCACTGGACAGCATCGTACCGGCATGCTCTATCCGGATTTCCCTATTTCACAATTCAAAACCATTCTAAACCTTATCATTTTCATCCCAAACATGTATAATAAAGCTTTCTACCTAAAACATGATCCATACTAGTTCCATCACATACAATTCCATATATTTACACATCAAAATGGAATTTGAATAAAAACTTTACAAAATGAACTATAAAGCCACAAGTCGGCTTTCTTCATCCTTGAGGCTCGAAATTGGTGTCGTCCATTGGTGTAAACCCCACACCTGAAATATTTTCTCACGAAGGGTGAGCCACGCTCAATAGGGTATCTCCTAAAAAGGCTATTCCCTAACCTAAGTGTATATGAAATGTGCACATGCAACATTTAACGAGTAATAATCATCCCAATCAAGAATGTGCAATTTAAGGTTGAAATTTTACCATGACATTCTATGAAATGAGATGAGATTCAAGCATGCCCTTATACCCGAGCCCTCATTGGCTCCCACCACACAATGTATGTCAATGTATGCTAAATTCGTCATTGATGTTATACATCGTATGAAAAATTTATAATAAAACTCATGTGTCTTTGTTGGGTAGCGGACTTTTGGTATCGCACTGTCAGCTGGCACACCGATACACTATTTTTGGTCTTGCATCGATAAAAGAGTATAAACCAGTAGTCAGTCTAGCCCTGCTTGCTATACCCAACACAAGTTTTTCTTTTTCATGCAGTCGTGTGACTCTGTTGAACCTTGGTTCAACGGTACCGAGCCCACTCATCATCCACCAAGTATGGTGTTTGATTTAACCAAGCACACATAACCCACACTCATGCCCAATGCCCATGAATGTGATGTTCCCATGTAAATTCAATGTAATGCATCATTGCAATACTATCACCATATTCAATATGTAATGAACGTCATATGAACAAACTCATCATAAATCAACATATCTATCGTAAATTATATCTAGAGCATAAAATACCATAATTTATCCCAATGTCAATATCTTTTGCAAGCATGTATATATTAATATTTCATTTAACCTAATTTCCAAGCATGTTATCTCATAATCATGCTATAAAACACGAAAAAATTTAAAATTTTTTTAAAAAGGGCAAAATGGTCATTTTACCACTGAAATGCAGAATTAAAATACGTGTACTATGGTCCTCGTATGACACAATGGACTTTGTCATTGGAATTGAATCCCAAAATCTAGTCATCTTGTTGTATTTTGAGTTAGTCGAATTTTGCACGTTGTTCGATGCGATTGATCTTACAAAAGTTTCCAAAAATAAAAATTATGAAATTTCTTTTAAATTGGTTAAAATGTCAGATAAAATTAATTTGAACATAAATCGGGATAAGATAAATTAATTTGGGGCGAAAGTGGACTCGGATAAGTGGACGCCACTTGGCACGACTTGAGCCAAGCCTTGGAAAATATAAATAGGGGCTTAAAATAAATATTTTGACCCAAATATCTCCACAAATTCTCTAGCCTCCAACGTGTGAGAGAAATAGGGAAAAAAAAAGAGAAAATCATTTTTCTTTCGCCGATTCTCGGCATTCCGTCGGTCGGATTCTATAGAGCCAAGAACTAAAGTCGATCACATCGATGAGAGCAACATCTACATACCAAAAACAAGGGATTTCACCAAAGATTCAAAAGAAGAGATTTTAGATATTCAAGGTTCTAGGCTTGGGAGGTATTCTTGAGGCTTTCCACCATTTCTACTACGCTTCATGAGGTAGGGTTTCTCCTACTCGGGTTCACTTCTAACCCAGAATGCCTATAAGGGATGGTTAGGGTATGTGGTTATATATATAACTTGTTTATTGTTATGAAAATAAGAAAAAGAGCCTAGAAATGACATAAATGAATTTCTAGCTTGAATTTGATGAATGGAAGTCCTTGAGTACTTTCTTAATGTTTGATGTTATGTGGGCTATGTTGTGTGATTGCATGACTTGGGTGCCCTTAAGGTGTTTGACTAAATGTCTATGAGAAATTAAGTATGTTTTGCATAGTTATGTGTAGCATTGCTTGGATATTGTGTTAAGGGAAATGGAGAACATATGCTTGTTGAAATATTGAGCATAATGATAATTTATGGAATTTATATGCATATGATATAAATTTTCCATGGAATATAATGATATGTGGTTTAATTTGTCCATATGATATTCATTACACATTGGACATGACATTGACTTGAAATGGTTCATTTCGTTACATATGCACAGAAACATCGCATCACATGGGTGTGTGTGCATAGTTTTCGTCAATACCACACTTGGTGATTGACAGGATGCTTGGAAAAGTTGGCTCAAAGGCCTAGCTGAGCCGCATAGAATCATGATAAATTGGGTTGGGGTTGACTAGAAGGGACTAAAAGATCCCTCGGGAGAGAGGTCTGGTGATCGGAGATACACTTCGTTGGTATAAGAACCCATAAAGTTTGTTGGTGTACGCGGAACCGTTGGTGGAAGTCCATGAATTCCGTGTCAGTTGGGTACCGTTGGTGTAAGTCCATGAATATCCACCCCCAAGAAAGACTCTAATTTTGTAAACGTCAATTGATGTGTAACATTGATGATTGGTTCTTACACATTGGCACTTGCATGTGTTGAGGAGCCAGTAAGGGCTCGGATTGAGTGCATGAATGAGTCTCACCTCATTGCATGGCATGTCATAAAATATTCCATCATTAAGTTGCATACACTTGATTGAAATTGTTGTGGATAATTGAATGTTGCATGTGAGCATTCCATGTGCATCTAAGTGGGGAGTAGCCTCTACAGGAAACATTCTACTAAGCGTGGCTCATCCTATATGGGAACACATTTCAGGTGTGGGTCACACGCCGGTAGACGGACCTCATTGGGACCATCAAGGGTAAAGAGGGGCCGACTTGTGGCCTTTACCCTTGAATTTTTGTAAAACATTCGTTAAACTATACTTTTGGGCATGTAACTTTAATGAAAATGATAGTAATAAAACCTTGTATGGATTATGTATTATGCAGACACTTCATTATATATGTTTGGGATGAATTTGGAAAGGTTTAGAATGGATTGGAAATCTGAAATTAGCGATACCAACATTCTGGATACCAGTCCACGTTCGAACGTAACCTTCGTTTAAATGCAATCCACGCTCGAACTTCATGCCACTTCGAACGTGGGGAGCTTACAGTACTTTGGTTTTCATCAGAGCTCTGATGGAAATGCAAAAATACTGGGAGCACTTGACGTTCGAAGTCCAAGCGACGTTCGAACGTAAAGTAGACGTTCGAACGTCAATCTGAAATTGAACTTTTAAGATTCCTGCGCTATGCTTTCGTGCATGTGTATCTTTGGTTTAAAGGACACATATGGACCTCAAATGAGTTATATTGGGATATATTGGATCCCGGGTGATTTAAATGGTAACATATACACGGGTTGTACCTATGGGTTATAATCCCGACTTAAGGGATGATATTTGATCGATATTGATGTGATGTCAGGTTTGCGGCACTCACTAGTATTTTCGTGGGTTGACAGGTGGTCAACGGTCAATAAAGAACTTCATATTTTGGGGCATCACACATGCAATTAACTTACTAAACTCATCAAGACGTAATGTAAACACATAACATGCCCACAATCAACATTTTTACCAAGAAACTATCATTTCCTCATTTCTCAAGAAACCACTTCAAGCAATTTCTACATATCGAAATCAAGATAGAAATTATTCTATCCAATTCCAAAACCCATTTCACTAAATCAACACAATAGGTAAGTGATATATATCTCTATCAACCTACCCATTTCATATAAACCTCATACGTTAGAAATAAGCCTAAATAGGAGGGAACCCTACCTTTTGTAGCCTAAAAAACACGCTGGAAAGCTCCACGACTCAAACCCGAGCTCTAATCTAAGCCTTCCCAAGTTTTTTTTTTCAACGTTCGGTGAAAAACATCGTTTTTGGTACATAGGCGTAGCCCTCGACAAGGAGAATGACTTTCCCTCTTGGCCCGAACGGATTAGAGCACCGTAGCTTTGTAAATTGTAGAGAGAAGTCGGATTTTTTTCCTCTTTTCCCTCTCTTCTCTATCGGTTAACCGGATGAACAAGAATGGGGAACAGTCAGATTTTCCCTATTTATATTTCTCAGTACTTGGCCCACAACGTGCCACACGGCCCTCTTAATTTCAGGTCAATTTTCGTCTCGAAACGATTAAATTTCGTTCCGGTTCAAGTTCAAAATATTTTTATTTTGACTCACCTTAAATTATTTCTCAACCTTCACAATTTTATCTAAAAATTTCATCCTTGGGTCACCCATGGCCCGATCACCTCGTAAAATGCCAAAAATTCGACTATCTCGGAATTTGACGAAATATTGACAGATTAACTAGATTTTGCGAGACAAATCCAACGACGAGGTCTGTTTCGTCATCCGAGATCTAGAAAATTTCAGGTTTGTAACCCGTATTATAGTGACAATTTACCATTTTGCCCTTTTTCATAAAAAATCAATTTTACTCTGGTTTTACAGGTCCCTCTAGGTTTTTAAGCTAGAAACACAACAAACACTTGACCTTGAGCACTAAGGACTGTTTCTCAAATTGAATCTAATTCATGACTTGATCTATGTTTTCAAAACATATTTTGTTGGTTAGATCGAGTCATCATGTACAATTCTAAATCTGATTCCATTAACCTATTCAACCAATGTCTAAAATAAACAAGGATCTTAAGTATCAAGGTCATACATTACCTTGTCCTAAGTTTTGAAGGTCAATTGGAGTTCCTTCCATTTGAAGTTTGCAAAACATTTGGGTTAAATATTATAATTTAGAAACTTAATTGATTTTTACATAAACCAAAAGATTACTCAAGAAATTTGCTTTGGACGAGGGATGATTGTCTCACTTCCTTCCATGTGCTTATTTTCCGCCTTCAATCGCCAACAAAATAATTCTTCTTCAGAAATCACACATGCTATTGAATTTATTTATCACTATGTGGTGCTTCTTCTTGTTTCTGATCATTGAGTTTCTGGACCGATCATCCTCCAATACTATCCTTAGAAGATTCTATGTGAGCTGGCGAGTAGTAACCCAATAACCCATTATATGTTTCTTAGAGTTTCATTGATTTAGTCATTTAAGTTGCTCCCATCGCAGAATGATAAGGCTCAGCGCATGTATATATCTACCCATTCCACACACAAATAGGGAGATATATGCATATATATATATATATATATATATAGTGAGATAGAGAGAGTAATTCCAAATTTTAGCTACATGAAGAAAGAAGAGAAAGTGAGACTTGAAAGATAATATTTTCACTCAAAATAGTTGCATATTTCATAGTTTTAGCTCTAAGTCTAAGTTATTCTTCTTTAATAACCCTCTCTTTAGACAAAGTACGCTCAATATGTGGATGGTTTTGTGACTCATCTAAAACCGGGGGTCCTTTGTCAATTCGTTGATCACCCATCAACCCGTGAAATATCCATGGATACCGTATAACTCGATACCACGCTATTATGTCCCATTTACCAGGATCCATAACTTAACAAAATTCAGGCAGAGTCTCCTTTGTACAGGAGCTCTACTCAAAACCCAACCTATGCAATCATACAACATTGACCACACTGGGTTCATTTATCAATACTCATACAACAACATGCAATTTTACATTACATTAAACATAGTCCATATGAGTTCGTTTACAACCCTTTACACACATTAAATGCCAAAAAACTAATATATATCTTAGTTTTACAAAAGCATAGTTTAAAAGTCACATTTTGGCTTTTCTTCATCAATGAGAGTCGTCCATAGTCGCATGTCCTGCACCTGAAATATTGTTCCCACAAAGGGTGAGTTATTCTCAATAGGGTATCTCCTAAAGAGTCTAATCTCCAACCTAGATGTATATAAAATGTTCACATGCAATTCACAAGCAACAATCACTCAATTCAAGAATGGAATCCTCAATGTCATTCTATGATATGAGATGAGACTCACACGTGTAACTCAACCAGAACCTTTACTGGCTCCTTCAACACATGCAATGTCTTGCGTATGAATCCGGGCATTCCAAGTCCTCGCCATTGATGTGACACATACAATGACCTTTTTAAAATAAGCCATGTATTTTTGTTGGGAATTCAGATTTTGGAATCTCAAAGCTAGTTTCGTACATCTTTACACCTTTTTTGGACTTAACACCGTCGGAAGTGTATAAACCACTAATCAGGTCTTGCACCCGAGGGAGTATCTAGTCTTTCTTGCTATACCCGACACAAGTTTTTTTTCATGCAATCGTGCAACTCAGTCGGACCTAGTTTTTTCTCGAGTCCATGCTTCAACCACCAAGAATGACGTTTGATTCAAAAAACATGCATACACACCCACACTCATGTAAAATGTCCATGAATGTGATATTACACATGCATATGCAATGTAAATGTACAATTGCAGTTCTTAACCATGTTCAATATGACTTGAGCACATTATAAAAAATTCAATATCCAACAACCTTTTACATGGTAAATTACATCATAAATATATAACCACCATAAAGAACCTCAATGTCAATATATCATATGCATATACCAGCACCAAATCCCAAGCATGTTATAATACAGTCAATGCAAATAACACACTTAATCCACTTAGGCATTTCATCAAGCACCTTCAAGGCATAAATGTAAACACATAACAGGTCCAATCAATACATTTCTCAAGAAATCACAAACAAGTAATTTCTAAGTACCCAATTCATGCTTGAATTGATTTTAGCTATTCTCAATACCTAAGCATGTTATAACATTTTCAATGAAACCTACATGCTATATCAACAGAGACATTCTATCAAACACCTTCAAGACACCAAATCACGTAACACAAAATCATGCCCAATTATCACATTTTTAATGAATTTAACATACAAGTAAATTCTACAAACCCAATTCATGCAAGATTGATTTAGCATATTTCTATACCCATTTCCCATAATCTAGTTACACCAAGAGTATATCAAACAAGACAATTCATCTCAAGTCATGCTACCTATATCATATGGAATCCTAAGTTGAAAATAAACCTAATCAGGAAAAAAACCCCACCTCTAGAAGCGTAAAACAACAATAGAAAGCTTCCAAGACCCAAAACAAGCTCTATTACTTGCTTCCTCCAAAATTCCATTTTTTTCTTCATCAAAACCTTCGTTTTTTCGTACATGAGTGTAGCCCTCGTCGTATAGATGAACTTTGGTTCTTGGCCCGAAGAATTTCGACCAACGTAGAACAGTAGATCGTAGAAAGAAGTTGGAGAATCCTCTTTTTTCCCTTTCTTCCTCTCTAATTTCTAAAATATTATGGGTATGGAGAGAAAATCTGATTTTCTCCCTTATTTATACCCCTTAAATGTTTGGCCCTAGTTGCGCCACACATTCTCTATTCCTGGATTTGATTTCGTCCCAAAATAATTAGATTCCATCTTGGTACAAGCTCAAAATATTTTTATTTAAACTAGCTTGAAATTATTTTTCAATTTTCAAAATTTAATTCCACGTCTCATTTTTAGGACATGCAACACCTGATCGCCTTATAAAACGCAAAAATCCGACTATCTCAAAATTCATCGAAAATTGACTAGGTAACTATATTTCACGAGAAAAATTCAACGATAATGGTACACGCGAGACGAATCCATCGAGTTCCAGAAATTTTTTGATTTTTTACCCGTACTGTAGTGGCTAATTACCGTTTTCCCCTTTTCATAAAAATTCAAATTTATCTGAGCTTTACAAGTTTGGTGGGTGGTGTGGCGGGTGTGGGCAGTGAGGGCAGTGTGGGAGGTGAAGAGTTGTGTATAGGGTTTGGTTCAGTAGGTACCTTTCTCAAAGAACTTCCTACACTCATAGTTGCCTTGAGATTGGAGAAATCACACCCATATTCGCGTAAAAGATTACAAATTTCAATATTTCCCCTTCGCAAGGAAACACGTGCCAGTGCATTTGTGGAAAATGTCCCAAATACAATGAAGAACAAAATCAAAACTCTCATTGAAGGTTTTGGAATAGCCATTGATGCTACTACAAAGTAGGAAAATGATGTAGTAGTTTACTACTTAGGAAGTGCTCCTATATATTGGACATTAGGCTAGTGGGGACTACAAGAACTTGAGATAATAGATATTATAACAATATAAAGTAATTATTCCATAGGTTTTAGTAGAGGTTACAAAATATAAAACAAATGGAGGAAGTAGCTTTACTATTTAGGAAGTGCTCCTATTTATAATATTGTGGGCAAGTGGGGATTACAGGGACTTGAGACAACAGATATTACAACAATGTAAAGAAATTGCTCTAGAGGTTTCAGTAGATGTTACAACAATATAAAACGAATGGATAAAGCAACTTACTATTTAGGAAAGTGCACCTATATACAATACTATCGGCAAGTGGGGATTAAAAGAACTTGAGATGGCATATATTACAACAATATAAAACAATTACTCCAGAGGTTTTAGTAGAGGTTACAACAATATGAAATGAATATATAAAGTGGCTTACTATTTAGGAAAGTGCTCCTATATACAGGACCATCGGCAAGTGGGGATTATAGGAACCTGAGATAATAGATATTATAACAATATAATTTAATTATTCCAGAGGTTTTAGCAAAGTTACAGCAATGTATAGCAAATGGATGAAGTAACTTGTTATTTAGAAAAGTGCTTGTCTATAAAGGACTATTGGCAAGTGGGGATTACAAGAAATATAGATAACATATATTATAACAATATAAAGCAATTACTCCAGAGGTTTTAGCAGATGTCACTACTATATAAAAGTGAATGGATGAAGTGGCTTACTATTTAGGAGGTGTTTCGATATGCATGACTACAAGCAAATTGGGATTATAGGAACTAGAGATAACAGATATTATAACAATATAAAGCAAATCCTCCAGATGTATTAGAAGATATTGCAAAAACATAAATCAAATGGATGCATTAGCTTACTATTTAGGAGGTGCTCCTTTATATAGAACTATAACCAAGTGGGTATTACAAGAACTTGAGATAGTAGAGGTTACAATAATATAAATCAATTACTCGAAAGGTTTTAGGGGAGGTTGCAACAATATACACAGAAACTATTCCAAAGCTTTGTTTTGGAAACAAACAATGAATGTTAATGGCCTCCAATTCCTTTAACAACTAATGTAGAATAGCTTCCATTGACTATAATACAAAGGTCTGTGAGATTACAGTGAAAATTTCTAGTAATCTTTGGGTTTTATGTTCATTTTTTTGGTGGTTCTAAATAATTCTCAAAAAAAAAAAAATAATGACTAAAAAGCATCCGCGTAAAGCTTGAAATCTCAAAAATCTGATTTAATCTGGCTTTAATCGACGATACTTTAAGTTCATTTCCAATCCGATGTGGTGTTCACGTGCATATTCCATCATTTTTCATTTCATTGTGTTCTTTTAAGAGTTTTTATGTCCTTAAAAATCAATTGCTAGCAATTTTTAATAGTTTGCTTCATTTTTTTCTTAACACGGTACATGTCGAATTGTTGTAGGTGCCACTTTCTTTCCATTTCAACTTAGGCAAATAAATTTCCCAAAAATAACCTTTTGGAAATAATTCTATGGACAAAATTTAAAAAAATAATACCAAAAATCTACTTGTATAGATTTCTAGCGATTGGCGAACAAGAACTGATGAAGTGGGAAATTTTACCGTCACTTCTGTTTGGTTATATGGCAGATGGTGCGCTTACCAAGCTATATCAATGACAAAGGAATCAAAAAGTAGGATATTACAGTCCTGATCACCACTCCATATTTCAGTTCAAATTGGACACTTTAAGCAATTTTTTCAATGCAAGAGTGATAGGATCCAAAGAGGTGTACCATTATTTAATCTAGAAAAGTATAGAAAGATGATTGATATTAATGTCTCTCTTAAGTATTTCCTCCTGTACAAAAGGGGTATTTCCTATGTAAACAAGTATCAATCAATATTACATTATTGTAGTTCCATGGGTATTTGGTTTGTGAATGTAGATATAATGTGTCAAACCACGTATATCTTATGTTCTCATTTTTCATTTGTTACTTATCTCCAACCTCATTACTATTATACATTTCATCAGTTAAGTGTACATTCACAATATTAAATTCGGGGATCCATTCAATACCCATCAACCCGCGAAATATTCGTGGATACCGAGTAACTCGACATCGTGCCATTATGCCCCTCTTATCGGGGTCCATAATTGAACAAAAATCGGACAGAGTCTCCATTATATGCGAAGCTCTACCCAAAATACAACATCTGTATCATACAATAACAAAACCCATCTGAAGTCCAATATTCAACTATGACCACACCGGGTCCATTTATCCATACTCATATAACATACACAGTTATATTAAAACATTCCATATAAACTCTGTTACAAAATTTAATTACAAGTCTAATTTTACAAAAGAAATGGATTGAAAGCCACAAGTCAGCTTTTCTTCCTTAAGTGTCCGAGTGAGTGTCGTCCATCTGTGTATAACCCGTACCTGAAATTGTTTTCCCGTATAGGGTGAGCCACGCCCAGTAAAGTAATTCCTACAGAGACTACTCCCCACCTAAATGCACATGCAATGTTTACGTACAACATTTATTCTCTTCAACATTCCAAGTAAGAATATGCAACTCTATATTGGAATTTAGCATGCTATGCTATGAAATGAGATGGGACTCACTCATGCAACTTTAACCCGAGTCATCACCGACTCCCACAACACAACGAAAAATCCATCCAATGATCGTTTGAAATAAAAGTTGTTTTTATTATAAAACCAAATCATTGATGGGTACCACTCATTGAATGATTACATTTACAAAACTAAATCTTAGGTCTTGTTGGGCAACGATTTTTGGTATCTCAACCACCGGTTCCGTAAATTTCAGCACTTTTCTAGACCATGTGACCGGGTTTTGCACCCGAGGGAGAGTCTAACGCTACTTGTTATACCCGACACAAGTTTTCTTCTATGCAACCATGCGACTCAAAGGGGATCTTCAATCCACTTTTTCTCGAGCCCACATACCAACCATCGAACAAGGTGTTTGATTGACCATACATACCATACACCTACACTCATGACTTATGCCCATGAATGTGATGCTAAAGTCATGCCTAACATGCAATGAATGTCAAATGGATAACTTAAATAACATATCAACATGTATTATGAACAATTATATCATATACATATAATCTCCATAATTTCATCACAAAGTCAAAACATCAACTAACATGCATCAACATTTATATTCAACACAATTGACAAGCATGTTATTTCATAATCTATGCCAATAACACACTTAAATCGCAAGGCGTATGATAACACATAACAGCCCACAAAAATCAACACAAAATAGCCCACAAAATCAGTTAGTAAAGTGGCCTAAAAATAGTCTTTAAAGTGGCCTAAAAACAGTCCACAAAGTGGCTTAAAAATAGTCTTTAAAGTGGCCTAAAAATAGTCTGTAAAGTGGCCTAAAAACAGCCCACAAAGTGGCCTAAAAGTATTCTGCAAAGTGGTCTAAAAACAATCCGTAAATTGGCCTAAAAACCGTCCATAAAGTTGCCTAAAAGCAGTCCATGAAATGACCCTAAAAATAGTCCCATTTCTGCCACTAAAACAATCCAAAAACAAGTTATTTGGACAACCTCTATGCATCCCATAAACAGCCCCTTGAAGTCACAATTTCAGCCCCTTAGGATAGGAATAAAATAGTCAAAAAAAAACCACTAATTAGTGCACAAAACAGCCCATTAAACAGCCCCAAATTCACTCCAAAATATAACCACATAATAGTCCATATTTTCAGCCACAAGGGAGTGCACGAAACAGCCCCTAAACAGTCCTAAATCAGTTCCTAAATTCAGCTACAAGGGAGTGCTCAAAACAGCCCCTTAGGGTGAGAATAAAACCCAAGTAGGAAGAACCCTACATCTTGTAGCGTGGAGGAAGTGATAGAACTTCCAAGAACACCAAAAATAGCCCAAGAACTAGATTTCACCAAAATATTTTTTTGGATCTTTGGTAAATTCCAATTTTCTTGGTACGTGGACGTAGTCCTCATCGCAGTGATTGACTTTAGTTCTTGGCTCGACGAATTCCGACCGACGGAACTCCAAGAATCGACGAAGGAAGTTTGGAAATCTCACTTTTTCTCTTCTTTTCTCTCTTATCTCTTCAAAAACGTGTGGAGGCTAAACAATGGAGATATTTGTGCCTAAATATCTGATTTAGGTTGATATTTATAGTTGCAAAAGAGCGATCCACGTCGCACCGCATATTTTCGACTAGCGGGTCAGTTTTTCGTCTCGAAATGATTTATTATATTCCGTGTTTAGTTAAAATTAATTTTATTGGTACTTTAGTCTAATCATACTTAAATTTTAAAATATTTATTTTTGGGGACCACTGAGAGGTCATCCGTCACCTAGTTGTCTCGAACGACGTGCAAAAAATTTGACTATCTCATAATTTAACAAAATTCGATAGGGTGACTAGATTTCGCAACGCGAGTCCAATGACAAACTTTGTTTCCTCATCCGAGGTCTAGAACATTATTATTTTAAAAACGCATTATAGTGGTAAATTAGCATTTTGTCCTTTCTCGAAAAAGTTCAAATTTATCCTGGTTTCGCACATTTCAAATAATGTTTTGCTTCTATCTCACAAATACTAAGACATGAAACTTTATTTTATGTTTCTTTTTATTTATTTCATTTTTTAGATCTATATAAAATCTAATCGTTCTATGCACCTATCACAATGGATTTGTGATTATCTCATGAAGTTCAAAACTTCTTCTAGTTATAAGGCGATGGATATTGTACACGAATTAGGTATTCTTCCAACTTGAAGTTAGTTTCTCTGCATGCATTAAATTCAAAGGTTAAAGGAGTGACTACTAGGATTCCACTTTTAGCTTTCACAAGCCCCAATCCAAGAGCAATAATGATGGATCTGTAGAGAGTAATTGGAAGATTAAGGTGTGCGGCGAAAAAAAATTGACTTGTGTTTTGTAGAGAGAGAAAATGAGTCATATCTTTATTACTCTCTCTTCCTAGTTTGATTCGAATTGGAATACCCCATGGTTAACCCCACTAAGGGATATGAGTACCCCATGAAAGCATAGAATGATATATTAGATGATATTCGAGCAACACTCCTTAGAGCTCAATAGATCAAATTTTTATTTGGCTTCTACTAGCTCGCCCTTAGCTAGAGTAGTCCCTAAACACTTACGTAAAAAAATTGAGAAAGGCTGATGAGTTGGGCAATGGAGACTGTCCTCTGGTCGCTTGAGTAGTCTTTACTCTATTCGACTATATTGAATATTTTTTGCATTCCAGTGCCCATCAATCTCTGATGGCTCAAGTGGTCGTTCCAAAAATTAAGTTTTCTTGGTCCCCAAGTCCATTCAAATTCTGATGATATATAAATAGGGCAAGCCTCTCCAAGCAAGGTTAACTTCTTAGAAGCTAAATTTCATCATGTTATATCTTTTAGCTCCAAGAACAACCATAGAACCATAAAATCCAAAGGTCAAACCATCTTGATTCTTCCAATTTAGCATCAAACATTCAAAAATGATGTAAAACCCAGGTAAATTTGAATTTTTATGAAAAAGGGCAAAATAGTAATTAACCACTATAGTACGAGTTGAAAATTTGAATTTTTCTAGAACTCGGATGACAAAGTGGACCTCACCTTTTCATTCATCTCACAAAATCTAGTTACACAGTCAATTTTTGTTGCATTCCTAGACAGTCACTTTTTTAGCGTTTTACGAGCCAATTGGGTGTCACGCAACAAAAATAAACGAGACATAGAATTAAATTTCAAAAATTGGAAAATAATTTAAAGCTAGTTCAAATACAAATATTTTTAACTTGAACCGGGACGAAATTTAATTGTTTTGAAAGGAAATCGGGCCAAAGAATGGAGGAAGTGTAGCGCAATAAGGGCAAAGTGTTTGGAGAGTATAAATAAGGGGAAAATCAAATGTTTTCCCCATTTCTCAGCTGGGTTTTCGTTGGAGAAGGAAGAGAGAGTTCTCCAACTTCTCTCTACGATCTACGACCCTACATTCGTCGAATTAGATTTTGACAAAGTTCAAAAGAAAGGATCTTGGAGAATCAAGGGTTTCAGCTTGAATTGGGTATTTTGGAGCTTTCTACCATTTGTTTTATACTTCAAGAAATAGTGTTCTTTTCATAATTAGATTTATTTCAAAGCTAGGGTTGATGTATGGAATGTGAAGGGTTTTTTGAGATGTAATATCATGTATAACACATACCTATGGTATTTGAAATGCTGGAAATTGGTATTAAGAATGGTTAAAATCCATTCTAGCATGAATTGGGTATGTAGAACTTATTTGTTTGTGATTTCTTGAGATATGTGATAAAATTGGGCATATTACGTGTTTACATGATTTGGTGTGTTGAATGTGTTTGATGAAATGTCTATGTTGATTAAGTGTGTTATTTGCATTGATTATGTTATAACATGTTTGGGAGGTGATGTTTGTATATGCATTATGATATATTGACATTGAGGTTATTGATGGTGGTTATATACTTATGATGTAATTTACCATGGAAAATGTTGATGGCTGTTGAAGTTGTTCTTAATGTGAACATGACATATTGAATTTGATGTGAAATTTTCACTTGTACATTTATGTGAAATTTGCACAAAAAACATTGCATTCATGGGCATTGACATGAGTGTGGGTGTGTGTGCATGTTGATTGGAACAAGCACCATTCTTGGTGGTTGATTAGTGGATTCAAGAAGACTAGGTCTAGGTCCAATTGAGTTGCACAGTTCCTTAAAAAAACTTGTGCCGAGTATAGAAAGCTAGGCTAGATTATCCCTCGAGTGCAAGACCAAGTTAATGGTTTATACACTTCCGCCAGTGAAAGTCCAAAAAAGTGTATCGGTGTGTAGGCGATGAGAAACCAAAATCCTTCTACCCAACAAAGACACATGTTTTGTTTTTAAAAAGGTCGTTAGATGTGTAACATCGATGGCGAGGGTTTGGAATGCCCAAATTCATGCACATTACAATACATGGGTTATAAGGGCCGACAAAGGCTCGAGTTGAGTTGCATGTGTGAGTCTCATCTCATATCATAGCATGACATAGAGGGATTCATTGTTGAATTGGATATTCTTGAAAGGAGTAATTATTGCTTGTGATTTGCATGTGAATATTTCATATGTACCTAGGTTGGGGAGTTGCCTCTTTAGGAGATACCCTATTGAGCGTGATTCGCCCTTTATGGGGACAACATTTCAGGAGCGGGACGTGCGATAGTGGACGGCTCTCGTTGGGGACCTCATTGATGAAGAAAAGCAAAAAATGTGGCTTTTAAGCCATATTTTGTAAATCTAAAATGTTATTTAAGTTTTGGGCATGTAATGTATTGTAAAGGGATTACAATCGAACTCGTATGAACTGTATTTAGATAAATTGTTGTTATATGAGTTTGAGCTGATGGTGTATAAGATTAGAATGAGTTGAAATTGGAAAAAGGATGGAATCGGGGGAAAACTGGGAAGACCTATCAGTAGAACGATGAGTTCTTCTACCGGTAGAACATTTCCAATAGGTCTTTTCTACCGGTAGAATGTCGAGTTTTCTGGTAGAACATTTTCAGTAGACTTTTTCTACCACTAGAATGTCGATTTTTCCAATTGTAAAAACCCGGGTAAATTAGAAATTTTTATGAGAAATGATAAAACAGTAAATTGCCACTATGGCGCGGGTTGAGAACCCTAATTTTTCAAGAGCTTGAATGAAAAAACGGACCACACCGTTAGATTCTTCTACCTAAATTTAGTTACCCAAACAAATTTCGTCGGATTCTAAGATGGTCAAATTTTTCGTGTTTTATAAGATAGTCGTGTCTCGAATGAACCAAAAACGAAATTTTTAATAAATTTTGAAAGTTAAAAAAAATTTAAATCAAGTTGAAATAAAAATATTTGAGCTTGAACTGGAATGAAATTTAATTGTTTCGGAACGAAAACAGACCCTGAAAAGGAGGCATGTGGGGCGATGTGGACCAAGCGTTAAAAAGTATAAATCGGAAAAAAATCTGATTTTTTTTACAAAAATTTCTGTTGAATCTAGTGTGTTAGCATTGGAAGAGAGGATGAGAGAAAAAGAAAAACAAAGAGATTCAAGACTTCTCTCTACGATCTACGCTTCTCTGTCGCTCGAATCAACTTGAGCCAAGAATTAAAGTCGGTCTCCTCGATGAGGGCTATGCTTATGTACCAAAAAGAGAGAATTTCACCGAAGTTTCTGAGAAATTTTTTTGGAGAAATCAAGGTTTGAGCTTGGGGGTACATTCCTGGAGCTTACCAACGTTCTTTTACTCTTCAAGATGCAGAATTTTCATCCTACTTAGGTTCAATTTCCAACCTATGATGATTGCATGAAATGCGTAAGTTGTTAGATTTGATTTAACAAAATGCCTATTGTAATTGAAATGTGAAATGGGTATTGCAAATGGGTAGAATAAATTCTGTCTTGACTTGAATACATAGGAATTGTTAGACAGTGATTTCAAGGAATTTGGATAATTGGGTATGTAAAAATCACTAAATGTGATTTTTTTTTTAATTTATGTGATGATTATAGGCATTTTTATGTAATAACATGATTTGGTGTCTTGAAGGTGTTTGACTAAATGCCTATGTGAAAATTAAGTGTGTTATTGCTTAGATTTTGTATGACATGCTTGGTAAAAATTGTTGTTAAATGTGAATGTTAGTATTTGCTTATGTCGCCCCCCCCCCCCAAAAAAAAATTAAATATATATATGGTTATGATATATTGGCATTGTGATGACATTATGGAAGTCATATGCTTTGTACGTAATTTGCCATAAAAATGTTGAATGTGGTTAAATTAGCCAATATGACATTCATTATATATGGGGCATGATATTGATATTGTAATGGTTCATTACATTGCAAATGCACAGAGACATCTCATTTGGTGGGTGTATGTGCGTTGTTTGATCAAACACCATTCTTGGTGGATGATACTTGGGCTTGGGGAAAGTTGGATCGAAAATTTGACTGAGTTGCATAGTTTGCATGAAAAACTTGTGTCGGGTATAGCAAGCAGGGTTAGATTCTCCCTCGGGTGCAAGACCCGATTACTTGGTTCATACAATCTCCTGTGGCAAAATTCCAGAAAAGTGTATCGGTGTGCGGAATCAGCGATGTAACACCAAAACTCCGCTATCCAACAAAAACACATGATTTTGTTTTATAATATAGTCATTTGATGTGTAACATCCAACAAAGACACATGATTTATTTTAAAAATATCATTTGACGTATATCTTCAATGACATATTTACACACATTGACATTGGATTGTTTTGTGGGAGCCAGAGAGGGCTCGAGTTGAAGTGCATGAGTCTCATCTCATTTTATGGCATGACATGGTGATTTCCAACATTGAATTGTATATTCTTGATTGGAATGGTTGTTGCTTGTGGAATGTTGCATGGGGACATTTCATATGCACTTAGGTTGGGGAGTGGCCTCTTTAGGAGATACCCTATTAAGCATAGCTCACCCTTTATGGAAAAATATTTTAGGTGCGGGCTATACACCGGTGGACAACTCACATTCGGGGTGTCAAAGATGAAGAAAAGTCGACTTATGGTTTTTAATCCATTTTTGTAAAACATTAGCGAAGTTAGTTTTAGGGTATATAATGTATGTAAAAGAACTATAATTTCAACGTGTATTAACTATGTTTGATATATATTGGACCTCAGATGGGTGATGTGATTAAATGTTGGTATATGAGTATGGATAAATAGACCCGATGTGTTCAATGTTGTATATTGGACCTCTGATGGGTCATGTGATTGTATGATTGCACAGGTTGTGTTTTAGGTAGAGCTCCTGTACAAAGGAGACTCTGCCCGAATTTTGTTAAATTATGGGTTCCGGTAAATGGGGCATAATGGCGTTATATCAAGTTATACGGTATCCACGGGTATTCTGCGGGTTGAGGGTGATCAACGGGTTGACAAATGACCCCCGATTTTTGGGGTGTCACACCTATAAAACATTTCTATTGAGATTTTCTACTGGGTAGAACACTGACAAATATATCCGTAAACCATTTCCAGTATGCTATTTCTGGCGGTAAAACATGTACATCGTTTACCGGTAGGTTTTCTTCAAACTTCAAAATTTAAATTGCTTTTACTATGCTTCTGAGGCAGGAGTCCTTTTTCTTCAAGGGGATAAATGGTGTTACGTTAAGAGTAAATTAATGTATATTGAACCTCGGATGGGTTATGTGATGGAAAAGTGCACAGGTTATGTGTTTGGGAGTGCCTAGTACCAAGGAGACTCCATCCAAACTCTGTGTTGTTTTTTATCTCGGTAAAGGGGATGTCATTGTCGGTTTTTTAGGTTATGCAATACTCACGGGTACTTCAACGGGTTGATTAGTTATCAACGGATTGAAAAGGACCTCCGGTTTTAGGGGCATCACAAAGGAGATCTTTCTTGTTCTAGAAAAACCTAAATTGCCTCGTGCATACCGAAAATCTTTAGAGAAGATCCTTGAAGATTACTCGAGGGCTAGATAGTTCATTGCGGTGAGTGAGCCCACTGCACAAAGCTTTTGTGGGTGAAATAAAGGAAATATTGATAAGGAATTGAACATTTAACCATGGGTATATTGATTGTGTTATAAGACTTGAATCCTTGTAATTGACTCTGAATTTTGTGCATTAGGCAAGATGAACCAGGATTGGCTCTGCGGTATTTCTCAAGAGGGTTATTCGCAAAAAATGCATTGTGGATTATCTTTATTGCTTCAATTTTTCATACACGCTTGCAATTACACACACATAATGTGTTCGATGGAATAATTATTTGAATTACTTGCATATTAATCAAACTGGGTTGTGATTGATGGAGTTGGCATTCATTTATGAAAGGGGCTCAAAATCTTAACGGATTAATTAATTTAGTAATTGGGTTCAATTAGGTTATAAAATAGTGTTTGTTCAAACAAAATTTTTTAATTAATTTAAACTATGCATTCTCTCTGCAGGTTATGCGTGTCATTCCAAATTTATAATATTGTGGGAAGGTCCTTACATTAGGAAATTCGAGCCCAAATCAAGAACAACCCCCTCATGTGAATGGATGCAATGCATATGTTAAATTAACAACCAACACTCTAATTCACAACAAGCAGCCAACTACCATAAAACCTAATTGATGAAAAAAATGAATAAAAAATCAAGGGAGAAATACATCCTAACCCCTGAAGTTTGTCAAGGGAGAAAGCACAAAATTGTGAAGAACCGCTCGAGCAGTTAAAAAATGGTGAGAAGGTAGTTGGTAGCTCGAGTTGTCTAAGAATAGCTAGAGACTTCTGCAAACTACATGATCGGCCCATGAACAGGCTAGAGGATTGTCACTATTGCCCAACTCGTCAACCTTCTCAAACTTTTATCTAGGTATTCATAGACCACTCTAGCCAAACACAATCAAAAATAGGATGGTCACTACTGATTTTTTAAGCAAGAAACCCAACAAAAACTTGACTTATTGAGTACTAAGGAGTGTGGCTCAAATAGGATGTGATACATGATAAAATACGTGTTTTCAAAACATATTTTGGTGTTTAGAAATTTATTTTTCATAAAAATCCTAAAGAGTCATTCATGGATAATCCTAAATAAAATTCCATTAACCTATTGAGCCAAAGTCTAAAATAACACAAGGCTCTTAGGTATCTAGTTTATTACCTTGTCCTATGTTTTGAATGTCCAATGGAGGTGTTCTTGATACAACTTTGAAGCTTGACCTTCTTTCTCTCTTGAAGATTTTGGTTCTTGATCTATGAAGCATAGACCATGGACTTAGGTTGAGATTGAAAACAAGACTTCACAAAATTAGCTATTAAAATGAACTACTTCCTAACAATCTCCCCCTTTTGAAATTTTGTGATAAATACAATAGTAAGAAAATCAAGATTACAATTCAAAAACCACAAAGAGAAAAAAAATTATGAAATAATCTCAACACTCAAGTACAAGTCACTCAATCTCAAATCTATGTACAAAACTATCTTCTTAATGTTGCTTTGAAGATTATAGTTATACACACAATAGCTCAACCAATACATCTTTAAAAATTTCATGTGTAAATGACATAATAATTATTGATCCAGGAGTTGGAACCCGATATGGATCTTCCATTGTGATTATACACTTGGAGACCAAGATACAACATCTAGAAGGGGTGAATAGGTTTCAATTTTAGCTCAAATTGATTACCAATTAAAAACCTAAATGCACCACATTTACCTTTTCTCAATCAAATGTGGGAATTAACAATGAAAACCCCTTTTACACACCATAATTCATGTCACACATGATGATTGATTTAGATTACTCTTCAATTAATTTGCTCAAAAACAATCTCTCGTCTATCCCAAACCCCAAATTGCACAACTATGGTTGAAGATATGTAAAAAAATTAAATTCACTAACACATAGTGCGCTTGTGTGAAAACAATCACAAGTGTATATGGTAATAGTAAAGAACACAAGTAATTTGTTAATGTGAAAAACCATCATCAGAAAAAATCGCAGGGAACCTTCTCAGTTCACCAAAGCCTAATCCACTACTCGTTAAGTCAATATACAAGTACTTAATACTTATATCTCAACAAATACTATGGTTAGATTCTCATTTCCTTGCTATGTCTCTCTACTGAAAATCCCTCTTCAACGTTTTGTGTAGCTTCACTGGAACCTCGTCGCCGCACGGTTTGTCTACGCCTAGAGTGATCACGAATACATCAAAAATCCTCGATATGCACACACCAATGGGTTTATCTGACGGTCAAGATCTTTAACTCTAATTTGTGAGGTTGGGTAGAATCTCTAGTGGTAGTCTTTGGATCTTAGGGATCTACGCAGTGGTGGAAGTTCTCAGGGTAAAAGAATGAGTTTTTTTCTTAGAAATATCTTTAGAGGCTTAACCTAGATGTGGGAAAGGTTGGACCTATTTATAGGTCCAAAATAAGGGTTAGCCTAGTAAATAAAAAACTTAGATTCCTGAACGACCGCTGGATCGGGGAGAGCGCTGTCATAGGGTGGTTGTCACTGGAATAAAAACAATGTTTCAAACACGATTAAGGTAAGTACCGCTCGAGCAACCATGAGACCGCTCGAGTGAGCCCTATGTTGCTTTCCATGGCCTTTTCCCATTTTCTTTCCTAAGTTATAAGGAGACCGATCTAGTGAAAGCTAGGGAGGATAGATCGGTTCCAACAGGTTTTTTAAGCATAAAACCATGCAAAAATTTATTTTCTTCAGCACTAAAGGGTGTTTCTCAAATAAGGGTCTGATTGTGATTCAAACTATATTTTCAAAACTCATAATGGTTTAGAATTTTTTTTTAAATCACCTTGGATTCACAATTGGATTGTTTCCAATTCTATTTTCATCCTAATCAACTTAAGTTAAAAATAACAAAGGTTCATCTTAGTTGCCTAGGTTATTACCTTGTCCTAAGCATAAAGGTTTATATAGAGGTTGAATGATGTTGTTTTGACACTTGATCTCCTCCCTTTGATGATACTTTCGGATCATGAACTTGATAGGATCATGACCATGAAATAGGTTGAGATTTACAATGGACTGCATGAAATTAATCAATTATAAATATGATCCACAAACTCCAAAAAGACAAACACCACAAACTCATCTGAAGAAGAAATTGAATAAAACAAGCAAAGTGTCAATTCATCAAACACATAGTATATGCAATTGCAAGAGTGTATGTGAGTGTGAAAAATAAAACCAAAATAATAACATCCACAACAAATGCAATTTTACATGGAAACCCTCTCAGGAAAAATCATTGAGTTGATCCAAGTTCACCTGGCCTAATTCACTATCTCATAGTTCATTAAAAATATTCAAGTCTTATACCTCAATCAATACAACTAGGGTTAGATGTTTCATTCTTTGTCAATCTCTCCTCCCGATACACTCGTCGAAGTCTTGAGTAGCTTCGCTTGGATGCGTTCACCGCAATGAACCATCTAGGCCCTCAAGCAATCCTTTAAAACATACCCAAGATTCTAGGTATTCAGCCAACCAATATGAGTTTATGTAGATCACCAAACAATATCTTCTTCTTTAGTATCAATATGGTTTTGCCTTTGGATTTAGAGATACAAGGTTTTTCTTGGACGTCAATATGTTTAAGAGGCAACTTTTGAGAGTATTACAGATATACCCAAAAATGGAAAGGCTTACTCTATTTATAGGTCCGCGGTTATGTTTGTCTTGGGGTCTAAGAAAACACTAAATTTCAAAGTACCGTTCGATTTGTTAGAGAGAGGTTGGTGCTAAGAAGAGAAAATGATTCAATTTGGTCAAAAAAAGCACAGACCTCTAAAGCCACAAGAGTTCTGCTTGAGTTGTCTATAGACTGCTCGAGCAGCCGAGAGGGCGATCTCTACTTGTTCCCAAAAAGGTGCACCCAAGTGTAGGTGGTCAAGAAGTAGAATTGCTTGGTTAAGTACGAGGTCATACCACAAAGGTAATTGTAACGCTCCACAATCCCCCTTGGATGATATTACTATATAAAACCATTCATATCATGAAAGCAACTAAATTATATACACACCCTCAATCCTCGCAAGGATATACAACTTTAGAAATGGCACATTCTAACGCATCGGCAATGTCAAATCCAACCCAGGAATAGTATACTAACCCTCAGCCTCGATACCCGTGAGTGAATAGCGGTTTGGTCCTCACAAGGCACCAACCCAACTACGAGTGGTAGAAAAAATTCAAACCTGCACAGAGTAAGAAACACATCTACCCACTCTACGATACCCAGTCAACGGTCACCCATGGTCATCCAAACAATCACACAAGAGATACAATACCCAAAAAAATTTCAAATTACAAGTAAATAAAAAATCCCCAAATTTACACATCTAAATCCACATTTATTTTTCCAATGGAACAATTGAAGAAAAATAAGCAAGAGATCATCTAATATATAATTTTTAGTATTTAATCAAGCACTAGAGTTTTGAAATCAAGAACAAAGGAAAAATCAAGAGAAAAATTAATTTCTCTTGAAAACTTGGGTTTTAAGACAAGAAAAAGAGATTTCATGGCTATCCAACCATATCTTTGTTTAAAACATTGTAATATTTGCAAGAATATCAAAAAATAATGATTTCATAGCATATATATAGGATTGAGAGTCAAAATATACATACATATATATATATATATATGCCCTAGAGTTAATGAACAAGAATAGGAAGAAACCCCTACCTTGTTTCCTTAGCTTTTGTATAAAAAATTAAAGATTTGATCCCCTTTAATCTTGTATTTCTCCCCTTCTTCCTTACTCTCCAAGGCTCTCTAGTGGTTAGAATTGACGAAGGGTTGATGAAACCAAGTCTAAGGGATGTTCCATGGTATTGATAGTGAAAGAATTGGAGAGACACCCGAAATAGGTCTGGGACATGAAGCCTTCGGCTTGGCGTGTCCGGATGCATGTTTCTATGCCCAATTTTCTGATCAATTTTGACCATTTAGAAGTCGATTCAGAAATTTTTTGTGAAATATACTTTTGTAGCCCTGGAAGTCTAGTTTCTACCGTCCAAAACCTAGATCAATTGGAGTTAGGAGTAAATATTTATGGCTAAAATACTAAGGTAGTGTCAAATTCCTCACTATCCGAATTTTTTCTTAAATGTGCTTAAACTTTGGGATACTTCCTAACTTCTAATACATCTTATATTACCTCTCCCAAGGTTTCTCGATCTTCCGAATTCAATGAAAATATTATTTGGACCTAAAAATATTTAAAAACTTACCTAACAACCCTTCCCATGTTTAAACGCCTTCAAAACTTAAACTTCACAATCAACTTGCCTCCCTAGTATTTATTCCTACTGTTACAATCTATATCATTCATTCTTACGTCATTACATATATATATATGTATATGAATTACTAAATAATTACATTACTATATTAATATTAACATGTGGAGGTTTACAGTAATTTAGGAAGCTGTAAAGGAAGAATAGTTAAAGGTATATAAAAATTGTTGTTTGTTGGAACAAATGCAAAAAAATTAAAAGGAATTATCAATTGGAAGAGGAACCCTTTAGTTTTGGGATCTAGAACTATTCATGTTCACCCAAAATTATTCAGAGTAAAACTTTGCTAATAAACCATTCAAATAATCTTTGGAATAAATAAAAAAACTAGCATTAAAGAATAGGAAAAATTGCATAAAATAACTATCCGGATTACAATCATAAATCAATACCCTTACTAAAGTGTACAAAGGCATTACTCACAAGACATGGTAATTCTCAAAGTCTGAAAAATAAAGTTGAAATACTAGGTAGAGGAACCCCTCTCAAGAGATGAGAGCAAGTATTTATACTAAAAGCTAGGTCTTGGTTATGTGGAAAATTTCTTCTCAATTAAGAATTCTCAAGATTTCAAGAAATAACTTTGTATCACATGGCCTGTCCAGGCAGTCCCCCATTCGTCCAAACGATTGAACTTCTATGGAATTATCATATCAACATCACCATCTGGGGAGTAACGAATGGATTCAGGCGGTTACAAATCATCAATCTCGTGTTCAAACGGGGCTTTTGGTGTCTGAATAGTGAAGAGTTACAAGAATTCATAGTTTAAGGCATGTGTCCGAATAGTTACCTTTTCGCCTGGGTGGTCTTCACATGTTTGGGATTCCCAATATATCATCAGTTATAAAAAAATTCAATTGTTGCATCCAAATGGTGCAAGCTGCACTCAGATGCACCTACTTATCTGGACCACCGCTTTTTCTGTGCTTCACCAAGCAGGAATGGACATGGGTCTTCAAATAGCATCTGAACTACTCCAAACCATGACCCATCACTCCAATTTATCAGTTTAGCCTTCCTGAGTCCACTTTCAGGCATCCATTTCTACCATGTTTGATCAATAATGCCTTATTTAGATGTTTTTACTTTGTAAATCAATCAAACACTAAAACTAGAGTCAAAGTAGCAAATCCAAGAATTTATAAAAAATAAGATCAAATATTATGTAATTAGTCATTATTTGAATATAATAAACTAGTACTTTTAATGGCTAATTACACACCTTAACCTAAATATTTCTAGTCCTTAGTAATACCTGGAATCCAACTAAAAACTAGAAACAAACATCCAAATAAAACAAAAAACCACTTTTGTAGGGCTCACACTTGCATTTAGCATATGAAACAAACTTTTCAACCCTTATGTTACCCCTAGTGGACAAGTTTTGTAAAAATCTGGGCAAATTTAAACTTCTATAAATAAAGGGTAAAACGGTAAAATTGTCACATTGGTTCGGGTTGTAAACCTAAAATTTTTGAGAGCTCGGATGATGAAACGGACCTCACCATTAGATTCGTCTCATGAAATCTAGTGACCATGTCAAACTTTATCGAATTCCGAGATAGTTGGTTTTTTTGCGTTTTATGATGCGGTCAGGCCCTGGGAGACCCAAATACGAATTTTTTAGAAAAATTATGATATTTTTGAAATAAATGAAGTCAAGACAAATTAAAAATATTTTGAGCTTGAACCGGAATAAAATTTAATCATTTTGGGATGAAAACGGACCCGGAATTAAAAGGAACGTGTGGCGCGTTGTGAACCAAGCATCCGAAAAGTATAAATAGGGGGAAAAATCGGATTTTTCCCCCATTGTTCAGCCAATACACAGCCAATAGAGATGAGAGCGAAGCTCCAAATTTTCTCCAACTTCTCTCTACGATCTACGGCGCTAGAGAGCTTAAATCCACTCGGGTCAAGAATGAAAGTTGGTCTCCATGACAAGGGCTATGCCTACGTACCAAAAACGAGGGCCTTCACCGAAGGTGAGATAATCAAAAATTTGAGGAGAAGGATTTGAGCTTGGGTTGATTTTCTTGGAGATTCTCAAGGGCATTTCTCACGCTACAAGAGGTATGGTCCTACTTAGGTGTATTCACAGCCTAAAATGTTATATTGAAATGGGTAGATTGATAGATGTGTATATCACTTGCCTATTGAAAAGAAATTTAATGAAATGGGTATGAAAATAAGAGTAGAAATAGATTACGGTAAATTCCTAGCTGGGAATTGAAATGTGGTAATTTATTTTAAAAAATTCCATGGGAATTGGTGTCATATGGGCATGTTGTGTGCTTAAATTATGCCTTGTTGAAATGGGTATTGAAATTCGGTAGAATATATTCTATCTTAAATTGGGTATGTAGAAATTTTTTAATGTAATTTCTTGAATTATGTGAATTGTGGGCATGTTATGTGTTTACATAATGTCTTGATTTGAAAGTGTGTTATTTGCTTAATATGAGATAACATGCTTGGATATAAGTTTTGGATGAAATGTTGATAAATGCATTTTGGTTTATTGACATTGTGAGACATGAAAATTATATGCTTTGATATAATTTATCATGGGTTAAATGAATTGGGTTCGAAATGGTTCATATGGCATACATTGCATATTGAACATTGTAGTAGAATTGCAATGAGACATTACATTGCATATGCACAGGAACATTACATTAAATGGGTGATTTTGCATGAAAGAAGTCAACACCACATGGGTGGATGATGAGTGGGCTCGAGGGAACTAAGTCAATGGCTTGGCCGAGTCGCACGGTTTACATGGTGTGAGGATCGGGGTTAGCAAGAAGGTCTAGAAGATCCCTCGAGTGTAAGGCTTGGTATTTGGATACGCACTTCCGTTGGTATTAGTCCATAAAGTGTGTAGGTGTACGCGGGACCGTTGGTGGAAGTCCATAAATCCCGTGTCGGTTGGGTGCCGTTGGTGTAAGTCCATAAATACTCACCTCATACAAGACTTTGGATTGATAATGTCATTTGATGTATAACATAATTGACGGAATTGTACACATGAGAAATTGCATCTGTTGGCCAGCCGAGGAGGGCTCGGGATCAAGAATGACGGGTGATTGCACATTAGCAATTGCATGTGTCGAAGAGCTGAGAAGGGCTCGAGTTGGTTGTTGAGAGTGAGTCTCATCTCATTCCATAGCATTGCATTGCAAATTTCTAACATTGATAACATATTCATACTTGGAATGTGTGCATGGTGAATTAGTTGCATGTGAGTATTTCATGTGCATTTGGGTTGGGGAGTAGCCTATTTAGGGAATACTCTATTGAGCTTAGCTCACCCTTTATGGAAAAATATTTCAGGTGCAGGCTCGTACCGGTGGATGGCTCTCACTTTGAGCCTCATGGATGAAGAAACCGGAATGTGACTTTTATTTTGAGTAAATTGTAAAGACATTGCAATGAATATTTATTTTTGCATGTAATTAAATGAATTCGCATGCAAGTATTGTAATAGATCTTATATAAACCATGTTGGATTCCCAAATATCTGTAAAGTAAGTGTTGGGTTGGTTTTAGTAAGGTTTGAATTGAATTGGAAATGAAAAACAGGAGAAACAAGAAAAATCTGGGAAGACTGTACCAGTATTGTGTATTAGTACGGTTCAATACCGGTACAGTGTACCAGTACGTTTTGGTGTAGAGGGTTCGACGTACTGGTACTGCGTACCGGTACTGTCTGTAAATTTCTAAAATTTTAATACTGTTCTCCTATGTTTTTGGACTTTGTTTTCTTTGGTTCAAAGGATACAAATGGATTCGAAATGAACTATTTTGAGGCATGTTGGACCTCAAGAAAGTTAAATGATAAAAAGAACACGGGGTGTATACCTTGTATGGACATAAGGTCTGGAATTAAGGCAAAAAAGGTTATTTTCGCGGGTTGACGGTTGGTCAATGGTTTAAAAAAAAGGACCCCCAATTTTAGGGGCGTCACAAGTTTAGTCTCGTAAAGGTTTCTAGTGAAAATACCTACAAAATTAAATTAATTTATTGATAACTTAATTTTTATTTATTTATTTTTTTTGAGGAGGAGGGAGATGCGAACTTGAATCCTTGACCTCAAAAAGAAAAAAAACTTCACAAGGTAAGGAGTACTATTGGACCAAAGGTCTATTGGTAATAACTTGAATTTAACCTATAACTTTAACTAAAAATTAGGAAAATAATAGATAGAAACATTAATAAGTTTATAGCAAGCCACGTCATAGAACTAAAGGCTATAAAATATTATTCATATGTTGAATTTACATTGAAACCTCGTGTAGTGTGCAAATAACCATGCATTGGTCAAGGACACCTCACTCTATTCACAATCTATAGTTAGTTTTGATACAACCCTCACTAAGATGTTTATTCAGCAATAAATTCACTCCACTTATAATGACTATTCACACCCATAATTGACAGATTTATATACTGAAATCTTACTTTTGTAGTGAAACTTAGTTTATTATTCAATAAAAGTTCTTCATTATTCATTTTAACAAGAATCTGTGTCGGTAATGTAACACCCCGCATTTTCTTTTATATATGTATATAGATATATAATAAATAATTGTTGTAAAAATGCTAATATCGGTAAAGATGTATGGATGAACTAAGTAGATAGTAAGAGTAGAAATAAAAAAGTGAGTTGAGGTAATAGGTATGTTGTAGAAGTTGAGGGTAGTCCGGAGTCAAAACACACTTTAGAGAAAATTTGGATAAAAAAAAATTTTGGATACTTCCATAGTGTTTGGATCATAACTTTTGATTTTGGCATCATTTTGATCTGAAATGTGGACAGTAGATAGTATACTTCCACGGCTACAAAATAGTGTTTAATGAAAATTTTCCAAATCAACCTCTAAATAGGCCAAAACTGCACTGTAAGATTCAGCAAAAACAGGAAGTCCGTTCAAACATTAAATGACGTTCGAACGGTAAAGTCTGTTTGAATAGAAGTTTGTTCCAGTACTTTTACTCTGATGGAAAAACCAAAGTACTGGGAGCAACCCATGTTCAAAATTCAAGGACGTTCGAACGTTAGTTTCGTTCGAACGGTACTTACGGATTCTGTCTTTCCAGAATCGCGAACAGGGGGTTATTTCTCCTACTATAAATACTTAAACGCGCCTCCATTGACCTCATTTCAGCATTTATAACCCTAGAAACACTTAGAGAGAAATACAAGATCAAAGGAAAAAAACAAGAGATTGAAGAGTTAATTCAAGATCAAAACCAAGATATCAAGAACACAAGGTAGGGAATTTCTTCTCTTTCTCTTACATTGAGGCTAGGTTTACTTATATGTATTATTTACACTCTAAATCTTATATGTATGCTATATATCATTGATTCTTGATATCCTTATGAATATTAACATGCTTTGAACAATATTAATGTTTGGTTAACCATTAAATCCTTGTTCTTGGCCAAAAACCCTAGTTTTTCAAGATAGATGAACTTTTCTCTAAATTTTCTTTTATTCTTGATTTCAAAATCTTAGTGTTTCATATTGAACAACAAAATGGTGTTTATGATGACCTCTTATATTTTTCATACTTGGTTATTGAAATTGTCACACGATGAAATTGGGGATTTTGTTAATACTTGAAAATTACTAATTGATTGAGAATATGTTGGTTTCCTTATTGTATGGTTGTTGTGAGGGTCTTTAATTGCCATCGAAAGATGTCGTAGAGTGTTAGAGGCTAGTCTACCCCGATGGGGGTGAGATGGTTTCCTAACACTTGTAGTGGGTTGTCATTTGGTAATGCAACCATTATCGTTCAATGGAGTTCGAACTAGGGTTGGTATACCTTTTCTAGGGAGGGATTCGTCACTACCATTGGGATGGTAGACGCCCTTTCCCAAAGAGCTTGTGATTTGATTGTGATTGGTGAACTAGGTATAGTCGTTGGGTAGATTCTCGAGAAACAATCAATGTACATGGCATGAGATGAACCAATATATATCTATATATCTGCATGAGAATATGAATTAGATTATGTCGGAGCCGGTGCATTCGTATGGGACAATGCAACGGCAGGCACCGGTCCAAACCATTTGAAAATGGTTACTATTAAAGAATGCATTTTTTATGTCCATTTGATTATCAGTATTGTATAAACTTGAGATCTGTTTAAATGTCCCTGTTTTCTTTCAAAAGTTATATATGATATTTGTGAAATGAGACCGACCCGTTTTACATGTTTTTTTAAACCTTGTTTGAGTTTGGGAAGATTTTTCTACAGAGCTTCGTGCTTATCCCCTACAATTACATATTTTCAGATCATGTACTAGATGAGGAGTTGGGAGTCGAGAAGGCCGTACACTGGGAGACTCCACTAGACGAGGAGGTGGATCCTGAGTTGGACGCTTAAAGCGACACATCCTTTTGTACTAGACTAGGATATTCTTTTGAAACAATGTAAAGTCTAGTTTATATTTTGTTATATTCAGCTGTGCTACTTTAGTTAACTTTTGGTATGTAACGGCCAAGGTGGGTCTATTCTTTTGGGAGAATGATGTAAATTCTATGGATAACTTTATGAAATCTTATTTATTGATAGATTATGTTAGTGCTCGCATACAATGAATGGTGTTTAGAATGTAATACTGTCCAGGGTGTGTTTTGGGGTGTTACAAAGTTGGTATCAGAGCTTAGGCTTTTAGGTCTTACATGGGAGCTGTAGGTTATGGATTACCACTAGAAAGGTAGGACTAGGTTGAGGAAACCTTAGGCTTGAATTTGTTTGTGGTTATGTGTTTATTACATAGGTGAGAATTTTTGTTTATTTTGGTTAGGGGTTAATTATTTGTTCGAATTCGATGAGTTGTCTTGCTACGCAATCGAGTTTGTGGCCACTGATTCAAAGAAGGCTAAACGCTTTGAACAAGATTTGAGGCCTTCCCTTTGCAAGAAGATGGTCATACCCTGAATTCGAGAATACAAGTATCTCGTGAACATGGACGTGGACGTGGACGTGGAATTGAACACGGACGTGTACGTGGACGTGGACGCGATTGGACAGAGACTTCAGATAGTTTGAGAAGATGAAGTGACTCGGGCTACAAAAAACAGTGACCCGCGTCAATGCTTTGCATGGGGAGAGTACTTTTTCGGTTGCTTGCTTGTTTCCCCCAAGGATCAAGCAAGCAACCGAAAAAGTACCAGCAAACAAGCCACCTCTACAAAGGCCAGCACAACCGAGACCTCAAATAGCTCAAAAAGCGGTAGGCGTACCAGAGAGAATAGGCACGGATGCACGCCGACGCTTTGCCTGTGGAGGTGTTGAGTACTTCAAAGATAATTGTCCATTGGTTTCCACCAAGACCAACCAAGCAACTGGGTGAGTGAATGCAAACAGGCCACCGCAACGATAGCCACGACCACCATAGAGACCGTTACAAGCTCAAGCCCCCGGTGGCACCAATCAAGGAAGGGTTTTTGCTTTGACTCAACCGAAGGGAGATGCCTCCAGCACCGTTGTAAAAGGTATTGTTCTTCTCTACAATTCTTGGGCCTGAATTTTATTGGAGTCCTATGCGACTTATTCTTTTATACGTACTACGACGCTGTAGAATTGGGATTGGTTTTCGAGGAGCTAGAACATGCTTTAGATGTTGACTTGCCTACGGAAGAACAGGGGGATACCAGGCGGGTCTGTAAGGGTTACGTGCTAGCGGATTGCATTTCAGTTACTAGTAGGTTTACTTTTATGTATTTCTTGACTCTAAATCATATCTATTTGCTATGAAATCCTCATGTCTTTCCATTCTTGTTAATATTACCTTGTTCTAAGATTCATTATGGTTGAGTGAACCCTAAATTCTTTTCTTATGCCTTCGAAACCCTAGTTTTCAAGGGAATTGTGTGTTCTCTTGATTTCTTCATTTGTTCTTGATATCTAAATTTGATATGCACTGGGTAGTGACTCTAACTCCGGTGATTCAATTATTCTTGGTATTCAATACTTGATATTCTTTATTCTTGGTTCCAAGACATGAGTGTTCTTTTGGTCTTGACTTCTAAGCTTCAAAATTCCTTGTTCTTGATTCCACACCTTGATAGTTGTTTGTTATTGATTTCAATACATGATTGTTGCTTTATTTTGAATTCTAAGCTTGATATTCGTTGTTATGGATTTCAAAAAAGTGATTGTTCCTTTGTTCTTGATTTCCAAGCTTAATACTCATTTGCTCTTGATAGCCAAATTTGATATTCGTTTGATTGATTCTAATTATTGTAATTCATGTATTCTTGATATTCAATACTTGAATCTCCTTGGTTCTTGATTTCAAGACTTGATTGTTCCCTTGTTCTTAATTCCCAAGCTTGATCATTCCCTTGTTATTGATTTCATTCACAAGCTTGATTATTCATTTGTTATTGATTTCAAGACTTGGTTGTTCCTTTATTTTTAATTTTTCAAGCTTGATGATCCATTGGTTCTTGATATCTAAATTTTATATTCATTTGTTATTGATTCTACCCCTTATGACTCTTTTATTCTTGATATTCATTTGTTATTGAACTCTAACCTAGATATTCGATTGTTCTTGAAATGTAAACTTGATATCCATTTATTATTGAATTCTAACCTTGATATTCAATTTTTCTTGAGATCTACACTTGATATTTATTTATTATTGAATTCTAACCTTAATATTCAATTGTTCTTGAGATCTAAACTTGATATTCCTTTGCTCTTAATTTCCAAGCTTGATATTCATTTATTATTGATTCTAATACTTAATTGCTCCTTATTTTTGAGTTCAAAATTTGATACTCTTTAGTTCTTGATTACAAGCTTGATATGCATCTGTTATTGACTCCAAGACTCGATTGTTACTTTGTTCTTGATTTCACAACTTGATTATTTATTTGTTCCTTAATTCAAAACTCTAGTGATTGGTATTGACCAATAAAATGGTATTTTTGATGATATTATGTTAATCTTTCTTAAATTATTTCGTTGAAAAAATGTATGTAGATTTGGATGTAAAATTTGGGGAGAAGCTATGCGTTCCCAATGATTCGTCCCTAAAGGACGAGATACTTGGAGAGTGTCATCGCTCTAAGTTTGTTATCCATTCTGGTAGCATAAAGATGTATAGGGACATGAAGCGACAATATTGGTGGAGAGGAATGAAGTGAGATATGGCGAAGTACATTTCAAAGTACACGGTGGGCCAAAAGGTGAAGATCGAACATCAAAAGCCCAGAGGATTACTACAGTTTTTGCTTATCCCAGAGTGAAAGTGGGATCACATCACCATAGATTTCGTGTCAGGTTTACCACGGACGTCGCGCGGGCATAATGCAGTATGAGTTATTGTGAATAAACTAACCAAGTCTGCCCATTTCTTGAGTATGAAGACCACGGATAACTTAGAGATCTTGAGCAAGCTCTACCTCCGTGAAATTTTTAAGTTGCATGGAGTTTCGCTCTCTATTGTGTCGGATCATGACTCGCGGTTTGTGGCACAATTTTGACAAAGTCTACAACGAGCTATGAGGTGGAATTACACTTTAGCACCGCGTTTCATCCTCAAACGGATGGTCCATCGGAGAGAGTGATACAAATTCTAGAAGATATGTTACGGGCTTGCGCGTTGGACCTCAAGGAGAGTTGGAGCGACCACTAACCATGGGTGGAGTTTGCGTACAACAACAGTTAATAGAAAAGTATTGGGATGGCACCGTATGAGACATTGTATGGAAGACCATGCCGATCACCGACGTGTTGGTTAGAATCCGGCGAGAGTAGTTTGTTTGGACCGGACATTGTTCAAGAGACTACGGAGAAGATTCAACTCATCCGAGAGAGGCTACGGACGGCGCAAAGTAGACAAAAGAGCTATGCGGACCATAGATGAGACCCTTAGAATTCAAGGTGGGAGACTACGTATTTCTCAAGGTGTCACACAAGAAGGACGTGTTTCAATTCGGCAAGAAGGGGAAACTAGAGCCAACATATACCGGACCATTTGAGGTAATCAAAGCGGTAGGCAAGGCGGCATATCAAATTCGACTACCAGCCCAACTATCCGGAGTACATGACGTGTTCTACGTGTCCATGTTGAGAAAGTGTCACTCGAATACAACCCCAGTTGTGAACTTGGAGGAGATTGAGATTCAAGACGGAGCAACCTACGAAGAATAACCGATAGAAATTCTCGATGCCCCGGAAAAAGTGCTTCGCAACAAAGTCATAAGATTGGTGAAGGTTTTATGGCAACACCATGGAGTGGAGGAAACTACATGGGAACCGGAGCAAGAAATGCGGGAGAAGTATCATATTTGTTTGCTACTTGAGGTAAGTTTCGAGGACGAAACTTTCTTTAAGGGGGTGGATTGTAACATCCCGCATTTTCTTTTATGTATGTATATAGATATATAATAAATAATTATTGTAAAAATGCTAATATCGATAAAGATGTATGGATGAACTAAGTAGATAGTAAGAGTAGAAATAAAAATGTGAGTTGAGGTAATAGGGTAGGTTGTAGAAGTTGGGGGTAGTCAGGAGTCAAAACACACTTTAGAGAGAATTTGGATAAAAAGAAATTTTGGATACTTCCCTAGTGTTTGGATCATAACTTTTTATTTTGACATCATTTTGATCTGAAATGTGGACATTAGATAGTAGACTTCCAAGGCTACAAAATAGTATTTCATGAAAATTTTCCAAATCTACCTCTAAATAGGCCAAAACTGCACTATAAGATTCAGCAAAAACAGGAAGTCCGTTCGAACGTTAAATGACGTTCGAATGGAAGTTCGTTCCTGTACTTTTTCTCTGATGGAAAAACCAAAGTATTGGGAGTAACCCATGTTCAAAATTCAAGGACGTTCGAACTTTAGTTCCGTTCGAACGGTACTTACGGATTCTGCCTTTCCAGAATCGCGAACAGGGGGTTATTTCTCCTACTATAAATACTTAAACACGCCTCCATTGACCTCATTTCAGCATTTATAGCCCTAGGAACACTTAGAGAGAAAGAGAAAAACACAAGATCAAAGGAAAAAAACAGGAGATTGAAGAGTTAATTCAAGATCAAAACCTAGATATCAAGAACACAAGGTAGGGGATTTCTTCTCTTTCTCTTACATTGAGGCTAGGTTTACTTATATGTATTATTTGCACTCTAAATCTTATATGTATGCTATAGATCATTGATTCTTGATATCCTTATGAATATTAACAAGCTTTAAACAATATTAATGGTTAGTTAACAATTAAATCCATGTTCTTGGCCAAAAATCCTAGTTTTTCAAGATAAATGAACTTTTCTCTAAATTTTCCTTTATTCTTGATTTCAAAATTTTAGTGTTTCATATTGAACAACAAAATGGTGTTTTTGATGACCTCTTATATTTTTCATACTTGGTTATTGAAATTGTCACACGATGAAATTGGGAATTTTGTTAATACTTGGAAATTACTAATTGATTGAGAATATGTTGGTTTCCTTATTGTATGGTTGTTGTGAGGGACTTTAATTGCCATCGAAAGATGTCGTAGAGTGTTAGAGGTTAGTCTACCCCGGTGGGGGTGAGAAGGTTTCCTAACACTTGTAGTGGGTTGTCATTTGGTAATGCAACCATTATCGTTCACTGGAGTTCAAACTAGGGTTAGTATACCTTTCCTGGGGAGGGATTCATCACTGCCATTGGGATGGTAGACGCCCTTTCCCAAAGAGCTTGTGATTTGATTGTGATTGGTGAACTAGGTATAGTCGTTGGGTAGATTCTCGAGAAACAATCAATGTACATGGCATGAGATGAACCAATATATATCTATATATCTGCATGAGAATATGAATTAGATTATGTCGGAGCCGGTACATTGGTATGGGACAATGCAATGGCAGGCACCGGTCCAAACCATTTAGAAATGGTTACTATTAAAGAATGCATTTTTTATGTCCATTTGATTATCAGTATTGTATAAACTTGAGATCTGTTTAAATGTCCCTGTTTTCTTTCAAAAGTTAGATATGATATTTGTGAAATGAGACCGACCCGTTTTACATGTTTTTATTAACCTTATTTGAGTTTGGGAAGATTTTGCTACGGAGCTTCGTGCTCATCCCCTACAATTACATATTTTCAGATCATGTACTAGATGAGGATTTGGGAGTCGAGAAGGCCGTACACTGGGAGACTCCACTAGACGGGGAGGTGGATCCTGAGGTGGACGCTTTGAGCGACACATCTTTTTGTACTAGACTAGGATATTCTTTTGAAACAATGTAAAGTCTAGTTTGTATTTTGTTATATTCCAATGTGCTACTTTAGTTAACTTTTGGTATGTAACGGCCAAGATGGGTCTATTCTTTTGGGAGAATGATGTAAATTATATGGATAACTTTATGAAATCTTATTTATTGATGGATTATGTTAGTGCTCTTATGCAGTGAATGGTGTTTAGAATGTAATACCGCCCAGGGTGTGTTTTGGAGTGTTACAGGTAATATGTGTGCATTATATTAAATATATGATATAAATGTGTATCTTTTATTTTACATTGTAGAAAATCTAGTGTGTAGAGTTCGGCTTATACATAGAAAATTAGATTAGCATACACTTGTATGATATAAGTAAAGGTTTACAGTCTGAGATGAAATTGGAACACACCGTCAATAGGATTATATTGCAATCTTTTGGCATTGGCTGTCTTGGCTACAGGAGACTGTCTGATGTCTTCGATTGTTGCACTAGTACACTCTGTGTATCGAGCAAAACCATTATTGAGGTTATTATCTATTTACTAACTAAAAAAGAAAATAAATACCTCATTGTTATTATGATTACTTAATCTCTTAATCCTAAGATATTTAATTGACGCGCGTATATAATAATTGTTACTTTTATTCGTCAAAGAGTAATATTCGTATTTGAGTCAACAAACTTGGTGAATTGGGAGATAATATTATTCCATAGTTACGATGTTGTCAAGTTCAAGATCCTAAAACAATCAATTGTCAAAGTAATATCGTTCAACTTCTGTACGCACCTTCATTCTTACGAAAAGGTAATAACTTAGACACCTAAGATGAACCCTTAGTTATTTTTAACTTAGGTTTAGTATGATGAAAATGGAATTGGAAGCAATCCGATTATGACTCCTAGGTAATTTTAGAAGAAAATATTTTTAAACCATTTATGAGTTTTGAAAATTTAGTTTGAGTCACAATCAGACTCTTCTTTGAGCGACACCCTTTAGTGCTCAAGTGGACAAGTTTTTGCATAATTTTATGCTTAAAAACCCGTAGTAATTCATCTTTGCTTGCTTGCCTTCGCTTGAGCAGTCTCCTTATGACTTAGGGAATTCAATAGGAAAAGGCCATGAAAGGCAGCACAAGCCTTGCTCTATGAGCTCGCTCTATTGGTCTTTCATGGCCGCTCAAGTGGTGACCATGACCACTCAAGAAGTCCTTGCCTTAGTTGTGTTGGAAATGTACTTTTCATTCTAGTGATAACTGCCCTATGACTACCCTCCTACTAATCGAGTAGTCGTTCAGGAATCTAAGTTTTGTAATTTACTAAGACTATCCTTATCCAAACCTATAAATAAGGAGAGCCTTTCTCACACTTAGATTAAGCCTCTTGTGATATTTCTGAAAGAGAAAATCATACTTCTACCTTGAGAGCTTCTACCACAATGTTGATCCCTAAGACACAAAAGGCTACCACTAGAGTTTTTACCCAACCCGACATCTTGGAGAAGAATTTGTTGAAAGTTTGATAAACTCATTGGTGTGTGTATATCGATGATTGTTAATGTGCCTATGATTGCTAGAGGTTAGAAGAACTACGTTGTGAGGAGGTTTAAATGAAGCTACACTAGACGTTGAAGGAAGGCCTTTAGCAGAGAGACAATAAGGAAATGAGCATCTAACCATGGTATTGGTTGAGGTATAAATCTGGAGTACTTATATGTTGACTTAGAGAGTATCAGATTAGGTTTTGGTAGACCCCAAGTGGTTCCCCACAATTTTTCCCGAGGAGGATTTTCACTTCAACAAATCGCTTGTATTCTTTATTGATTATTATATACACTTACGAATGTTTGCACATAGGCACACTTTGTGTTTTCGATTTGATTAATTTATTATCCATTCAACCATTTGTGTGAATTGGGTTTGGGGTTTTTTATATTGTCGTGAGATTGATTGTTGATTAAATTAATTGAATATTAATTTAAATCAATCATCATTGTTAAGACGGGCTGCAGTGATTAAAGAAGGTTCTCACTATTCATTGTTCAATTTGTGTGAGAAGAAGTAATTGTGGTGGGTTAGGTTTTAATTGGTAATCAATTGAGCGTTAAATTAAAAATCCTATTCACCCCCTCTAGGTATAACGTCTTGAGCTCCACGCAGATAATCGTGAGGGAAGATCCACATCGGGTTCGCCCTCTCGGAACAACAATTGATATCGAAGTGTGGTTGCCCTGAGATCATAGAAACTTGTAGGAATTTTTATGTTATTTTCATATCTATTTGAAAATGGCTACATCATTAAGTCATGAGTTGTGGTTTGTAGTTCACATTGCCTTGAAAGCCCAAGTGGGTAATAAATGGTACTTCAACAGTGGTTGTTCTACACACATCGCTGGAGAAACGTCCAATTTCTATTTGTTGGAGAAGTGTAGTGGTAGGACTGGCACATTTAGAGATGAGAGTATATCCAAGGTTGTTGGGAAAGGTTTCATTCAACCATTGGGCATGCCAAAGTTAGATAATGTCCTTTATGTGGAAGGCTTGAAATTTAACCTAATTAGAATTAGTCAATTATGTGATGATGGCAATGCGGTACCCTTCACCAGAGACAAGTGCACCGTATTGAATGATAAAATGGATTGTCTTTTGGAAGGTCTTTGGTCAAAAGATAACGGTTATCACATATTTCCAAATCCTTCGAGAGTGTGACATCAGGCAAGTATTGACAAAGTCACACTATGGCACCAAGGGTTAGGTCCCATGAACTATAAGGACCTAAACCAAATCACGAGCAAGAAGCTTGTGAGGAGAGTACCAAAGTTGAGTAAGTCATCTACCAAGGTATGTGGTCAATGTCAATTAGGGAAACAGACCAAAGTCCTTCACCAAAAAATTGAAGACCATCACTACTAAGAGACCCCCAGAGCTTATACACATATATCTCATGGGTCCTACACAAATTGAAAGCATATGTGGTAAGAGATACATCTTAGTCATGGTAGATGATCACTCTAATAATACTTGGGTTGCATTATTAAGAGATAAATCTAAGGCTTTTGCAAATTTTAGAAACATTTGCAAGAAGGCTCAAGTTGAACGTGGTGAAGCCATACATAAAGTTGTTAGAATTTGAAGTGCTCACGGTAGGGACATTGATAATTCTGACTTATGTGCTTATTGTGATAAACATGGCATTAATCATTACTTTTCTACACCCAAGACCCCATATAAAAATTGCACACCAGAGAGAAAGAACTAAGTGATTCAAAAGATGGCTCGAGTCTTGATTCACAACAAACTGTGGTTAGAAAGCTTTTGGGCTGAGGCAGTAAATAACTCATGTTGCCCAGTCAATCGAGTGTACCTCAGGCTTGGAACATGTCAGACCCCCTATGAAAGATGGACAGGAAAAAAACCTAACCTTAAATATTTTCAAGTCTTTGGAAGCAAATGCTACACTTTGAGAGATCAAGAAAAATTTGGAAAATTTGATTCTAGTAGTGATGAGGGGATATTTTTAGGATATTACACCAACAATAAACCTTTTAGAGTGTTCAATTTGAGAAAATCTAACATAATGGAATCCATAAATGTGACCATTGATGACATGGAAGGGGACCTTGTGCATGAAAAAGAGGAGTATGTGTGATGCCCCTAAATCTGGGGATCTTTTCTGAACCCGTTGATTACCCGTCAACTTGTGGAAGCACCTGTGCATGCCATATAACCCAACATCGCATCATCATACGACCAATCTATGGTCCAATACCCATCGATTTGGAAACAATATTACTCCATTTACATCATTTGAACAAAAGGGCTTAAGACCCAAAAGCTTGGCAAAGTTATCTTAAATTTTTGAAAATTTTGGAAGAACTACCAGTAGCTAAGTCCACTCCCAGCGAGCTACCAGTAACTGTGAACATAGCTACTAATAACTACTCGCTGCAATCTTGCTACCGAGAGCAAATCAACATGCTACCGATAGTAGGCCTAGTTTTATCCCAACTCAATCCTTTTTCAATTTCAACTCACCCAATCTCATACAACATTTACCCAAACTCGTATAGAATCTAATTTTACACAAAATATAGTCCATATGAGTTCATTATACAATCCTTTATACAACATTACCAATCCAAAATAAATTACATGATTTTTTTACAAAAATATAATTTAGAGCCACAACTCAATTTTCTTCATCAACAAGGGCCCAAGTGACAGTCATCCACCGGTGCTTGTCCAGCACCTGAAATGTTGCTCCCGTAAAGGGTGACTCACATTCAATATAGTATCTCCTAAAGAGACTACTCACCAATCCAGATGCATATGCAATGTTCACATGCCATTCAACAATCAAACAAGCATTCATCCAAGACCATACAACTTCAAGAAATGAATGTCACAATGCTATGCCATGTTATGAGGCTAGACTCACACATGCAATGCAACCCGAGCCCTCCACCAGCTCCTATAACACATGCAATGTCATGCATATGTATCAGGGCATTCCAAGCCCCGCATTTGATGTTACACATCCAATGACCATTTTAAAATGAACCATGTGTCTTTGTTGAGTAGGTGATTTCCTGGACTTACACCAATGGTACACCACACCGACACAGATATTAGTATCTCACCTCTGGTTCTGCGTACACTAATACACTTTTTTGGACTTTCACCATCGAAAATGTATAAACTAGTAAACAGTTCTTTCACCCCAGAGATTGTTTAGCCCTTCTTCCTATATCCGACACAAGTTTTCCATGCAACCCGTGATACTCAGTCGAACTTAGGTCCAACCTTCATGAGTCCACGCCTCAACCACCAAGAATAGTGTTTGATCCAAAAACATGCACACAAACCAACACTCATGTCAAATGCCCACGAATATGATGTTACTAGTGTGTATGCAACGTAATGAACAATTGCATGTCAAATCACTATGCAACTAAGTTTTCAATTGCAATTTCAATGTCATGTTCAACATTTCATGAGCACATTGTGAACAACTTGAAATCCTCAATGTAACTTATATCATCAAGCATATAATTATATTCTAACATCATCACAAATTATGTTATATCAATTTCATTCAAATAACATACTTAATCAATCATAGGCATTTTATCAAACATTCAAAAGGCACAAATCATGTAAACATATAATCATACCTAATTTATCACTTTCTCATGAAAATCACCCAATAAGCAATCCTCAAGAAACCCAATTCATGCAAAATTGGTTTAATACATTCTTATATCATTTCTCATACCCTAGTTAAACTATAAGTATGTTTAAATAAGAGATTACATATCTAATCAAGCAACCCATTTCATACAAAAACCCTAGATTAGAAATAAACATATTTAGGAGAAGAACCTACCTCTTGAAGTGTAATACAAGTGGTAGAAACTCCAAGAAACCCAAATCAAGCTTCAAACCTTGATTTTTAAAAATCTCGATCTTGAGACTTCAACAAAATCCCCAATATTTGGCATATAGACTTAGCTATTGTCATGTAGATCAACATTTGTTCTTGGCCCGAAGAGATTCGATGAAAGGTTGGCTTTAGATTGCAAAGAGAAGATGGATGAACCCTTGAATTTCTATTTCTTTTTATGCTCTCTCTCTCTATCGAACTAGGCTAACAATATCGGGGAAAATTTTGATTTTTCTCCCTTCTTGTAACCCTCATTTGTTTGGCCCTCATTGCGCCAGACGTCTCATCTTTTTCTGATTCGATTTTATCCCAAATCAATTAAATCTGTTTTGTGTTATATTTGAAATATTTTATTTGAACTAAATGTAAATTATTTTCCACGTTTCGCAATTATTTCCTGATCGCATTTATTTTGGTCATGCGACATTTGATCGTAATGAAAGCGAAAAAAAATTGATTGTTTCAGAATTTAATGATAATTGACTGGGTAACTTGATTTCATGGAAAAAAATCAAATAGTGAGATCCATTTCATCATCTGAGTTCTAGAAAAATTTGGGTTTTCAACCTATACCGCAATGTCTAATTACTGTTTTGTCATTTTTCATAAAAGTTCAAATTTTTTCGGGTTTTACATTCTTCCCCTCTTAAAAGAAATTTCGTCCCCAAAAATTATGTGCACTAAAACACAACAATATGCATATGTAACAAATCATATAATACTATATGATCATAAGAATGTACATATCCTCGAATGAGAATGGATATGTGGTACAGATAGTGTCCTCATACTCTCATGTTGTCTACTCCACACCAGGGTGCTGCTATAGCACATTCACAAACCTCACAGTCTTGTCTCGCAAAACCTACTCTCGACCATTCTTGATACGCATGGTTCCCTCCTTAAAGGTCATATCTGTGTCAACAACTAGCTTTTCCCAATCCACCGCATTTGTAGGATCTAGAGTGTTCTTCTGGAGCATGGAAACATGGAATACCGCATGGACACCCAATAAACTTGGCGGTAACGTCAACCAGTAAGTGACTGCACCAACTCTCTTGAGTACCTCGAAGGACCCAATATAGATCGGTGATAGCTTCCCTCGCTTCCCAAACCTGACTACTGCCCTCTTAGGCATCACCTTTAAGAAGATGTGATCTTTAACATCGAACACTAAAGGTCGCTGTCATCTATCAACGTAATTTTTTTGCTCACTCAGAGCCGTGAGAAGACGCTTTTGTGTCAAGTCCACCTTCTCTAAAGTGTCTCTAATCAAATCTAGGCTCATGGATAGTCTCTCTCCAACCTCTGTCCAACAAATCGGAGAATGATACGATCTCCCACAAAGTAACTCATAAGGTGTTATTTTTATGCTCGTCAGATAACTATTGTTGTAGGTGAACTCTACTAAAGATAAATACTCCTCCAAGCTACCCTTGAGATCAAGGACGCATGCCCTTAGCATGTGCTTTAAAGTCTAGATAGTCCTCTCTGACTAACCGTCCGTCTAGGTACGAAAAGTTGTGTTCATCGTCAACTATGTCCCAATGGCTCACTACAAACTCTCTCAAAAATGGGTTGTGAACTTGAGATCCCGATCTAATACTATAGATATGGGCACCCCATGTAACTAGACTATCTCCTATGTATAAAACCTATAGAATTCCTCCAGTGTGTAGGTTATTTGCACTGCCAAAATGTGTGCCAACTTCGTAAGCCAGACCACTATCACCGATATTGTGTCATGTCCCTGTAATATCCATGGCAAGTGGGTCACAAAATCTATACTGACATGTTCCCTCTTTCACTCAGCCACTTCCAAGTGCTGGAGCAACCTTGCTGGTCTCTGGTGCTTAGCCTTAACCGGCTGACACGTAAGACATCTACTAACAAAGTCTCTGACATGTTTCTTCATCCAACTCCAATAGTACTGGCGAAAAACATCATGGTACATCTTCGTGCCACTTGGATGCACAACAAAACCGGAGTAATGAAACTCGTTGAGGATATCCTTTCTCAAATTCGCTGACAGGGGAATCATAACCCTTCCCTACCAAACTCTTCAAATTGCCCTAAGTTTGACCCCTTTAGTGTAGCCCGAACTACCCTACAATCTCGAGCATCAGCCACTCCGGGGAAGCTATACTAGCTAAGACCCCCCTTGACTTTCGACTGAGTGCATCAATCATCTCGTTTGCTTTACCCGAATGGTAATACGAGGTGAAGTCATAATCCTCCAAATACTCCATCCACCTACGCTGCCTTATGTTGAGGTCCCGCTATGTGAAGATTTACTTCAGACTCTTGTGGTCTAAAAATACCTCGAACTATTCTGTAAAAGAATAGTGGTGTCATACCTTCAAAGCAAAAACAATGACAGCCAATTCCATGTCATGTGTGGGGTAAGTTCTTCTCGTGATTCTTTACTTGTCGAGAACTATAAGCCACCACCCTCCTAACTACATCAACACACACCCAAGTCCATCCTTAGAGGCATTACACTATACTGTGTACCACGGTCCCCTCTCCAGAACTATCAAAATTGGAGTTGAAGTAAGCCATTTCTTCAACTTTGGAAATGTCTTCTCACACGAGTCTTCCCACTGAAACTCGATCTTCTTCCTAGTCAACTTCGTCATAGGTGAAGCTAATCAAGAGAAGTCCTCAATGAACCTCTGATAATATCCCGCCAATTCCAAGAAACTACGTATCTCAAAGACTGAGTTGGGCCTCTACCAACTCATGGTTGCCTCAACCTTCTTCGAGTCAACTGACACACCCGAAGTTGATGATTAACCATTAAAATTGCTATTTTATTATATTTAATAACTAGTTAATTACATATTATTTGTGATTTAATATGTTATATTCCTTAATTTTATAGTTTAATACTTTTTCTAGTTGTTTGATTTATTTTGCAGGTAAATTGGTTGATTTAAAGTAATAATAGATAATGCAAGCGAAGCAATCACTAGAGGAAGAATCATATCTGATAAGGATTGAAGAGTCAAGATTGAGATAGGAAGATTTGAAGATAAATCAATAATTTAATCCTTATAAGATTCCAAGTGTGAAAAAAGCTCAGTTAAAGTTGGATTAGGAAAGTTTCCTTGAAGATTAGGATTTGACATATCTTTAGTATTTTTGTCATAACTCTTTACTCTGATATCTGATTGACCTGATTTTTGTAGGGTAAAAAGAAGATGCCAAGGGATACAAAAGTGTATTTCACATAAATTTTGTGATTTAGCCTCTAAATAGGCGAAATTCAAGCTCGATATATAGATAGATTTTGTACCTGCGGGCCCAAAAATTTTATACACGTGATTTAACTTTAAAAGACTTGATTTTGGAAAGGAAATCCTCCCAAGCCAACCTTATATCTTCTAACTCTACCTTGGATTTATTTTACGATAAATAAAGACTCTCATCTATTGAGATAGAGAATGAGCATTAGGATTATTATTCTTTTCCCATCATATATTTTCTATTTTTTGTTCAAAGTTCTATGGCTTGCTAAAAGCCCAGCTAAAGTTAGGAAAGATACTTGCAATGAAACACGGTATTTATTATTGATTCAATGTTCTTTTTAATGTTTGATTTATTCTTTTAATTTAATTCTTGTCTTTTAGTAAAGTTTTTGCTCCGTATAAATCCTTGAGTCATTGTGCCATGTACATTGATTGCTTGAACTTCCCTGCGGGTGAAATAACTGGTTATTCTATGCTTATATTAATTAATTAGAATTTCTCATAAGATAGTTGATTTATTATTTTCAATAAAATAAGGTTTACCTGTTGGAAAGCTTGATTTATCGTAGACTCTGAGCACGGTGAATGCTTGTGATCTACAAGTAAGTTCTTATATTTACTCAGATAATTCATTAATTATAACTTTTGATGTTTTCATATTATCACCACTAAATATTCCGACTGGGATCACTTCTCAGTTGATTCTCGATTGAGTTAAAAAATTAGATCATTAATAATTACTGTGTGCATTTGAAATGGCATCTCTGATGCTTTAGTATTTTTAATTATTGTTTTAAAACCAAATTTCAAATTTCAACAACAATTTTTTTCAAAATAATTTTATTTTATTTTTCTTTGTGTTCTAATTTTTTCTCAATTCCTTGTGGTTCGACCTTGAACTCCCCGAGAAATTTATTACTTTGCACAACCTGTACTTGGGTGATCAATTCTAAAGTTGTAGCAGCTGACACCACGTGTCCCATAAATTTCACCTTTGTTAGCCAAAATTCACACTTGCTGAACTTGACATACAATTGATGGTCCTTTAAGGTCTAGAGAACAATCCTCAAGTGACCCTCATGCTCCTCCATAGACTTAGAGTTCGTCTAGATGTCATCAATAAAAACTATGACAAATTGATCAAAGTAGGGTTGGAACACCCTTTGCATGAGATCCTTGAATGTCGTCGGGGCATTCGTCAATCCAAATGGCCTCATTGTGAACTCAGAATACTCATATCGCATTCTAAACTCCGTCTTAGGGATATATGTCTTCCTAATCCTCAAATGATGGTATCTCATGCACAAATCTATCTTAGAGTAGACCCTTGCCCCTCTCAATTGATAAAAAGTCATCAATCCTTGGCAGTGGGTACCTAATCTTAATAGTTACCTGATTTAACTGTCGATAGTCTATACATAGTCGAAGGGTCTTGTCCTTCTTCTTGGCAAACAATGTCGAAGCGCCCTGAGGTGAGGTACTCGGTCTAATGAAAACCTTGTCCAAAAATTCCTAAAACTAGACTTTGAGTTCTCGCAACTCTGCATGTGCCATTCTATACAGTGTTATAAAAATGAGAGATATGTCATGGTGCAACTCAATGGTGAAGTCTACATCCTAACATGGAGGTAATCCTGATAACTCGTCCAAAAAAATGTCTGCATATTCAAAGACCACTCGAGGCAAACCCAACTATTGCTATACCACGTCCTCAAGTGTAAAGCTCACAAGCCAACCCATTAACTGCACGTACCAATGGAAATCATATATGGCTTAGGGTAAAGCATCACGCTTTTTATCATGAAACTTGAAAAAAAACATACTCTGGTATACATGCAGTGACACTTTTTCAATCACAATCGATGATGACCTGATGTGCCACTAACAAATCCATCCTGAGGATGACATCAAACTCTCACATGTCCATGACCCTAAGGTCCATGGCGAGAAGAATCCCCAGGATCTCTAGCTCATACCCTTGATATATCTGATCAATGTATACCATAGCCCCTAGGGGAGAAATCACATGCAATGGCTTTTACTGGATCTCAACCTCAAAGCCCAAGACCTTTACAAATGGTGTAGCTGTAAATGAATGTGATTCACCAAAGTCATACAATACCCTTACCCATAAGCAAGAGAGTAAGAATGTGCCCTGAATTACCAACTGATCCGCCAGCTCAATTTGAGGTGTAATGGCATAAACTAGCCCCTGGGTCCCTAAACTCCCGGCCTGTAAGCCTTGTCCTCGGCCTCGGCCCCAGCTCCAGCCCCAGCCCCAGCCCCAGCCCATGCTCTAGTCCATTTATCCTAATTGTGGAGTCCTTGATCATAAAGTAGTAGGGACCTGTGCAGCACCTTGGAACTGAAACTGACTTCCCTATCCCATGGTGGAATAGGGAGGAATGTAGAAAGTTTTTGGATGCCTAAGCAACGACTGGGACTAAGATGCCCCATAGCTCTGAGATCCCTATCTCTAAGGATAATCCTGCTTCATATAACCCTACTGGTGGCATATGAATCAAGTCCTCAGGCCTTCCTAGTAGGAAGCTCTAAAGTTTCTCCCGCCTTGAGAGGATTGACCTTGGCCTTAGCCTTGATAGGCGCAGCGTGGCCCTTGACGCCCTTGTAGGGTAGAAGTCTTTTGCTTCCTCCACAAACTAGAAGTACAAGATTAGCCCTCATTCTTCTTATCCTTAGCACTCACATCTCAGATTCCCCTTACGTTTTCCCCCTCTCTCTCGATGGACATGGTTGTCTCGACCATCGACTCCAAATCTGGTAGGCGGTGGCCCACAATCTTCCTTCGGATGGACAACTTCAAAACATCCTTGAACCTCCCCACTTTAGCCAAGTCTATGGCCACAAAATCATTGCCAAGATGGGTTAACTTGGTGAAATTAGCAACGTATTCTATCACTGTCATAGTCCCCTGCTTCAAATCCAAGAATTATCGATCTTTTGCTTGTCGAGCAGCGAATGGAAAGTATTTGCCCATGAAAAGCTCACAAAACTCTTCTCATGTCATTGTCTCTAGTTTCTTTGAGACCTTTTCCCAATCCCACAACAAATGGCCCTCTCCCTCAAGTTAGAACTCAGCTAGCCTTATCTTAGTGGCATAGGACATCATCTCCATAGCCTCTAAGATCTTATCCACTTTATGGAACCAATGGTTGGCCACCAACGAATCTGCCCATCCCAAGAAAATCGATAGCTTATGTGCCTTGAACTCTTGCAATTTACTTGAGCCCACGTTGGTGCTAGCTTGTGCACATGTAGCTGGCATTGTATCGATAACCGCCATTACACTTATAGCCTAAGCTACACCATGAGCTCTAAACCTTTTTCATTCTCACAAAGGAAAATGACAGACTCATTTCCCACAAGGCTTACATAAGACCTATGGCCTATGCTTTGATACCAAGTTGTGACACCCCTTAATCTAGGGGGTCATTTTTCAACCCGTTGATCACCCATCAACTCACAGAAGTACCCGTGCATGCCACATAACCCAACACGACATCATCATAAAACCATTCCATGGTCCAATACCCATCAATTTGTCATAAATATTTCTCCATTTGCATCCTTTGAGCAAAAGGGCTCAAGGCTCAAAGGAGTGACAAAATGATTTTAAAATTTTTAAAATTTTGTAAAAACTACTGGTTGCTCATGTACTTGCTACCGTTAGCTTGTGTTCTTGCTACCGGTAGTTAAGATCTCTGCCAGTAAGCTACTGGTAGTAAGGCCTAGTTTTCCCCCAACTTAATCCTTTTTCAATTTCAACTCACCCAATCTCATACAACATTTACCCAAACTCATATAGCATCTAATTTTGCACAAAATATAGTTCATATGAGTTCATTTTACAATCCTTTAAATAGCATTTCAAGTCCAAAACCAACTACATGATTGTTTTGCAAAAATATAATTTAGAGCCACAACTCAGCTTTCTACATCAACAAGGGCCCAAGTGAGAGTCATCTATTGGCGCTTGCCCCAATCTTGGAATGTTGTTCCCATAAAGGGTAAGTCACACTCCATATATTATCTCCTGAAGAGGCTACTCGCCAACCCAGATGCGTATGAAATTTCACTTGTCATTCTATAATTAAACAAGCATTCATCCAAGAACATACAATTTTAAGAAATGAATGTCACAATGTCATGTTATGAGATTAGACTCACACACGCAATGCAATACGAGCCCTCTACGGGCTCCCATAATACATGCAATGTCATGCGCATCTATCCGGGCCTTCTAAGCCCCTACTATTGATGTTGCACATCCAATAACTATTTTTAAAATGAACTATATGATTTTGTTAGGTAGGTGATTTCTTGGACTTGCACCAACGGTCCACCACACTGATACAAATTTTGGTATTTCACATCTAGTTCCACCACGTACACTAATACACTTTTTTGAACTTTTACCATCGGAAGTGTATAAACTACTAACCGAGTCTTCCACCTAAGGGACAGTAGAGCCTTTCTTGTTATACCCAACACTTGTTTTCCATGTAACTCGTGCAACTCAGCTATGTCCACCTTCTCGAGTTCACACCTCAACCACCAAGAATAGTGTTTGATCCAAAAACATGCAAACACACCAACCCTCATGTTAAATGCCCACGGATGTGATGCTACCCGTGCGTATGAAATGTAATGAATAATTGCATGTCATATCACTATGCAACCAAGTTTTCAATTGCAATTTCAACGTCATTTATGCACATTGTGAACAACTTCAAATCCTTAGGGTAACTTATATCATCAAGCATATAATTACATTATAACATCATCCCATATCATGTTATATCAATTTTATTTAAATAACATACTTAGTCAATCATAGGCATTTTATCAAACACCCAAAAGGTACAAAATAATGTACACATATAATCATGCCCAATTTATCACATTTTCATGAAATCACCCAATGAGCAATCATCAACAAATCCAATTCATGCAAATTTGGTTTTATACAATCTTATACTATTTCTCATACTCTAGTTACACTGTGAGTATATTTAAACAAGAGATTGCATCTCTAATCAAGCAACCTATTTCATACGAAAAAGCCTTAGGTTAAAAATAAACTTAGCTAGGAGAATAATCGTACCTCTTGAAGAGTAATACGAGTGGTAGAAGCTCTAAGAAACCCAAATCAAACTTCAAACCTTGATTTTCAAAAATCTTCATCTTTAGACTTTGGTGAAATCTCCAATTTTTGGTACGTAGACGTAGTTGTTGTGGTGTAGATCAACTTTTGATCTTGGCTCATAGCGATTCGACAAAATGTTGGCCCGATATCGCAAAAAGAATGTGGAAGAACCCTTGAATTTCTTTGTTTTATTCCTCTCTTTCCCTCTCTCTATCGAAATGGGCTGAGAATATGTAGAAAAAACTTATTTTCCCCTTTCTGTACCCCCATTTGCTTGGCCCTTGTTGCATTACACGTCCTTATTTTCTGATCCGATTTTATCTCGAATCAATTACATCTTGTTATGTGTTATTTTCAAAATATTTTATTTAAACTAACTTTAAATTATTTTTCATGTGTCACAATTAATTTCTAATCGCATTTATTTTGGTGACACGACACTCAATCGCATCGTAAACTGTAAAAAAATTGAATGCCTTAGAATTTAAAGAAAATTGGTTGGGTAACTAGATTTTAAAAAATGAATCAAAAGATGAAGTCTATTTCATCATCCGAGCTCTAGAAAAATTCATGTTTTCAACCCGTACCGCAATGACTAATTTCCATTTTACCCTTTTTCATAAAATTACATTTTTTTTGGGTTTTATAGGATGAGAGAGTGATTGAGCATATAGGAGACAACATTGAACTAAAGCCTACTTTTACCCCTCAATGAGACAGTGATTTTATCACCAAACCAACTCCATCATGTTTTCAGGCTAGACATACACTGAGTGATATTCTAGGAAATCCAAACGAATAGGTGAGAACTAGGAGACAACTTCAAGACGAGTTAGAAAATTGCTATATTTTCTTGTTCGAGCCAAAGAATGTTGGTGAGGCTCTTGAAGATGAAAATTGGCCCTTCAACATGCATGTACAGCTAAACCAATTTACAAGGAGTGTTGTTTGGGACTTAGTACCTATACCTAAAGACACCAATGTCATTGAAACTAAATGGATTTATAAAAATAAAAAAAATGAAAATGGTGTGGTGGGTATAAACAAGGCTAGGTTAGTTGCTAGGGTACACACAAGTAGAGGAATTGATTTTAATGAGACCTTTGCATGCATAGGTAGGCTAGAATCTATGACATTACTTATTTCTACAGCTTGTACCATAAAATTTAAGTTATATCACATGGAATTGCATTTTTGAATGGATTCCTTCAAGAAGAAGTCCATGTAGAACTACCAAAGGGGTTTTAAGAACCAAATCACCCTAGGCATACGTTTAAATTGAAAAAAGGCACTATATGGTTTAAAACAAGACTCGAGGGCATGGTATGAAAGGCTTTCATCCAACTTTTAGAAAGAAGGATTTTCAAGAGGAAGTGTAGATAAGACCTTATATGTGAAAACTGTAAATGGCAGACTGTTAATTGCCCAGGTATATGTTGATGATATTGTCATTGGTTCCATATGTGACTCTCTTTCTCATGATTTTATTGAATTAATAAAATTTGAATTTGAAATGAGCATGATGGATGAACTAATTTACTTTCTAGGCTTGCAAGTAAAAGAAATTGGTAATGGAATTTTTTGTTTCAGAATCTAAGTACTCAAAAGACCTTGTTACAAAGTTTGGGTTAGAGAGTCGAGCACTTTTGTACTCCAATGAGTACAGACACTAAATTGAGTAAAGACACTTCAGGAAAAAAATGTAGATAACACATTGTATCATAGTATGATAGGTTGTACACTTTATCTCACTACAAATCGGTCTGACATTGCCTTTAGTGTTGGTGTATGTGCACAATATCAGTCTTGCCCTAAAGAGTAACACTTGTAGTCAAGCGCATCATTTGTTACGTGAGTGAGACTTCAAGGTATGGTATTTGGTATACCTTTGAGACTAAGGTTGAGATTGTTGGCCATTTCTATGCCAATTGGGTAGGGAATATAGATAATTGTGCGAACACTTCCGATGGGTGTTTTTACATTGGGAATAACTTAGTCTCTTGGCATAGTAAAAGAGAAAATTTCAGTTTCCTTGTATACTACTAAGGCTGAGTACAATGCAATAGGAAGTTACTGCACATAGTTGTTTTGGTTAAAGAAAATGCTTTTTAAATACAAGATATCTTATGATACCTTAAATGTGGATTGTGATAATGAGTGTTATTAACATCTCAAAGAATCCCATACTACAATGTAGGACAAAGCACATAGATATACATCACTATTTCATTCGAGAGATTGTTGAAAAAAATGTGATAGCTTTGGAGTATGTTGATGAGAGCATAATATTGCATATTATAGGTCTCATATCATAAATCTTAGGAATTCTAGTTACTTAATTCATTTGTTTTAGTTGAATTTTGTATTTTATAGTGAATATGTGCATTTGTAGGTGAATTGGTGTAAGGACATGGCATTGCACGTGTTTCAATGTTGTAGAAGAATTTAAGGATGAGCTAGAATATCCAACAGTGAAGCCAAGGCCACTGCAAGCATAATTGAGAAAAAGACCCTTTTGACCTGTAGGTCTTCTACTGGTACAACAGAGACTAGAAGTTGGTTCTACTAGAAGGAAATCATTCCTAATAGTAGAAGTAAAACAGAGAACTTTTCTAATGCTAAGTGATTATTTTTCTACCGGTACGTTAAAGATAGAAAAGTGTTCTACCAGCAAAAGAGAAACGTAAGCAATAGAAGCAAAACAGTGAACAGTCCTACTCGTAGGTTGTTTTCTACTTCCTACCAGTAGGTTCCTATAAATCAAAAGTACAGATTCCTAAGGAAGGTAAATTAGTTGAACATTTGAATGGTCGTGATTGGTGAACACAGAGTAGGATTTTTTACAGAAAATCTCCTATACATACCTAGGCCTAGCCGATTGAGAGAGAACTCCATTCCATCGTTCAATTAACCATTCTTCTATTTTCTCTTTCCTAGGGTTTTAGAATTTCTTGTTCTTCTTTAAAGCTTTCTCCATTGCTTTACATTACTAGCTTTGTTGATTTCAAGTATTTTATTCGTGCAACGCTTTACTTTTGATTCTTGTGAACGATTTACATTAAAGCAATTCAATTCAAGGTATTTACTTTTCTTGAAATTTTAATTCCTCTCCATTTCACTTCATGTTTTCTTGCTCTAAATTATGATTATGTCTTCTTTAATTTCTTTCATTTTCAATTCTGTTATGAGTGAATAGTCTACTCCTGTTTGATCAGATGAGGGAGTCTCATTCGTAAATTGGGAATTTTGACTTAAACTAGGGTTTTTCAATGATTGAGTTATTTGGGTTAATTTATTGATTAAAGTTGAAAACTCTATTGATATCTTCTTTCTAACACGTAGACAACTAAGACTTGACACGTGTAATTCTTGAAATCACTACAATTGAAGTGAGTTTATTTCCATCGAAACTGAATCAATTAATTGGAATACACATTTGTCATTTACCATTGGGAGTTAAATTAAAATTTACCATTTGAGTGCATTTGAGTACTTCTTAAATAAGTTATAGAATTTGAATCAAAATACTTGCTCATGAGGAGATAAAACTCTATCGATTAACCGGCCCTTTTTCTTTAATTGTTAATTTGTAATTGTTATTTTCTCCAAATGAACTCTCAAAATTCAAGGTTTTTATTTTTTTATTTTCACCCGTTAAGTCAACCGTTTTTCCTAAGGAGAAGACCTTGGAAATTGACTGAGTTATAAACACGATATCATTTCCTCCACTTGAAAATTCGTTGTTAATTTGGTACCACTCTAAGGAGCTACCATTTTTGGCGTCATTGCTAGAGAAGGCAAGGTGATTTTGAAAATCTTCATGTAACTCTTGTGATTCACATCATGAGCTCAGGTGTGTTCTCTATTGTACTTTGCTTTGTTGTATTGTTCTTTTAGTTTTTGTTACTAGTTAGTTTTCTTTTGCATTTGAGCACGACACACAATACAAAATAGAATTTTAAGACTCAACCCCACACACACTATTGAGATGGAATGATTAAACAATGAGAATCCATCGAACGTGGGAAACCAGGGGAATAACTTTCCCCTTGTTCCTGCCAGTCATAATAATGGAAATATTTGAAATAACCTCCTACCAGTTCCTCTTCTGAGAATGATGAGAGACTATCTTCAACCCACTCGCTCCTTTGCTCCTCGTGTAAACTTTTTCCAGTGCAAGCACAAAATTTCATTGTAAAACCTAAAATTCTCCAACTGTTTCCCCAATTCCATGGTGTTGAGAGGGAAAACCCCTAACTACATATCAAGGAGTTTGAGGAAGTGGTTAGCAAATTCCTTCAACAAAGGATATGCAAAGAAATAGCAAGAATGAAGTTATTCTCATTCTCATTAAAAGACTAGGCAAAAACTTGGCTCAACTCTTTAAAGCCTCGAATTATGGCTACTTGGACTGATTTGCAAAAAAGGTTTCTTTAGAAAATTTTTCCAGTTCATATAACAACTGCTTTGAAGAAGAAAATACAAAATTTTTTTGAAAATTTTGATGAATAGTTTTATGATTGCTGGGAGAGGTTTAAAGATCTATTGAACGTCGTGCCACATTATGGATTTGAACTATGGCAATTGGTGCATTTCTTTTACAAAGGAATTACACTAACCCATTGCTAGTTCATAGACAAGATGTATAACGACGAGTTTTTGAGTAAAGACTCCACGGAAGCATTATATTACTTCCATAGCTTAGCGAAGAATGCCCAATCTTGGTGTATTTCTAATCTTGCTAAATGATCAAAGAAATCTATTCCACCCCAGTATGTTGGGGTGGAAAATATACTTTGAAAGAGTAAGATGTGCTGCTAGCTAAGATTGATCATCTATCAAGAAAATTAGAAAACTTAAAGGCGAGGAAGGTGAATGAGGTGGCAAGTACGCCTTAGGAGAAGATTTGTTCTTTATGCGCGTCGGTTAAGCATTATGTAAAGGGTTGCATGACCTTACCAGTTTGTAAAGAGGTCCTCCACGAGCAAGTGAATGCCTTTAACCAACCAAGGCAGGAAAACCTTCCCTACTCTAATACTTATAATTTGGGATTGCGTAGCCACCCAAATTTTAGTTGAAAAAATTACACTTCTACTCAACCCTCCACCTCTACGTCTTATGTCCCTTAAACTCCACCAATGTTCGGTCCAATCTAATCTATAGGCCTTTAGTCTATGTATCCACCACAACAAGGGTTTGCTCCTTAGGGACAATGCAATTTACTTCCAAACCAGCCTCCTCACAAGAGAAAAATTTAAGATGTTCTCTACCAGTTTATTCGGAGCCAAAACACCATGAACAACCAAACCAATCACGCTCTGAATGACATTAGGTCTCAAATGGCCAAGTTAACCAACACAATGGAAATGATTCAGCAGGAAAAAGAAAAATTTCTTTCACAACCTTAAGAGAATCCCAAAGGTCAACAAAAGATTGAGATTTCTAACTGATAAGGAGGAGCAGCTCAAGTCCATCACCACTCTTTAGAGTGGTAAAGAGATAGATAAAACCATTATGCCTAGTGTGTCTAAGCCTACTTAGGGAACCCCAAAGGATGGTGAGTCACTTGAGTTGCCCAAAGTTATTGGGTCTAATGAGGCTGTTGGTCCCATTCCTATTCTCCACCGTTTCCGTTTGAAATTGTCTCCAAAGAAAGCTAATAATGTAGAGATAGTTAATGTATTCAAGAAAGTGAAAATTAACATTTCTCTTTTTGATGAAATTGGATAGATTCCATCTTATGCAAAGTCCTTAAAAGACTTGTGCACCATCAAGAGGAAGTTACATGTTTAGAAAAAAAAACATTCTTAGCGGAGCAAGTAAGTACTACGCTTCGAACCAACACTCCACCCAAGTATAAAGACCCTAGTTCTCCCACAATTAGCATTACCATTAGGGACTATTAGGTAGAACAATAACTTTTAGACTTGGGTATGAGTGTGCATCTACTGCGCTTCTCGTTCTTCCAGTAGTTAGGCTTGGGAGAATTGAAGCGCACTTTCAATTACTCTCCAGCTAGCAGAGCAAAGTGTAAAAATACTAAGAGGGGTAGTAGATGATGTGTTGGTTCAAGTAGATAGGTTTTACTTCCTCGTAGACTTTATAATACTAGACATTGCACCGATTGATAACCCTGCTGCACAGATTCCCATAATCTTAGGATGCCCATTCTTTGAAACATCAAATGCATTAGTAAATTATTGGAGTGGTGTGATGAAATGATCCTTGGGGAATTTGATAGCTGAGTTCAATATTTTTCATGTAGCAAAGTAACCAATGGTTGATGGCGAGTTTTGTGAGGTAGACATGGTAGATGAGTGTGTGGAGGGATAGTTTGGAACTTCTATGTGTTCTGATCCATTACAAATTTATTTGATTGATTCTGTAGGTGATGAAGAAAACTCTGAGGCTTTATTTTATATTTAATTGCTTAACAATTCACTGGAGTTAAGAGAGAAAAAAATAACGTGGAAGTAAAAGGGAAGGTACATGTGGCTAAATAATTAGTAATATTTGCAAACCAAGGTACCTCCAAAACTACTAGAAGTTGCTCATCTAGAAAGTTCTTATTGATAGGCACTGCATCCTCGTGGAATTCATATGTCAACCATGAAAGGTGATTGATTAACCTTAAATATTATATAAATTAGAACTATTAATAAAGTCGAATTAGTATAATTAACACACCAAAAAAATAGTATATAGTGTGAATTAGGGTTTTTGCGGTAATTGTTTTTTTCAGTTTATATCCTAAGTTGCAGGCTTAATGTAGAAATACTACAAAATGCAAGGAGCAAGATCTAGAAGATTGAAAGAACAAAGGCTAAAGTGTAATTCCATCACAAGAGTAGTCAGCACGCTGCAAGTGGGAAATCTAGCAAGGTCTCACCATCCAGATGGTGGCAATGCCATCCGAATGGCCTTCCAAGTGGGCTCATGCAAATTTCTTCCACCTCATACTCTCCAGATGCCTATAAAAAGGGACCTTCAGTAGCAGTCTGAAGGAGAGGCCGGACAAACAGCTTTTGAGAGAAATCCAACTAGAGAAAAAGGGAAAGAAAGGAAGAAAAGAAAGTGCAAGCACGATCCAGTCCGTGATGCACTTTCAGTTCTAATATTGTACTCTCACATTTCTGTTGTAGCTTTTCATTCGGATAGTTGAAGTGCTGCCACTTTTTTGTCTTAATTGATAATAAGAATGGTTGTATTTCAATCGTTCCCTATGAAAGCCTTTTAAATTCTATACTTTAATTCTGTTGTAATGGAAACTACCCGCACTCCGTGCTTGTCTATAGCAATGGAGCGTGAGTAGTCGTTCATATCCTCTAGTGCGAGGGGAAAATATGTATATTATTGGTTTAATTATGGAATTGTTGATATTTTATTTATACGTTTTTTATATTTATAAGACATGCCAGGTAGAACAACCCCGATGTTCTTACCATTATGGCTAGTCCTCCACCGGAATGCTGAGGAAGTTCCACTGACGCATGATATTACTATATATAATAATATTGTCAGTCGAATAACCCCGATGATCCTATCAGCATGGCTAGTTCTCCACCAGAATGCTGAGGAAGTTTTACTGGTAAATATATATACCACAGATAATCTATTGAATAATTCAAGTATTTTGTCTGAATGGCTTGACCTTCTGGTTGACATATCTAAACACAGCTAACCTGACAAGTTGATGTGTTATGATTTACTACCACTAGCTGACCTGACAAGTTGCTGGAAGATAGTCTATACCACTTGCAGGTTTACTTAAATTAATCAGTTGGCACATCTATACACAGTGTAGCCTAAGAAGCAGTTGTGTTATATATTACTACCAGTGTAGCTTAAGAAACAGTTGTGTTATGGTTTATTATATACGTATTTGCAATCATGAGATCAGATGAATAACTCAAGTATTTCTCATGAAAGGCTTGACCTTCTGGTTTGCTTAAGTTAATCATTTGACGTGCATATAACCAGTGTGGCCTAAGAAGTAGTTGTGTTATGATTTATTACCACCAGTGTGGCCTAAGAAGTAGTTGTGCTATGATTTATTACCACCAGTGTAGCCTAAGAAGCAGCTGTGTTATGGTTTATTTACATCAGACCTGTCAATTGACTTTCCAGTAAAAAAGAAATTAATTGATGTGAGGTAGCATATTCAGAAAGTGACCAATATAAAGCATATGAGATCCGCGAACTGGAGGATACTTTTTATATTCCCGTCTCTATTTCTCTTTATATCGTTTAAATTACTGCATCCGTGTACTTTTTCTATAACTGTCTTATAATAACCTAGCTGCAATTAACTTGTTAATTAAGCTAATAATCACTCTAAGCTCACATCACAAGCAATCAAACATCACACTACTTCAAACAACAACTTTACTGTTTTTATTTTTATTGCTCTTTTTATTTATTTTTATTTTTTTTCTAAATTACTGAAAACTCTTCGTGGAATCGATACTTGGACTTAAAACCGAGAAAACTACAATTCGACCACTTATACTTGGGTATATAATATAATGTAAATCAAACACACTACAAAGTGCGAATCAGTGATCAGCCACCACATTCTCTACTCCCTTTTTGTCCTTGATAAGCATGTCAAATTCATGTAGCTGGAGTATCCACCTTAGCAATCATGGCGTTGCATCTTTCTTTGTTAATAGATATTTCAAGGTTGCATGATCAGTAAAAAAGAAAACCAACAAAGGAGCCTACCAAGTATGAGCGAAACTTATCCAATTCAAAAGCAATAGCAAGTAACACTTTTTAGTGGTAAAATAATACATTAGAGCATCATTAAGAGTTTTACTTGCATATTAAATGACATAAGAATTATATTCTTTCCTTGGTCATAGCACCATTCCAATGGCGTAATTGGTAGCATCATATATCAACTCAAAGAGTAGTGACCAGTAAAATGGTTGCATGAGAGGATCATAAATCATCATGCCTTTAAGCTTCTCGAAACCTCTTTGGCACGCATCATCCCACACAAAGGGAACATCAAAACTTAAGAGATGACCATGGGACTACAAATAACAGTAAAGTTCAATCTGAATCTCCTATAAAAACCAGCATGTCCTAAGAAGGATCTAACATCCTTAACCATTTTTTAAGATGGTAAATTTCTAATTAAATCCATTTTAGCCTTGTCTACTTTTATTCCTTCAGATGAGATGATGTGACAGAACATAATACCTTGTGTCACTGTCAATTTTAGCCTTGAATACTTTTCCCAATTATGAACTAGGTTAGTCTCCTCACATCAAATGATAACATTTTCTAGATTCGCTAGACACAAGTCAAACAAAACTCCATAAACTGTAAATTCATCCATGAAGACTTTCAAATATCTCTGTACCATATCAGTGAAAAGGATTAGCATACATTGTTGAAAGGTCGGCGGAGCATTACACAACCCAAACGGCATTCTCCTATAGGCAAAAGTGCCAAAAGGACAAGTGAATGTCATTTTCTCCTGATCGTTCAGTGCTATTTCGATTTGATTGTATCCCTAGTACACATCTAAGAAGTAATAGAATGCATGATCTACTATTCTCTCTAAAAATTGATCCAAGAAAGGAAGGAAAAAATGGTCTTTCTTAGTCATAAGATTGAGTTTACTGTAGTCAATGCACATGTGTCATCCCGTGACAAATTACCAACTCATTATGTTCATTATTAACTATAGTAACTCCTAATTTCTTGGGTATGACTAGGGTAAGGCTGACCCACTTATTATCTGAAATGGGGAATATGATTCCCACATCTAATAATTTCAATACCTCAGCCTGTACAACCTCTTTCAGATGAGGGTTTAACCGTCGTTGTATTTGGCGAGAGGATTTTGAATCCTCCTCCAACCAAAAAGCATGATTACATACAACAAGGCTTATGACCTTCAAATTTGCGATGGTCTACCCTATAGCACTACAATAACACTTAAAGACAACTAACAGCTTGAACTCTTGGTCCAATGTAAGTATAGATGAGATGACCACTGCTTATGATTCACCCTCTCCAAGGAATTCATAGTTTAAAAGTGGAAGGACAACTCAGGTTTTGGTGGTTTTTCATAAGAAGGGAGTGGCTTCATGTTACTAGGAGAGAGGCTCCTCAAACTTGGGCACCCATTGCCTGACTGACTAAATAGATACTGACTTTTGCTACCTAACTAAAGTCAAACAATCCTCCTCTATAATGGACTTAAACTTTGAGGCTATCAACTCAGCCAAACATGTCTCCAATGAATCCTTAAAGAATGTCTTATTCACATGCTCTTGTGCCATAGACTCAAAAGAATGCACCTCTCTCACTTCCTCCTCCTCACTCGATTGCTTAGCTATATCAAAGATATTGAGCTCAAGAGTTATATTCCTGAATGAAAATTTTAGGACTTTATTCCTGTAATTTTTTAGAGCATTCGAAGTAGCAAGGAACGGTCAACTAAAAATAATGAGAATTTGACTCCCCGAATGTGCAACTGGTTAGGTGTCTAAAATGATAACGTCCACAAGAAAGTAAAACTTTTTCACTTGGATATGGACATCTTCAACTATTCCCTTAGAAATTTTAACAGATTAGTCTGCTAACTACAATGTGATATGTTTAGGCTTGAGTTTGCCTAAACTCAATTGTTGGTAGACAGAGTAGGGGAGTAGATTGACACTTACTCTAAGATCAAGCAAGTACTGCCCAATCTTGAAGTTCCCTATGACACAAGATATTATAGGACACCCTGGGTCCTCTTTTCAAGTATATACAGAGAAATTTCATAGACTTTCTTAACCTAAATGAGACTGAGTCTTAGAAGGTTACTCGATTCATTGGGAGTTTGCATTTTTCAATCAAGATAGAGTTTCTTTACAAACTAGATTTTCTTTGACAGAAACAATCCACCTAACTACAAGAATAGAGACACAATAAGACAAGGCTAGGACCCAAGTGTAGAATCGAAGTTATTTTTACCCATCGTGTCTTGTGACTAACCAGGGAAAACATGTTGTAAGTACCATGAGCCCTTCTACAGTTCTAGGGAGAAAATCTAGTAATAGCGGGTTACCTATAAGGGAAAAAGCCTCGGGTTCTAGTTCTATCCAAATAACCAAAGAATCCAGACGCCAGACCTGAAAGAGATAAATGTTATCGATGTGGTCAGCCAGGACATCATTCTTATCAGTGCTTTAAGAAGGGCATAGTAAATTTGGCTACTACTATGGAGGCTGACCAGGAGGAGAATTACTAGACATAGGATAAGGTTTTCAAGTAAGAGGACGAGAGCATGTCGACGTATGGTGATAAGGGGATTGCCCTCATTGTTCATCTATTGACATCACTATGATTGAGCAAGGCATTCAAAGACGCAATGTCTTTTAGACCACATGCACCGTAACTAGAGGGTATGTTAGTTGATTGTTGATGATAGTAGTAATGAGAATATCATCTCTCAGACAATGGTTTACTAGCTACAACTATGGACTAAGAAGCACCCTTCCCCCTAAATCATCGAATGGGTTAGAAACGTCGATTAAATTAGGATAACAAAACAATGTCGTGTCCATTTTTCAATTGGAAAGTATAAAGATAATATTATGTGTGATGTTGTAGATATGGTTGGATGTCATATTTTATTAGGGAGGCCATGGTAGTATGATTTAAATGTCGTCCATAGAGGCAAAGATAATACTTACACCCTTTTCAAGGATAGTGTTAAGGCTGTCTTTGTCCCAAAAACACAAGAGTCGTCCTGTAGCACATCAGGCTAAGGACGGACCTTTTCTCATTATTATTTCCATTGAGAAGGATGTAAAGAAGAGTGGGGAAGTGTATGCCCTTGTGGCACAGGATGGGGGCAGATTCTTGAGCCTAAACCAATTCCTAAGTTGTTGAAGTCATTACTTGATGAGTTTTGGGAAATAAAGTTGGAGGAGTTTTCGAATGGCTTACCCCTCTAAGGGACATCCAACATTATATTGACTTGGTGGCTAGGGCTAGTCTTACGAACCTAACCCATTATCGGACGAGTCCCAAGAAGTTCAAAATACTGTGAGGACATGTGGATAATATGCAATGGAAAGTGAAATTCAAGATGAGTATGTGCCCTTGTGTTGTTTCTACTTTCTCACTCCTAGGAAGGATAGGAGTTCGTAAATATGTGTTGATAGTTGAGCCATCAATAAAATCGATGTGAAGTATAGATTTCATATACCTCAGCTTGATGAAATGCTAGATAAGTTGGAGGGTGCTAAGGTGTACTCCAAGGTTGACTTGAAGAGTGGGAACCATCAAATCCACATCCTACCTAGCGATGAGTGGAAAGCTGCATTTAAAACGAATGAGGGTTGTATTAATAGTTGGCAATGCCCTTTGGTTTATCTAATGCTCTTAGTACTTTCTTTAGGGATGGTGTTCAAACCATTCATCCTAAAGTTTGTGGTTGTCTACTTTGATACTATACTGATTTATAGTCATAATGAGAATGACCACATGCATCACTTGAAATACGACTGATAGCCTAGTATTTTTAGGTTATGTGGTTAGTACTACTTGGATCTCGATTAATGATGAAAAAATTCGTTATTCAGGAGTGGCCCACACTGTAGAAAGTCAGTGAGTTCCACAGCTTTCATGGTCTTGCTATAGAATCTAGTGATAAAAAATAAAGACATAAACAAATTCATGTGTGTGCTTCGGGTTTGGGATCCAAATAGTGGAATCCAAAATTTATAGCTCTAGTGTGTGTGTGAGTGTGTGTAGATGTTCTGGAGATGATTAGGATGTTAATTGGGGTGTAAGAGTATGACCGGTGAAGAGAAAACGAGCTAGAACGCAAATCCGAATGAAATAGGGGTACAGCATATCAAAGAGTTAGAGGTGTGAGGATGGCTTTCACAGATTAAATCATAGGCGGATTTGGGTCCTAAAAATTTAATGGATAATTTTTTAATGATTTAACTAATATTTTTGTAATTTAAAAAATATTTTTAATTAATTTTCAAAATTTGGAAAAAAAATGGGGAATTGCCTAAATGCCCTAAGAGCTTCAATTTCCTCTCAAGGTTGCTAGGTGGTGGGTCAAGCTCTCCTAGGTTACATGAGCTCCACCAATAAGCTTGGTATTGGTGATTTATCACTTGGGGTTTAAAAGTTGAAGAAAATTTCAAAAAGAGAGAGAGGGGGGGGAGAGGGCAAAGTTAGAGAGAGAAAGCTTAAACTTGAACATTCTTTGGAGGTAGCTGGTTATCAATGCTTGAATTTGAGATTTAAAGTGACGGGTTTTAGGTTTTTACGAAATGGATTTTGGATTCGAGATTGTTTTTGGTTAATTGATTGTTATGGTTGTGTTTGTGGTGTGTCAAAGAGGTGGGGTGGTTTGTCGTGGCTAGAGGAATTATGGTGGTGATGTAGAGGTTTCAATTTTGGATATTTTGATCTCCTCAAGCATGATGTTTGAGCTTCAAAGGGGGGCGTCCTCCTTGCTAAAATGGACCCTAGGAAGTCATTTGTAGCCTTAGAATTGAATTTAGAGGTTGTTTAGGGGGTCAAATTGAAGGTTGCAAGTCTGCCTTGTTTTTTAAAAGTGAGTTTTAAGCTCCCTTTGATCTTTAATTTGAAAGGATTAGAGGGACATTCGAGGAGTGAGACCTATGGGTTTTGATAGACGGTTTTGAGGTGAGTGTCTAGGTTTAGAAAAAGGGAGAGGAGGAGTACATAGGAAGGAGAAATAGGAGGTGGAAGTAGCAGGTTAGAAACATAAAAAAAAATCTATGGTTTTGGTCAAACTAGGCAAACGAAGAAAAAGAGAGGGGGAAGGAATTAGTGTCTCCCGAAAGTGAGTGAGGGTACGTGGAGGGTCCACTAGGCCTCTGGTTGGTCCCAATGTTTATCTAAGGGCTTTCTGATGCTCCTCGTAAAATCTCAATTCAATTCAATGCCAGATCAATTCGAGGTACAAAAAGTCTATGTTGCCCTCCAGGGTCAATTCGACCCAATTTTTTATGGATTTTGACCAATCAAAATTTGCAAAAAGAAAATAATTAGTTATTTATAGCTTGTGTGTGAAATTTTATGAAAAAATAATAGCATTCTATTTTGGTAGTTTCAAATCGAATAGTAGTGTAAGGTAGGATTCTCAATTCCAGACTAGGCAAAGCTTTTCAAACTCACTTTTAATCTATTTCATACATTATTTATGATTTTTTTGCATGTTTTAAAATGCATGACTGGGTGTTTAAACATTTACTTGGGATTCGAACTCAAATTAGGGTTTTGAGTGCGATTTCGCACAAATGCTCGAAATGATCGTATTGTTCATATTGAATGAAATTTCTGGATCCTTTTGAATGAAATGTAACTAAACACAGATTCGAGTGAAAAAGGATTTACATTTCGGGTAGAAGATGTAGTGGGTTTTTCATTGAGTTCGTAAATGACTAGGTGGCCTAGTTAGTCTTCGGACTTTGGGTACCAAAACTTTCACTAGGTAGCGTATCTTCCTTGGGGTACAAGTCCCTCAAAAGGTTGGATCATATGTTCGTATGAACGATTGCCTATGTATAGCACTGTACTTGAATTTCTGAACTCTCTTTATAGTATTGTTTTGTTTAAATGTTATTGTTTCACATGGAATGACCTTGAGATATATATATATATATATATATATATATATAATAAAGTAGAGCGAAGTTTAAATCCAAAAGACAAAGAGAGGTCCAGATCGTTTTGACACAAAACATAAATACATCCAACGAATAATGTAATCCCAACATAAAAGACGATTCAGATCATCTCAAAAATTTTGATCTAACGGTGTACAATTAATATTGAATTTTCTTTTCCTGCCCAACATATCCCAATCTCTCATGCCTCTATCTTTGTACATCTCTCAAAGAGTTATCTCAATCTCTCAGCCTGTACGTCTCTCACTCAGTCCCACCCAAAATGCATATCTCCCATTTACATATGTATACTACGTCGCTCTCACACAGCGACCTTGCCACCGCCACCTCCACTGCTACCGGCGATACCAGGTTTCGCTTTCTCTTCCTCTCTCTATCTTTATTCCTCTATTTCCTCTTCTTTCTCTCCTGCCTTTCTACCAGGTACTCTCTCTCACCCCAACCCAGAGTCCCCTACGACTCACACACAAAAAGTCGCACACAACCATTAAACCCCCCCCCAAACACACACATACATTCACAGCACAGAAAACCCCTACATACACGCATTGTTGTGTGCGAAACCCACCTATAAAATGTATTTGGTATCAACAATTATTTGATTTCTGCCCTTTCTTGATTAGACCATGATTATTTGATTTTTTTGTTTCAAATTTTGGCCCTTCTTATCACTTCAGATCTGTTGTTTTTGTTTCAATTTCCTCATTGCTTGATCTCTACTTCAGGTACGTGTGATTCGTACATTGTTGTCTTTTATATGTGTTATGCTGATCCATTTTTGTTTGCAGTATATTGTTGTCATTGATCCCTTTTTCTGAGGTTAAACTGTCGTGCATTGAGCATTGGGTTTAGGTATTTTTTTACTTCATAGAAAGTACTATATTTTGTTGTTTTTTTAGTTTCCCCTTTTTTATTTTGGACTTTTGTTGGAGTCCATTTATTCGAGCATTGAGTGGTTTGGGCTTGATAGAAATTGTTTCATGGCTCTGAGTTTTATATTCTGTTTTATATTCACCACATGTTCGATGAAAGTTATGAGAGCTTTCCTTTTTTTCTTATGGCATTTGGGATGCGGATTTTAATATTTATGACTGCCATTTTCATGAAGGGAGTCAAGCAGGCAGGCAGACAGGTTGCCCATAATCATATATTTTTCAGACAATTAATGCAATCATCTTATGTATGTTCAGGGTCAGGGACGAACAAATTCAAATCCTTTCCGGACTCTTGAGTTACCAAATCTGTTCATACTTGATATACAAATTATACATACATACATGCCAACCATTGATTACTGTTGTAGTGAACAATTACCAGCCATTCTTTCCCACCGAACAAACAACCACCGACAACATTCCTTCATTCACCTTCTTCTGCATGAAATGAAACACAGCCGCTTCGTGCGAGAAACTAGAAACAAGAAATTCTACTAGAAACTAGAAAGTAAAAAGACATTAACTCTCTTCACCCTATTTCCTTTTTTCCCTGTTTGTTCTCCATTGTTGTTCACTGGTGGTGAATGGATATATGCTTGCTTAGCGTTATATTCCATCCATCAATTACTAATAGTAAGAAGGTTCATGGTGGTATTCCATCCATCATTGGTTTGTTAATTTGACACTTATAGTCATACTGAGAGAGCACTAAAGGTTATCACAAAAGGTTATTTTGAGAAAGCACAAAAAGTTATTCAACCATATATTTACTTGCATTTTTTTGGTTGCTATTTTTGACATGTTTGTTTTGTCTAACCTTTTGTACATTTACCAAATGGATGTTGCCAGCTAAAGGTGTTAGGATTGTTGTTGGCCATTTTTGGCCTATTTGCAATCGTTTTTGGCGATGGTGGTTTGATCTGGAGCAGAAAGAAGAAGGTTGTATTTTCTCTGTTAATCCGTGCCTATAAGAATCCTAATTAATTCATTATTTTGTATTTATTTTCTTTCTTTTTTTCGGTTTCGCACCTCCAGTAGTCGTCGATGGGGTTCACGGATTGCGTTAAGATTCCTCAGACTTAGACTATGGTATGGATTATTGATTATTTCCATATATTTTTAGCACAATGTTTATCAAAGTTGAATCAATGTTGTTTTCCACATAATGGTTTCAGTGGAGGTATTTGGTCGGTAGAGTTTCAAGGGGGTCAAAGGTAAATGTGGGACTCTTCTTTGGGCACTGCCACTCACAACATATTTGCAAACCTCAAATAATTTGACAATTTGAGCTACTCATGAATCCACACAGAGAGTCATTTGAATTGATGAATGAATAGAAAAAATATTGCTTTTCAATTTTTAAAATGTTTTGTAGTTTATTCATATGCTGATTTTAAATCTTTGTTATTCTTTCATTTGTTACTGTGCTTTTATTTTTACTGAATTCAAACACACAATTATATGTGGTTGAGCTTCCTGTAACCAAAAACAAAGTAAATGTGTTTGAAAAACATACAAGAGAGAGAGACCCAGGTTGGGGTTTTGTGTAAGAACAAATTGTAGATGGACAAAATACCCTAAATTGTGTGGAAAAAAGACCCTAGATGGGATCTTTGGTACATTTTGAAAATTGTGTGAAAAGGGGGAAACCCGAATGCTATAATGAGGAAACTCCAGATGGAAAAATTTGTGATTTTTGGAGAGCAAAATGTAAAAGAAGAAAGACTCAATTTACGTGCTGATATATGAGCAAAACTCAGAGCTTGGTTGTATTGCACAGGTATTTTCCTCCAAAAATCCACTGTTTATTGTTAATTGAAATCTACAGTCAAGCTTTGGTTTATTGTGTGTGTTTGCTCCATGGTACGTTGTGGGTGGTTTGTTACTTCGTCAACCAATGATTGTTCAAAAGGTAGTTTTTTGATTCAGTGTGTTTTCAAGTATCAGGGTTTTGGGTTTTATCCCAGCGTATGGTTTTTATTTTTGATCTGTTCAGCTAATATGTTAGCATTCTTATCCTTTAGTTTCCATTGGCTTTGAATTGTCTGCATTACAAAAAGTTTCTATGGAAGTATAAAAGGGCTTAGATGTTGGTGTTAATATATTATAAGGATTTCATTGTGATTTGGTGTTGTCATAGGCGAGAAGGGTTCTTTGGTCGCATTTAGTATATTGTTTCAGGCTTTTGATCAAATGTTCAGCAATCTAACATTTCAATGTGATTGTGGAAGTGGAAGTGATCATATTATTTCAGCATAGAAATGCATTAGTATGTATATGTATATGTATATATATATATATCTATATCTATATATATATGAACTAAAAAGTTCATCTTCTAAAGCTTAACCAATGAACTGAATAGTAAAAATAGTTATTGATTGGATGATTTGATCATTTAATAGACATCTATGCTTCTCTTTGTAACAGGTCAAAGTCCGGGGAACCACTGCCTATGTTGCACAAACATCATGGATTCGAAATGAAACAATCCAAGAGAACATCCTTTTTGGTTTGCCTATGAACAGAGAAAAATACATGGAAGTTATCAAGGTCTGCTGCTTGGAGAAAGACTTGGAAATGATGGAGTATGGAGACCAGACTGAAATTGGAGAGCTTGGTATCAACCTCAGTGGCAGACAGAAGCAGCAGATCCAACTTGCCAGAGCCGTTTATCAAGATTTTAATAAATCTTTGTATACTTGGCATTGAACTTGCTTTTAATATATTTTGTTGTGAATTATGATGCGAATTAGTTTCTATATTAACATGAATCAAAATTTAAGTTATGAAAAAATTTCATTATTGACCAACTAAGTTTCACTTAGTGTTTTTTGTTGAAGTGTAATTGTAGATTTTCCTAAATGTTGAAGTAATTTGAATTGACATGTAATTCATGGGATGCCTTTTTTTTGTTAGTTAGAATGTTAGATTCTTCAATGATATATGGGTTGACTTGCTTTTAATAAATCTTTGTATACCTGGCATTGGACGTATTTGGTGTCGTTGATTCTCATACCAGGTCAGAGATATTCAAGGTGACCCCTACCTTAACCACATAATGATGTGCTTTGTTATATTCTGCAACATACTAATGCCTTTCTATTTTGTGCTGCTTGGGTTTTTTACCTTTCATTTTATTTTTTTTACCTCGGGTTTACATTGTATTGTGATCATATTATTTCATTGGCATGAATTGGGGAAAAAATATTTAACATTCAATATTGACAAGGTTATGTTTAATGTTCCACTAGAAGGTGCCAGTTAGTAAAGTCTATAAGCAGTCATAATAAAGAGTGAGGACCTAAACTCAATTCATCGGTGTCTTTTTTAGCTGAGCCATTAAACGCTCCCTGCCCCCTGCACAGATTTTCCCATGCACTATGTAAAAGATATTGTTAATGCATTCTTTATATTAATTACATGACCCATATAATCATTTTAACTCCAACCTAGATTGGTTATTGATTGAGGACTCAAAAGATTTTGTGTTGTCTGTTTTTGTTGTGCCAAGATGCCTATGGCGGTGCAGTTTTGCTCGGTGAAAACCCCACCAAGCAGCGAGTTTGAGCATGAGCTTTAACTTCAAGTATGCATATCAAGTTTTTTAGTACGCAATGGGAATGCAATAAATTATTTTTGAATCACTAATTTTTATCAATTCAATTTGCTTTTTGCTTTATTACAGTGCTTCTGAAAAAGAAATCCTAATTTTTATCAATTCAATTTATCTATCAAATTCTAATTTTTTAGTACACATGCTTTTTGGAACAAAAATTGGTTCCTGTGTTTTTTTTGCTTTGCTCCTATTTTTTTCCCCTTCTTTTTGTAAGTTTTCTTCTTTGTTGTTGCCATGGTGGTGTGCACCGGTTACAATTGATGTAATTTGTGTACGACCAATTTAATGTTTTTTTTTCAATGCTTGATTATTTCGCGTTCAAATTCAATATTCGATTTTTTTTAATTACGCTGTGCCTTCAGGCACGGGTTATTTCTAGTATATATATATATTCTATTGAGATATTGATGCTCACCCTACATTATTCTCCCCTTTTCAAATTTGTTGGATGCAAGAAAGTATGTAAATAGTCAAACTGCCAGTTTTGTTGAACAGTTTATGTATGAGTGTGTATAAAGCATGTGAATGTAATAGGTGCAACTTTGATGTACCTAGCATGTAATTCAGTGTCTAGCGATGTAATAAACTAGTTACGTTGTATGTATTACATCTATTTAGTTTAGGTTGCATTTGTACATTTACATGGGTTGGTCTACTATGTTACGTTGTCTTACATTGATACTATTGAATGCTTCTGTGCGTCGAGAAAAACATACGTTTCATGCCTGGGCGATCTGGGTTACGACACTTACAACCTTCTATCAAAGATTTGAGTGGAATTTCAGCACCATTGCAACGCCCCTTACCGATTGCCTAAAGTAGAGATAGTTGCAGTGGATTGAGGAAGCAACAAGGAGCTTGCAACATCTTAAGGAGAAGCTCACCAGAGATCTTGTCTTGGCGCTACCTAGCTTCGTGAAGTTTTTTGAGGTAGATTGTGACGCATCTTCTACGGGCATTGGAGCAGTTTTCTCCCAAGAGGGCAAGCTAGTGGCTTTCTTTAGTGAAAAGCTTATTGATGCGAGGAAGAAAAACCTATGAGAAGGAGTTCTATACATTTGTTAGAGCTTTCCAACATTGCAACAGTATCTAATTCGGAGAGAGTTAATTTTGAATACCAACCATTAGGAGTAAAAATTAATTAATTCATTTTTGACCCCCCCCCCCCTTTTTTTCCCCGGTAGGTGTTCATTTTGACCTTGAGATTAAACTTTTGAGTTGGTTTCGGATCCAGATTTTAACAATACCTTGGACGAGCTCTTTGACATGGTGAGAGAGTTTGTCATGGGGAGAGATGAGCTTGGCGTATTTGAGGAGGCTGGTTTCGTCGTCAATCCGAGGGCCGATGGTGAAGACCGCTGGGAGAACAAAAGGAAGCTTTTCGGCACTCATGGCTTGGACTTCAAAGGTGTAATTTACAGGTGAGACGTCGAAGACAGTGCAGGATTGGCCAGGAAGAATCCATGCTTTCTTGGCTATTTTTATGTCTGGGATGCCTGCCCCGGTGATCACCAAGTACTCTGATGCACTTGCAACTCTATACATTTCTGCTTTTGTTTGCGGATGGGGGTGTATGGGTGGGTGAGCAAGAGATGTTCAGAATGCGACAGAAAGAAGTTTAGGGTGCAAGAGAGAGAAGTCTAGGGCTAAGGCTTGTGTGTGAGAGAGAGAGCTAGAGAGAGAGATTGGGGGTTATAAATGATGGAGGAAGATGTTGAGGGTAGTCTATTTATAGTGGAAAATGGAGGATGATGTTGATGTTGGGGTTGGGGTTTTATGAGAGAAAGAAAGAGACAGAAAGATAAAAAGTCTTATGTAGTGACGCAGTCTAGGGTGAGAATAGAATATTAGCTTCGTATTTAGCGTGGACTTTACAAATTGCAATGGAAGTTCTTCGTCATTATATCCGATTATTGCTTCAATTTCTTGGTGCTGCCAATGAAAGTTGCAGGGAAGTTTTCCTGTTCGCTTAAACAAAGGAAATATTATGTATTTTAAATTTATAATTTAAATTTGTATCTCAGATAAAAGGAGATCGTTAGATGAGTGGATTCTATTAATATTTTTAAATAGAATCTATTGATCCAATAGTTTCTTTTGATTTGTGATGTAAATTTATTAGAAGGAAAGTCTGGAGCTAGCCGATAAATTAGATTTGAATCTAAATGATTTCCACTAACAATTTTCTTATAAGGTTTTCTTTCCACGAGTAAACATACCCTTCCCTACACATTCCCCCACCCCCAACCCTTTAGTTCCTTTTCCTATCTTCTGCCGCTCTCTAGGACTTACACTAGGACTCGGGAACCTAAGTTTGGGTGGCAAAAATAGGGTTCGGTGCTAAAGGAAATCAAAACTTATAAGAAACTAACTAGAAGAAATAGAAGAGATTTATCAAAGAGTGAGATTGTCTATAGAAAAACTATCCAAAACCGTAAAATGGCTTTGATACCAAGTTAACAACTGAATCTATAAATCAATCATATTAACATTTGGATAATAAAGCACTGTTCTTTACTAGTAAGAATACAAAATAGAGATAACTAAAAATTGGCTTATATCTAAAAATTAACTTACAAATAGATAACTGGGGATTATTCTGCATTTGCATCATATGAAAAAACATTTACAATGGGAGAATAGAGAAGTAAGAAATAGGCTATTTGTATGGTGATATGTTTTCCCTCCTCAGTGTGTTTTGTTAAAACATTAACTGTTTTACAATAATTATCTTGACATCCTAATTTAACGTCTGGATCACTAGAATTACTATTAATTGAAGTGCAATTAGAAGAAACTTTTGAATGGCTATGTTCTTCTGACATTTCTTCATTTGTATTTAAGTTACTTCACCTAAAAATTTCTAATACTTTATCTCTATTTTTTGGAGATAAGTTTAATTGTTTTAACTTTGATTTTACTGGACATTGAGTCTTGTAATGTCGCTTTTTACCACAGTTATAACATTCAATTTGACTGACATCTCTTTTGATTGTTTGGTTCTTTTGAGTTTGAGGCTTGTTGGGTTTTATAGATTTCTTGCTTTTTCTTGGTGTGTCATAATATTCATTTTTTGGAAAAAAAATTTACTTCTATTACTGTAAAATTTGTTCTTGTTATAAGTTTTGACTTGCCTGTGTTTTTTACGGAATGGTGCTACTGTAGGTAACACATACTGTTCACCAAGTTTTTTAACTCATATTTAGCTTTTGTTTTGTCACTGTCAACTTGATTAATGATTTTCATGTCAATCCACATTATTAATCCTTCTTTTTAAATGGTACTAATAATATCATCATATTTTAACTCATATTCAATAATTTCTATGGATTTACTTAATACTTATTTAATCTTATGAGCAAAAAGATTAGGTAAACCATTAATAAACTTTTTTGTCCAAAATTTTTTTTTTTACAGTCTTCTCTGAACATTACTCTTGATATAAATACATCTTTATTCTATCTGAAATCACTTAAGGTTGGACACCTTAGATTACTAAGTTAGTCATGGATTCAAGATGATATGTTACTTGGTGTACCTACAAAATGTTTAATTATAGTATAGATTAAAGTATTTAATCCATCTAGTTTAGCTCTTCCAATTCTTTCATCAAAGATTTAATTTTTAGCTTCATCTAACTCAACAACATACTTGATGATGTCCCTTTGCTCTAAAGTGAGATAATTATCCCACCAACTCTTATACATTCCTAATCAAGGTTAATAATGTAACTATTTACAACCATAGACATATGATTATTCTTATTTAAAATTTCTTGTTTACTTAAATCATTTATGTTCCATTCATAGAGTTTGTTAAATTAGACTGAGAATTGATTACTAATAGTCCTTTTTTCATATTGAAGATCAGGACGTGTCGGTCTAGTATATCAATTTTTGGTAAGAGTAGTAAGATTAGTTTTTGGAAATGTTAACTTGTTTAGATACATATTAGAAAATTGTTGTTCTAATTCTCTAATATCAGAATTAGTAGAATTTTGTGATACATTAGTTTCAAAATTTTTAGTATTCTAATAGACAATAGAGACGTGAGGTGTTACTAGTTCAATTTTTGCTTGTTCTATTTTTTTTTAGAATTTCTTCAACTTTTTGAAGTCTTTTATTTTCATTAACTGCGACACTAAGCTTATTCCTATCTTTTGGTAACTGAATTAGAGGTCTTTCTAATTTTTTACTGGTTGATGTTTTTACGTTATCAATTTTATATTCTATTTTGTCTAACTATTTACCAATTGTTTTTTAGCATTGATTGGTAAAGTTATTTTACTCAATTATTCTTTTTTCAGGTTCAGTGTACAAAGGTAACTTGAATGGTGAGGCTATGACTTTAGAACCCATATGGTTAATTAATATGGTTTCTACGAGAGGATGGCTAGAACATACACTCCCCTGTGTATATGTAAGCATATATATACATAGATCTATTTATATAACAAAGATAAACTTAAAAAAATTAATTCCACATAGTGGTTAGAGATGGAAAGAGATCAATGGAGATGGAAAGAGTAGGAAATCTAACCTTGTGAGAGATATTGATAAAGATGGAGTGCTGAGAGGATCACATAGGTTTAGATCTGAGAGCTTCTTTTGCTAGCTTCTTCCACTAGCTTTGTGAGAGAGAGAGAGAGAGACGAATGAGAGAGGCAAAAAGGGGCAAAAAAAAATCTCTTTATACTTGGAATAAAAAAATTCCTTTTGTGCTGCTAATGGAGTTTGAATGCAAGACTTTCATTAATTGGTGCTGAAGCACGTGTGTTTTCGTCTTTCCCCTTTTTTTTTTAAAACACCTAAATAGGTGTTTTAAAAAATAGAGGTTGTTTACACAACAAACTGGCCAAAAAAGAAAACACTCTTCAAACATATTTTTGTTTTTTCTTTTGGCAAAAATTGAAAACAATAACAAAAAAAAAATGAAAACAGTCTATTACCAAACATAACCTAAATTAATTTAATAGAAGGGATGCTTCAAATGCTTTAGCTCCACTTCAAGTTCCAAGCTAAATTCAGCTCATCACACAATGAAGATCCTTAACAATTGGTTGCTTCCAAATTAGGTAGGAATTAACTTTCCTAACCCAAGGTTTGAAATTGTAATACAAACAGAAAGAAAAACAAAGTCCAATAACAATCACACATAAGAACAAGCGATTTTAAATGGGACAAAAGATTAAAATAAAAAGAGGAATAATGAGGATGCTTCCGTTCGTGCAATTTACAGAGTTAGGGCTACAATAAAATGTGAAACAGTTGTAAAATGGAAATTTTAGGGGCTGATCCATTTTTCAAGGCTTATTTAGGAATAAATTCACTTAAACTTTGTTGTCCATGGGCTAGGCCCAACCAGTCCAAAATATTGAGTTTCTAGGCTAGGACAGTCACCCCATGGGCTTAAGGCAGAATTTTTTGTTCGACAAAGTTCTAAGCTCAATCTAACTAGATATAATTATTTATAGTGAAAATTTGTGAAAAGTATATATTATGACACTTTTCGTTGATATTCTCACGCTTTTCAGTTTTAAAGTCTAAAGTAAACTCATTACGAAACTATGGTCATGTGGTGTAGCGTTATTACTTTTAACCTTTTTCATCAAGTAAATATCCCAGAACGCTCATTTAATATGTTTAACACGTAAAAGAATTTTGATTTGTGGCCCTCTCTCTCTCTTATCCCTTCTTCACTCTTCCCCACTTACTACAACACATAGCAACTCTCTTTTTGTCCCTACCTGGTCTTTTCTAACGCATTGTCAGAGATTTGTTGGTCTTTGATCGATGGAAAAGTTGTCATCATTTGTCTTTGTTTTCGTTGCTTAACAATGACTAAAATACTAACAACCTACCAACTGATGCAAAACTTATAGCAACCTCTATGCTAGCTTGTTGGAGCTTTGATCATATAAAAAAGAAGTTAGGGACCAGAGAGAGAGCTCCGAGAGTCGATTCTCACATACTTAATTTAGTATTCTAATAAAAGAAATGGAGAGTGACTTGGAGTGAGTGTTGCGTACCTCATTTGCTTCCCCCCGAACTCTATGTATTGGGGTAGGGATTAATTAGCTTCACTTTGGGAGTGGATTCTAGTCTCCCTTTTCCGTTGTTTGTGAGGATAAGACTTCTCATGGGAATAGATTCTAGGCTCCCCCCCCTAGATAAGTCTGCTCGTGAGAGAGGTCTCTTTGACTCTCATATCTTCTTATTAAGACTATGTTAACTGCCTTTTCTTAAGAAGGGAAGCATTTTTATCTTATTTGATTTTTAATTACTCATAATCTTCATGACTTATCCTTCATCGAAGCTCATCCATGTGGGGTAGAGTTGATTATTAGGTTAAATGTATTTCAGAGCTCTTCCCTTCCATGCTGGAGGCCTAAAGCTCTTCCAACATAACTATTTATACAGTGCACCTTATATCACAGCTATTTCTAAAGTGTTTCTTTATTGAGATGATTTTTTTCTCTTCGTAAAGAACAACATATTTTTGACAAAACCATTAAATCACATAAAAACAGAAAGGAATTAATGTATGCAAAACTTATTACTTCTCAATTGAAAATTGGAAGAAATGGGCTATGTTTGGATAAGATCTCAAAGCAAACTAAAACTTGGGCCAGGTTTCAGCCTTTTCGGCTCGAGTTGTTTATGGGTCCATTAGATTTTGAAGAAACAAATGATAAGTGAAAAAGAGAATAGGAAAAATAAAATAAAATTTCTTTTCTGGCAATTCACTGGAATAAAAAAAATTCAAAAAAGTTGAAGGAAAATTTACCTCAATTGCCTAAATTTTAATCCCAAATTACCTAGATTGCCTTAAAAAGTTGAAGGAAAATTGCCCAATTTACCTAAATTACCCCTATTCACTTTGGAACAAAATGACATGCTTAATTGAAATCTTATTCATGTTAGGCTTATCAACCATGCTCATTTACGGAAAGACAAGATTATGTAAAAAGTCAACATCAACATCTTTCATATAGACTTTGTGCAATAAGAAAATTTGCATAATCCAACATATGTGTCAGAAATTTAAATTAAAGAAAAATATAGAGATAAAGTTAGAATTCAAATTATACTACTTTCATGGAAAAACTTTTAAGGTTCTTGTAGTTTTTGATAGGAAAAAAAAGTTGCTTATGTGTGAAACAATGTTCCAACGCAAGAAAACTTATATCCTAAAACATTTTTTAGTAACCTCTTTTCGGCATTTTCCAGGATTCCCTGGCTCACTAACCTATTTACGGCACAGGTAACTCCTTCACCCAAATGAGAACTAAGTTTTTCCAATTGTAAAGTGTCATATGTAATGAACTGGATAATCCAAGTTCAAGAATTTCTGCAAGCATTGTCTTAAATTAATAATCGAGAAGGAGAGAGAATCAACCTTTAACTTGGTTACTTTTTGTTTCTTTGAACTTCTGATTATTGGTACATAATTTGATTGTTGACATAGATATGCAAGCTTGGATTTACTCGTATAGTGGAGCAACTAACAGATATTCTTTCAATACTAGATCAACTTGTGTGTATTTTTAGGATAAGGTTACTGTGTCACGTACCCTGCTGAACTTAGAGCATCTCTAACAAGATTTTTTATTTTAACTATTTAAAAATGTGTTTTTTCTATTTTAACCATTCATTTTTTTAATACATATTTCAACAGCTTTTTTATATTTTAACTACTATTTTTAAATATTATTTCTTACATCTTGTATCTTTGTTGGAACTATTAAAGGGAGAGAGAGAGAAAAAAAAAATAGAAAGAATAGTAAAGAGTGGACAAGAGAGGTGAAAAATGAGAAGAGAAGAAAAAATATATTATAAACTATTTATACATAATGTTACAGTGATTATCCAAATATAGAACATCATTGTAACAAAAATGCATTTTACCTACACTAAATATTTTATGTTGGAGTATGTTTTTATCTTTTAATAGCTAAATTTTAATTATTTTGAAGTTTTACATATTGTGTTGAAGATACTTTAAATAATTAGTTTTGATTTAGATTATTTTTATTTATCAATTAAAAAATTAATAAAATAATAAAATTTTACACATGATACATTTTTATTGAATGAAAAAAAGTATTTTATGACAATGAAAAAAAGAAAAAAAAAAGTATATTATAACCGAAAGCAAGATTTTGGTATCGTAGTGGACCCGTGTTTTTAAGTCAAGCCAGTTTGTGCTCAATCTAAATGTCTGGAGCCCATTATAAAGAGTGTACTATATGTTACAGCTAATGAATGATTGAGACAGACAGTGACGGAGCTAAGTGTGGTCTGAGCAGGCCCATGGCCTCCCTCAAATTTTAAAAAACACCCTTTACTCCCTTTTAAGTTTTCAAAATTCTTATGTCACCTTTTAAATTTTCAAATATTTGAGTACACAAAATACTTCATTTACGCTGTCAAAAAAACTCAATTCCAGGGCAGTTAACAACTAAATAGGTAATATCAAGAATGGAAGAGTGTCACACTCTTGCAAACAAATGCACTTACTTGGATGAATATGATTACACAATAAATTAAAAAGATCTAAATTTGTTACGAAATTGAATTATAATTATGATTGATACTAGTTTATTTTTACAACGGGATCAAGCTAAACTAATCTTTACTATGATAATTCTTTTGTAGTCATTACCATCTTATGAATTTGACAATAAGTAGACACGTTTCGCAAATTAATTTTTACTATCAGAAAAAGAAATTAACCATTAGATTCTATGACTCAAACTAAATTTTAGTACTGTATCTTATGAAAGTTGATTGTGTTAAATTTTGTACCATTTAAGCTTTAACGCTCAATATATTAAGTTGAATGAACCAGTTAAATAGAAAAAATTGTTGTGCCATTATTTTATTTGGCCTCCCTTAAAATAAAATTCTGACTCCGGACAGTGGAAGAAAGCTGGAAAGGAGGAACTGTTATGATTCCCCATTGTCACCTTCACAAGAAGGAAACAAAGCCACTGGGAAATGTAAGGGATGGCTAAGTAGTGACCTCATTGTTTGTTGGACAATAATTTAGCCATCTTTTATTATCGCTTTTTTTTTATAAATTCTTTGAGGATAAAAAGATAATCTTTTCACAAAACGCAAATCATATTTGGTCAGTGTAGAGTATGATCGATTTCTGCTTGGGTACCCGAATGTGCATATGTTTACCACTGGAGATAGACAAAAAAACATCCGGAAACAAATGCTAATTAAAAAAAAATTAAATATCCAAATAAAAAGGAAGTAATTTAAATAGGGGATTTTTGAAAGCCGGTACACCTAATTAGACTTATTTGGTAAAAAATACACATTAAAAAAGGTTTTGAAAAAAGGTACACTAGTTGGATACAAAGACATAAAAGTCCATTTTAGGGAAAGTATTGCATTAAATATCTCCTAGTTTTATGGGAGAACTTTAATATTTAATGCACCTTGATTCATGTATACATACATACATATATTAAATACAAATACATATATACACATGAATCAAGGTGTATTAAATATTAAAGTTCTCCCATAAAACTAGGAGATATTTAATGTACAACTTTCCAAAAAACATACACATGAATCAATGGAGGACAAAAATGTCACAAAAAATTCAGGTAAATTCAAATTGTGTACTTAGATACAAATAAGTATCAAAATTAAGAACTTAATAACCCTACATTTTTTAGTGTGTACTTTTTTCAAAATAAGTCTAATTTGGTGTACCCCCTTACAATTTACCCTTTAAATAGCGTTTAACAAGCCTAGATCCAACTAGGTTTGGGCCTAGTTTATGGGTTGAGCCCAAGTCATCAAAAGGTAACTCGGGCATACAACTTACGACTTGCAATCCAGTCCAAAGCTCTAGAGTCCAGGAAAAGTCAACACATGTGGGAGAGCAATTATCGGGATAAACATTACTCCAAGATAGTGCACATCCTCAATTGTAACTATCCTCCCCGATAAATTAGTAGTTTGACCTTCACGTCACCGCCTCAATTAGAGTTCTATGCTTATAAATTGTAAACACCTTACACAGAAACTGACACACTACACCTTAAGTGTATTCTTGTTCTCTCTCTCTTCTCCTACTTGTACTCTCTCATTAATAGAATTCTCCGGCCACCATTGTCAGCTTCAGTTATTAAGTCACTCAAACTCAACCACCAAATCTTTGTCTCTTATTATTAATTGCTTCATTAATTACTTTACGTTATACACTTAACTAATTTATTTGTGCATAGTCAACTTTGTGCATTATTAGTTTGGTGTGTCGTCTATGAGAAACGAGTAAGTTTTCTACTACCATCTATCTTCCCTTACTTTCTGCATGGCTATTACAACTACGTTAATGAATCAGCAAGCGGAGAATAACGATCCAGCGCGTCGGGATAAGGTCCCGCCTCCGGCAACAGAACCCATCGCTATAGCAAATCCTGTGGTAGGACAACTACTTGAGATAGCGTAGCCGCTAGTGAACCAAGATCAGGATAGTGTCCAGCTGATACTCACCGCATGAGGAGTCGTGCCCCTACTCGCAAGAGGGGAAGCGCCACAACCAGTCTACGCTGGGTGCCAAGGCTCCAGCCAGCATGGCGCCCAACGCCAAGGTACCCCCTTACAGCGCTAAGGTGCCTCCCAGCGCCAAGAAATCCCTCCTTAGTGCCTTGGCACCCCAACTCCCCCTCCTCATTCATTGGCTCCGTCATCACATGTTGATGACACTCCTATGTAAGAAGATGAGGAGGAAAACTAGTATGTTGACCATGAAACCTATTGTAATGATGCAACAAAAGGTGACTTGAACCAATGACACAAAAAAATCGAGAAGGTACAGAATCAGCTAGGCGACGTCATTAACGTCATCAAGGTGCGAGCGCCGAAAAATAGTAGATTACATGGTGAGACACACTGACATCTCATTCCTGGCTGATGTGGTCAGCTACCCCCTCTCTTCAAGGTTCAATGTGCCCACTGTGAAGACTTTTGACGTTTGAAAGATCCACTCCATAAAACCCGAGTAAACTTGAACTTTTTCTTGAAAAGAAAAATGTGGTAATTTGTCACTATAATACGGATATAAAATAGGTATTCTCAATAGCTCGTATGATACAATGGAATTCGTCGTTGGATTCGTATCGTGAAATCTAGTCATCCATACTAATTTCGTCGAATTCTAAGATAGTCAGGTTTTTTGCGTTTTACGAGACGACTGTGTTGAATCACCTCATAAACGTCCCAGAAGCGAAAAATATAAATTTTCCTTATAATTGAATGAAATTTTAAATAAAATTAATTTGAACTTAAACTGAGATGAAATAAATCGTTTCGATACGAAAATGGACACGAACAAGTGGGGGACGTTTGGTGCGACAAGAGCCAAGTCTTGGAAATTATAATTAGGGTAAAAAATCATATAATTGGGATCAAATATCTCTGCATTTTCTGGTCTTCAACGTTGAAGAGAAAGAGGGAGAAAAGATAGAAAATTCAATCTTTGTCTGTTGATTCTCGTAGTTTCGTCGGTCGAAATCCGTCGAGCCAAGACTTAAAGTCGATCACCTCAACTAGAGCTACGCAACCATACCAAGAACAAGGGATTCACTGAAGATCCAAAGAGGAGATTTAGAAAAATCAAGGTTGTTCTTGAAGTTCTACCCTTCATCTTACGCTCTAAGAGGTAGGTTCTTCCTACTTTGGTTTATTCTTACCCTATGATGTCCATAGGACAAGGGTTAGATGCATAAATGACCTATAACTTATCTATGGTTATAGAAATGAGGAAATAAGTATAGAAATGGCTTAGGCTAACTTTTAGCTTGATTTTGATATATGAAAGTTACTTGTGTAATTTCTTGTAACTTGGTGAAATTGTGGGTATGATATGTGTTTAACATGATTGTTGCCATGAAGGTGTTTGATAAAAGGTCTTGAGTGATTGAAAATTATTGTTTTGATGCAATTGAAGTAACATGCTTAGGCATTGTTGTTGACATGTGGACATATGCTTTATGATATGCTAGCATGGTGATAGTTTATGAAAATTATATGCTTATGATATAAATTGTCATGGTACATGTTGATATGTGAAACTTGCTCACTTGGCATGCATTGCAATTTAGGCATAGCATTGGCATCACATTCATGGGTATGAGTCATGAGTGTGGGTATGTGAGTGAATGGTTGATAAAACACCATACTTGGCAATTGATAAGTGGGTTTGGTACCGTTGGACTAAGGTTCAACAGAGTCGCACGGTTGCATGCATGAAAAAACTTGTGTCGAGTTTAGCAAGAAGGGCTAGAAGATCCCTCGGGTGCAAGACCCGGTTATTGATTTATTCACTTTCGTCGGTGCAAGTCCAAAAAAGTGAACTAGGCATACGGAGTCGGCGGTAAAATTTCAAAATCCGTTGCCTAACAAAGACATAAGATTTTGTTAAAGATTTTATTTTATAAACGTACTCTTAGATGTGTAACATCTAACAATGCATGATTTTTATAAACACATAATTTTGTTTCAAACAAGCATTGGAGGTAATTCATCTATGATGAATGTTTTACACACTTGCATCGCATTGTATTGTGGGAGTCAATGAGGGCTCGGGTTGAGTTGCATGAGTGAGTTTCTTCTCATATTGTGGCATGATATGGTAGGGTTTCAACATTGAATTACATATTCATGTTTGAAATAGATAAATGATTTTAATTGTTGCATGTGTACATTTCATATGCATCTAGGTGGGGAGTAGCTTCTATAGGAGATACTCTATTGAGCGTAGCTCACCTTATATGGGAAACAATTTCAGGTGCGGGCAATACGTCGGTGGAAGACTCTCATTCGGGGATACAAGGATGAAGAGAGGCTGACTTGTAGCTTTTGACCTTGGTTTTTTATAAAACTTTTGTGAAAACATAGTTTTTGAAATGTAAATCTATGAAAATGATTGTAATAGAACTTGTATCAATAATGTTTGACATACAAATACATAATGTACAAGTTTAGGTTGATTTTGGAAAGGCTTAGAATGTATTGGAAAAGAAAAAAAGGCCAAACAGGAAAATCTGGACAAATTGTACCGATACGGCGTTGTCCAGTAAGGTACGCTTACCGTTACTCTTTCTAAAAATAAAAAATTTTAAAATTCTTTTGTTATGCTTTTAGACATTGATTCCTTTAGTCCCAATGATACAAATGGACATTAAATGAGGTATATCATGGTATATTGGACCTTAGTTGAATCCAATAAATCATTGAACACGGGGTACACTTGTGGGTTATTATCCCGGTTAAGGGGATGTAATTGACATGGTGTCGGGTTTTACGACATCCACTGGTATTTTTGCGGGTTGATGGGTTATCAACGGACTTTTAAATGACCTCCAATTTTTGGGGCATCACACACTTGACCACCTCGACACGTGTAAGTCCCTCATGCAACTACATAATGTATCAAACAAGATAATATGCAAAGCCTTCCCTACCACCCTCAAGAGATCTGCACGCCAATGATTTTTCAAACTTAAATCATCTTCTATCAATTCTTTTGATAAACTAAGAAAATCTTTCGTGTCGCACTTTATAGGGGGCATTGACATCAGAAGTCAGTCACCCACTTGCTCAACATCAAGCAAGACCGGGATGAAAACTTAAAGAGCTACCTCATTCAATTTAACAAGGAGGCCCCCATGATCGAAGATCCAAATGACAAGGTCACCATGGCCGCCTTTATCACAGGCCTAAGCTCATCTAGCTTTATTCCTTAGTTGTTATCCAGGGTCCAAAAATATATAAATGTTGAGGACGTCACCAAGGCCATGTGAAATGAGTCCTCCCAGGGAAAAAAGGAAGGAGACCTATGAAGACAAGAGAGAAGCAGAGACTAAGAAAAAAGATGACAAAAAGAATGTCAGCCAAGGATCGCCTCAGTCCTACACCTTTGATGGAATGGTAGGATTTTATACCGCTCAATGCTTTAGTCTAACATATTTTTCTCCAACTCCAGGATGATCATGCGATACGTTGGCAGGTTAAAATGAAGTCTGCCCCAAGTCATAGGAACCCAAACAAATACTACCAATTTCAACGCAATCATGGCTATGATACTAAAGGCTGCTTTGAACTCAAAAGGCAAATTAAGGACCTCATACAGTGTGGCCAATCGTGGCAATACATGACATGCAGAGGACATGCCCCATTACCTGGCCGAAACCAAGATGACAAAGAGCACCAACAACCCCTCGGAGAAATCCAGATGATCTCCGGAGGGTTAGAAAGAGGATGTGACTCCAACTTAGCCAAGAAGGCCAATTTAGAGTCTGCAGACATGTAGAGTCTGAAGATCCTCACCAGTCAAAGACACACAAGCCGGGAGAAAGAGAGGTCATCTCATTCTTAAATAAAGATCTTGAGGGGATCCAGCACCCCTATGACAATCCTTTGGTGTTGACCATGAGGTTAGCCAACTACCAACTTAAGAGAATCGTGGTAAACAATGGCAACCTACTAATATCATATTTGCACCAGCATATGATAGCCTCCATCTGGGCAGGGAAAGAATGCAACCCATTACGACGTTCCTCATTGGATTTTCGAGGGAAAAGGCGTATCCCTTGGGTTCCATCACCTTACTAGTGATAGCGGGGATAGCACCAAGAAGTTTCATTATCATAGTGAAATTCATAGTGTTGGATTGCCCTTCTGTCTATAACATCATCCTTGGATGTCTTACACTCAACATCTTAAGGGAAATGTCGTCCACCTATCAGCTCATTCTCTATTTCTAAACCCCATATGGGATTAGAGAAATCAAAGGAGACCAAGTTGTTGCTAGTGAGTTTTATGTGGCCTTTATGAGGGCCAAAAAACCTGAAAAGGCCCTGTAAAAGAAAGTGCTCGACCCTAGGTATGGTAGCACACTAAAAAGAGGAGTTCCAGCAGAAGAACTCGATTCGGTGGTGCTAGATAAAAAACTTTTCAGATAGAAGAATCTTTATTGGCTCCTCGCTTCCTCAAGATCGAGCCAGTCTGCTCATTGATTTCCTTAGGCAGAACATGAACATTTTTGTCTGGTTCCATGAAGATCTCGAGGGCATCGACCTAGAGGTCACCACCCATCGACTTAACATGGATCCCATAAATAAGTCCATCCGCCAAAAGTTGAGAAATATTGGAACCGAAAGAGCCCAAACCATGGAAAATGAGGTGGGAAAGCTACTAGCAAATGGGTCGGTCAAGAAAGTAGCCTACCCAGTTTGGCTATCAAATGTCTTGATGGTAAAAAAGGCCAACAAGAAATGGTGTATTTGTGTGGACTTCACAAAACATAACAAAGCGTGTCCCAAAGACAGATACCCCTTTGGGTTTAATGATGTCACCGCTGGTCACGAGCTACTTAGATTTTGAAATGCTTACTCTAGATATAACTAAATTAGCATGTTTCCTCCCGATCAAGAGAAAACATATTTTATCACCCCAAAAAGAACATATTTTTATAGGGTCATACCCTTTAGAATCAAGAATACCGAAGCCACATACCAGCGTCTTATGAAGAAAATGTTTGAGGCATAGATTGGGAAGACCAAGGAGGTCTATGTGGATGATATGCTAGTAAAAATCTTGGTTACATCGGATCATGTAGCACACTTAAAAACGTCCTATGAGCTTACTGATTGAAAATAAATCCTGAGAAGTGCACCTTTGGCATAAGCTCAGGTAAATTCCTAGGCTTCATGGTCAATAAGAGGGGCATCAAGGCTAATCCAGACAAGATCAAAGCGATCCTGGATATGAGGTACCTAGTCTCTTAAGGAGGTCCAACACCTTAAAGGAAGGATAGTAGCCCTCAGCAGGTTTGTTTCAAAGTCAGCAAATAAATGCTTACCCTTCTTTAAAATTCTCCGAAAGTCTTTTCAATGGAGACCAAAAGCAGAAGATGCCTTACAGAAATTGAAGGCCTATCTTAGTGCGCCCCCATTGTTCTCCAATGTCATACTTGGAGAGATCTTATATGTTTACCTTCCTCGCCCTCCGCTGTGAGTTATGTCCTTGTTAGAGAGGAAAGAGAAGGTCAAAGACCCGTTTATTATGTGAGTAGGGCTAATCGAGGAGCAGAAGTAAGGTACCCTAAGTTGGAAAAGCTATATCTCGCACTGGTCACTACAGTCAGGTGCCTACGGCACTATTTTCAGAGTCATGCCATCGTTGTCATCATAGATGAACCACCCAGTGGAATCTTAGGAAATACATATGTGTCTGTCTAGAATAGTACACAAATGGGCTATCAAATTAAGCGAGTTCGAGGTACAATATCAATTGTGCTCAATGGCTTAATGAATAACGCTTGGCTCCTAGGCTCTTAGGCTCCGTAGCTTGAGGCACTCAGGTCCCTAACGCCTAGTCCTCCATTGTCATCAACACCAGATGCCCTGACGACCTCATTGTCCGCACCTCAGCCTGCCGCCCTCTTACCTGACTACACTCATGCTCCTTAGTGGCCATCTTTAATTGTCGAAGCCTATACATCTACCGATGTAATAGCATGTTGGAAACTATACGTGGATGGGTCTTCTTCTAGTAAAGGTAGTGGAGTAGGGCTGGTACTTATCAGTCTCCATATAATTCCACTTAAACATGTTGTATCTCTCCATTGTGCATTATCCAACAATCAGGCAGAATATGAGGCCCTCATCTCAGGCCTAAAACTCGCAATTGAAATGGAGGCCATCCACCTCACAATCTTGCACAATCTAAAGACTATATTGGAAAACATCAAAAGGCAGTGTGTGGACAAGCTCCCTGGAGTATTGTGACCCTTTTGGGCAATGCCAAGGAGCCCCATCAGTGAGAGACCTTTCTCTCTAGCCTATGGGAAAAAGGCGGTCATACCAATCGAGATTAGAGTACATTCCCTGAGGGTCCAACACCATGACCCAACCACCAATTAAGAAGGCCTCTGTATCAACCTAGACTTGGTAGAGGAAGAAAGGAAAATAGATATGGTTGTAAATGAGGATTACAAGCGCTACATGACCAAATGCTATAACTCAAGAGTGAAGTCTCACTCCTTCTTGCCTAGAGACCTAGTTCTCAAGAAAGTAATCCTATCTACCAAGGACTTACGAGAAGGGAAGCTTAACACTAATTGGGAAGGACCCTACATCATAACAGAAGTTGTAAGACCAGACACCTATAGAATTCAAAAATCATAAGGTAAACTCTTGGCCCATCCATGGAATGCTGAATACCTGAAAAGGTACTACCAATATTAAGTAAAAACCAGTGACTTTCACTGCTTTGACATGGCATTAGTTAGTTCAGCTAGCTTACTTACTATGTTATCTAGTATTTCAGTTGCAAAATAATTTTTTGCAAAAGTTATTTTGTCTAGATTGTCCATTTTTTATTATATAGAAGTTTTTAAACAACTTACAAAAGTAAGAGCATGATCTGACACAAAAAGACTAACAAGTAAAAATAAAAATCATCATACACCCGATGATTGCTCCCTGTTCTCTGATCCAATATCATCAAAACTCTCTATGTCACCACCTGTCTCTAGTGCCACATATGGGATAAAGCCAGAGAAGTCAATACCAGGAATAGTCACTGAGGTGTTCCCCTTAAACTCCTTATAGCCGTCCATAAAAGCGCATGTAGTGTCATAATTTAGGTCATGAATTTCCCTCTTTGTAGCCTCCCTCTTTCTCTCCATCTTAAAGGAATGAGTCTCTGCCCTAGTGTCTCTTTCACGATCTACTCACAAATCTACCTTAGTCATGTCAACCCTCTTCCGAGCTATTCGTAGCTCCACCTTAGCTCTTACGACCTTCTCACGGGCCAGTCGTATCTTTATACCTACTCTCGCGCAAGTAGTTTCTCTATCAACCTCTAGCTTGGCAGCCCACTCATTGGACGCCAAAAGCTCGACCTTAAGAGGTGTTGCTCTCTCATGAGACAACCTCAACTACTCCTTAGCAGCCTGGTGTGTCTGTCTCTCTTCTGCCAAAGCCCTCGATACCTTACCAAACTTGATTGTACTAAAAAAAAAAGCATGACAAAGCAACAACCATCTACAAATATTCAAAATCAAAATATAAGTAAAACAAAAAAATAGTGCAGAAATCAAGGTTGAACAGAAAAGAAGGGTACCATAAAAAATCCCTTTTATCGAGGTATCAATAAAACCCTATCGACCCCAAGAACTGACCTTTCTAATTTTTTCAAGTCTCACAAAAGTCCAAAACTACTCCTTCGCCATGTTCACATCCTGCAGCATGGACACTGATTCACTGCTAGAAGTAGGACAGCTATGTAGAGCCCTAGTCTCAACACAAGACCGCATAGAAGTATGAGCCCCTAAAGTGGTCCTAGGTCTAACCCTAGTGCTCGAAGGTCCCACATGTCGAGAGGAAGTGGGGCCATCACTAGACCCTGCCTTCCGAGAAACTGTGTAAACATCAAACATCGACTGAAAGCACTAGGGGCATCAAATCTCGCCCTTTGTGAAGGAGGTGAAGGTTCAACCCTAGTGACATAAAGAGCCTCCACCATCACTTTATCAACAACGGGAACACTTGCAAAATCTAAATAAGAGAAAGAACTTACGAGGAAATATGTGAAAACTACCCAAAGAAGTAAATACCTTTCCTTTTTTGTATGGGAGAGACTCTAAATTTTCTCGTGTCAAACATAAGGGCTACAAAGTGCTTGATAGGATAATCTCTCATAGCCTAGAGCTACCGATAATGCGGACGAAGCCAAACATGCAATAAATACAAGTGAGATATGACATTCAGGCATAAAAGAAGGGGTAAAACTCATACCTAACTTTTTCCTCAGATGAGTATCCCATCTGGAGGGCACCAAGTCATGGTCCTCCTCGGCTACCCACTCTCAAATTACAAAGAAAAACCTAGACTTCCAACTGTGACAGTTGGAAGGCAATCCAGAGATCAGCTTCCCCGACCTTAGAGCAAAGTGGTACAATCACTGATGGGGAATGGGATTCTCCAAAAGTACATACAAAGCTAGAAAATCCTCAAAAGAGGGAGAGATATCCTTACCATGAACCATTCGCCATAATGAAAAGAACACCAAAAGCACCCTCCAGCCATTTGGAGTCAACCTCCCTAGGGCAAGCGACAAGTGACTCAGAACCTGACAAATAAGTCTAGGTATAGGAAACCTTAATCCTGCCTCCAAGACATCCTCATAGAAAACAATCACCTTGGAGGAATCATAATACGTCAGTTCATCTTTCTCGGCCCAGCAATACAGAATAATAGGAGGGGTATGGAATAAAGATACAATGCTCTAGCAATGTCATTGTCACAATCTATGGAGCTAAAAATCGAGGTTACCTTTGAGCCATCACTATTAGCAACTCTCTTGCCTCACTATAAAACTTGTGTAATATCCATCATCATACCCTTATTAGATTGGATATTTCTAAAAATCAGAGGCAATATCAAGAAAGGATACCAAAATTGTAGAAAAGTTAAAGGGCCAGAAAAATTGCCTTACCGGGGCGCAAGACGTCACTATCTCCTTCCTCGGTGAATCCCAAGTCCAAGACCCTACCTTTGCTACCTAGCATGTAGGCGCCCAGCTACCCACTTACGCTAAGTTGTCCACTAACGTTGACAGTGCTTGAATACCCTCCGGCATCGTCAGCGCCTGGTAAGAGTGTTCACCCTACCATACGGATAGAAATTATGGTATTACATCTTCCTACCAAATACTTTATCAAAGAATTTTTTATTGGTCTACCCTACCTGATCAAGTGTACTATTCTTACCTAAATTTCATCCAAAACAATCAAGTAGGAAGTCAGGTAAAAAATCAAGTGAACACATTTCTTAGTTATTAATTTTTGGATCATTTTAATAATTTAATTAAGTAACTGCACCAATTAACTAACACAATAAACCAATAATACTAAACAAAATACAATAAATTCGATAATACATAAACAATTATAATAAAACACAAAAATAAAGCTATAAACATCAATACATCATATATAAGAAATCCATCAACATTAATAAAACATTGAGGTTTTTAGATTTTTGGATTTTAATTTTAGAGATTGGCATATATATATATATATATGTGTGTGTGTGTGTGTGTGTGTGTGTGTGTGTGTGTGTGCGCTTAGGGTGGGGTAAGAATAGGAAAATTTTGTTAGTGTGCGGCATTCCTACCCAATTTTTTGTGAAATACCAAAAAAATCTTTTGTTGGCCTACCCGATTCTTTCGGGTAGCCGATCAATAGATTTAGATAGGGTAGGTAGGTTCAGAATTTGCAGGTAATCAAAAATTTGGAAACCCCTAGCGCTTGGTTGCCTGGAGTCGCTAGTGCCCGACGACTCCCCACCGTCGTCGTTGTCGCCCAGCAGCTCCTTGGCACCATTGCCCTGTCCTCCTTCCTTGGCGTCGCCCAAGGCTTCGTCTGGCCTCACCATGGCTTCGTCTATGGTGCCACCCATGGCGCCCTTCTTCGTCATTCTCCCTCTGGCCTTCATGCTCCTCTTTGTTGAGCTCTATTTACTATTTATGGGACAAAAAGAATGGAACTTCCCAGCTTTAATCAGGAATGAGGATTTTTAAAAAAGCAAGTGAAACGTGGATGGCTTACTTCTGGTTCTATGAGCTTTATCACAAAAATATTACGCCATCAAAAATTAATCAAAAGCCCACAATTACTCTTATCTAAAGATTTGCTGTAAAAATATTGTCCACACAAAAAACCAAAGAGGTCCTCTAGTGAAAACCAACACCCTCCTCCTCCGGTGGAACCTACCCGCATCCCCAAGCAATAGAAATCCCTCTTTTCTTCGGTTAAACAGAACCTTCCCTCAACTAATGATACCCAACTTTCTCCCCCTCCAGTGAAACTAAAACCCAACCATACCCCACCCCCGAAGAAGTATACTCCTCTCTCTATTTCTTCCAGTGAAACAAAAACCCACCCCCATCTCCACGCCTAAATGGCCCAACCCCAATAGAAATATATCCTCTATAAGATAACACCCATTTGGAGAGAGAGAGAGAAATAAAGAAAATTTGTGCAGCTGCGCCATGGTTGACTAGTCGGTGCAGAAAGAAGAGGAAATGAGGAGAAATTGCTAGTGATTTGCAATCAATTTGGATGTATTTTTGGATTGATCTTGGCTTCATTTGCCTTTTCGTTTGAGTTTTAGATCAAATAATTCATTTGCTTGTTGAATTTACTTGTTTAAAGGGCGTATGGACAGTCGAACATAGGGTGGGTGTTTGAGTGATTGCATGTGCTAGTATGAAAGTGTGGAGTTGCTAAGGTGGGTTTTGGATTGGAATACTATTAGTGTTGGGTATTGGGTAAGGGACAATCGGAGATGGGATAGTTCATGAGGGGCATTTCTAAAATAGGGGAAGAGAATTGGGGTCAGTGCCAGAGTTGATATATTATGTTAGGAAGATCGCCAGAACAGGTAATTGTGTCGGGTTGATTTGCCGAAGCTGGGATGGCATTGGGTACAAGGAGTATAGGAAATATGATTAGATGTTAGGGCATTAGTCCTAAAAAACTTTAAAGCGATAAATTTTTGAAATTAAAACCCGAGGTAGTTAATTATAACTTGACCCAAACTTGGAAGGAGTATTGTAAGAATTGAACACGCGTGACAATTATATAATATTTGTCATAAGCATATTCACATGTGACATGCATGCGTATGATTGACGATTAGTATTTAATTACGAGTAATGATATGAGACCTAAACCTAAACGATGAATATTTTTATATTTAGAAATAATTTTATAAAGAATGATTATAAGGAGAATTGTTTTATTTAAAGTGTCAAAAAATAAATAAGAATGTTGACATGCGATATGAATTTATTATTTTATGTACGTTAGCTCATGTGAAATTAATCGGGTGACAAGTATGTGACATAAATTTATGGTTATACAAAAATAATAATAACAAAATAAAATGTATTAGTATATACAAGGAGTGGTTAAGGGTCAGAGAGACGAATTTAATAGATTGACAATAATTTAAATAAATGTATATACATGTTTATGCATAAATATATATACAAAAAAAAAAGTGGGTACATACATATAATTGTACATGTATAAACCTATATAAACTAGGGAGTACATATGGATATATATATATATATATATGTGTGTGTGTGTGTAGAATATAGAGTCATGATGGTGGTTTCCACTTAGTCTTGCATGCAAAAGGAAAAAAAAAAGAGGTCTTGCACTTGGATATTTTGGCTAGATCAAGAGCCAAGAGGGAAAGAAGAAGAAAAGAAAGAGGAAGGAAAGGAAAGAATAGGAAAGAAAAATTTCGATTAAAGCAAAAAGAGAAAAAGAGAAGCTTGAAAGTGGAGCTTAATGGTGGCTTAAAGGCGGAAGATTGGTGGTGTTGCTTGGTGGTTTAGGAAGTGGGTATAAGAGTTAAGTCATGTAATCTATTTTCTCTCATTTTAAATGTATATATAAGAATTCTTAGTGTATATATATTGGGTATTGCATGTAATCTAAGAATGGTGTATTGCATGTGGATTTAATGTAAATGTTGTTATGGAAGTGTGGTATCATGGGTATTGCTTGGAAAATTAATATAATGTTTAGGTGGGTGTATGAGCATAAGGTGTTGTTACATGAAAAATAAATAAATAGGAAGAAAATAATTATTGTATGCAGGTTCAATTTTGATCTAGAGATATAATAGTCTAGTAGATAATTTAAAAATATTATGAAATGTTCTTGAAATTGAATGAATGCATGGATGAGTAATTACAAGAAAACATGTAAAATTTTATGATGTAGGAAATTATGAAAATTCAAGTATACTTTTGTTATGCTTGCAATTTTATGAGAAATGTTTCATTTAATGTAATTGGTTCAAATAAATATTGATTTAACGGATTTGAGAAGATTAGTTGAATCAATTCAAGTAGATAATTTTACTCGATGTATTTGACTCGAATTGAGTATTAAAATTCAAGTTGCGTAAACCATTGTGGATTTAAGAATGATTACATATTAACGCTCGAGTGGGATTATGGATATTGGGTATGACAAGTCCAGAGGCAAAAATATCAAAGAATTCTGCACTCAAAGCTCTGACAGAGGGGTCGTCTACGAGGTAGAATCTCACGCAAGGTAGGTGTGTTATCCAACATTCTCTTTATTGATACATATTTAAGTTTTGTTTAAATGGTTGTTTCATGATCTCTTTTTGAGATTTAATAACTGAGTGGTGTAATATTTGGGTGACAGAGATGGTTTAAATGACTGAAAAAGCCTTCGTGGCTTCGGTTGATTGTGTGATGAAATTTGTGCATGCGCTTCGAGTTGACCGTTTGTGAGCTGAATTTATTTGCGAGCATGAAGCATTCCTATGTTGAGATAATAATGTGGGTGTGAGCCATCAAAATAGGGAGAGTTGCAATGGAAGCATGGTTCATAAAATCGATTGGGAATATTATAAATACACGAGTTGTCCATACGATAAAAGTGTCATATGAATCGTTTTTGTGACAAAAAATATTAAGTTTGTGTATCGTCTTCGTGACTGAAAATATTAAGTGACTGTTAATGTCTATGTGACGGAAAAATATTAAGTATAGGAGTTGTCTTCGTGACGGGAAATATTAAGTGATTGTATGACGTCTACGTGATGAGAAATATTAAGTTTGTGTGTCGTCTTCGTGACAGGAAATACTAAGTGATTGTGTAACATCAACATGAAAAGAAATATTAAGTTTGTGTGTCATCTACGTGATGGAAAAATATTAAGCATATGAGGCATCTTTGTGGCAGGAAATATTAAATGATTGTGTGACATTTACGTGACGATAAATAGTAAGTTTGTGTCGTATTCGTGACGAAAAATATTAAGTGATTGTATAACGTCTATGTGACGGGAATTACCAAGTAGTTGTGTGTCGTCTATGTGACAGGAAATATTAAGTGATTAAGTAGTTGTGTGTCGCATATGAGTCACTTATAAGACAAGAATTAATTGCTTGACTAAAATTAGTCTTGTGATTCGAGTTGATTAACAACGGCATCTACATGATGGAATTAAATTACGTATTTAAGTCGTCTAAACGACAAGAATGAGAAGTCTATCTAATTTGAGTCATCTAGGTCATGAGAATTATTTATGTGGTATATGTCGTCTAAGTGATGAGAATTATTTGTATAACTTAAATTTCTTATGTGACCGAGGTATGCGCGAGTGTATTCGTTGTGTGGCATAATTTAATTATGTGAAAGTAACTATTTTAGCAATAAATTTTGCCAATGTGATTTATAAAAGTTATGTCTATGTGATGTATCTGAAACACGTGTAAGGGGTGAAGTGTAATTTCAATGTTGGTAATTGTAACGTGGTTAAGGTTGTTTCTAAAAAAATAAAGTGTTTTCTTTATCTCTTGTTGTGCTCATGATTATTGATTGCATCCTTGCTCTCACTAATGGTCTGAATGACTTTTCAGGAAAAACACTAAAGATGAAAGGAGTCCACTATCAAGTTTAGAGGGTCGATTGAGATGTAATCGTGGGGATTTTTTATGTCCTTTAAACATAATTTGTATTGACATAAAGGTATCAGAGTTAAGTTGTTATTGTTGGTTTCTTATTATCATTTGTGACAGATAATGTACCCCAAGTTGGGGTGTTACAAGTATTTTGTAATTAACCTTTTATATTAGAAGCTTGCACTATTATAACTATAAAAAGCAAGTGTACTAAACTTGAAAAATTAAAAATTTATTAAATCCCAACTTATAGAATAATTATGGCTTGTGAAAAACTTAATACAATCACTGAGTTTATATCGATTTTAAGTGGGAAAAATTATTGAGCAAAAAAAATTAATGAATTTCGAATGAATATATTGAAAATTAAAATTTATAAACTTATAATTAAAAAATTATTTTTCAATTTATGTTTTCATAAGTTATGAGAAGTACCTAGCCCGGACTAGGCCCAGAATTATAGTTCAGAGGCCCAATTCAAAAATACAGACTAGACCTAGAATTTCATACCAGACCCACCTCAAACAAACAAGCCAATTCCACCATAGAAAGCCTCAAGAGACCCTACAAGTGGAAATGCTTGATCCTAGGGATAACAGTACACTGAAGAGAAGAGAGCCATCCTTGAGATGGACTGGTTTACGGCACACCGAGTCATCATTAATTATGATCGTAAGAGGGTCACTGCCTACACACCATAAGGTATTTGTTTCATGTTTCAGGGGATAAGTACGATGATTTACCCCAAGCTGTGTACTACTCTAGATGGCACGATCAGCTAATAGGTTAGCTGGCAAGCCTTACACTAGAGGATGAGATGAGACAGGAGTTGGGTCTACCTCGGGTGGTTTGTGAGTATGAGGATGTTTTTCCGGATGAACTACTAGGATTATCTCCACAAAGGGATGTAGGCTTTACCATTGAGTTGCATCCCGATACATCGCTCAATTCTAAGACCCCACATAGGATGACGTCTGCCGAGTTGCAAGAACTCAAAGTCCAATTGCAAAAATTATTGGACAGGAGTTTTATTAGACCAAGTACCTCATCTTGGGGCACTCTGGTGTTATTTGCAAAGAAGAAGGACTAGACCCTCCGACTATGCATAGATTATTAGCAGTTGAATAGGGTTACTATCAAGAATAGGTACCCTTTGTCGAGGATTGATGACTTGTTCGATCAGCTGAGGGGGCGCGGATCTACTCCAAGATAGATCTCTGCATCGGTTACCATCAGTTGAAAGTTAGGGAGTAGGATATCCCTAAGACGGCGTTTAGGATGCGATATGGGCATTTCTAGTTCACAGTCATGTCTTTTGGATTGAGGAACGCTCCAGCGGCATTCATGGATCTCATGCATAGGGTGTTCCAACCCTACCTATATCAGTTTATTGTGGTCTTCGTTGACAACATTTTGATCTACTCCAAGTCTGAGAAGAAGCATGAGGGTCACTTGAGGATTGTTCTCCAAGCCTTGAGAGACCATTAGTTGTACGCCAAGTTCAGCAAGTGTGAATTTTGGCTTACTGGGGTAAAATTCTTAGGGCATGTGGTGTCGACTTCTAGTGTATCCATGGACCCAGAGAAGGTTGAGGCAGTCATGAATTGGAAAAGACCAAAGTCAGTATTCAAGATACACAGTTTCTTGGGATTAGCAGGATATTACAGGAGGTTCATTGAGGACTTCTCCCGATTGGCTGCACCTATGAAGAGATTGACCAGGAAAGAGGTCAAGTTCTAGTGGAATGATTCTTATGAGAAGGCATTCCAGGAGTTGAAGAGGAGGCTTACTTCAGCTCCTATTTTGATAGTCCAATAAAAGGGACAGAGGTATACAGTGTATTGTGATGCCTCTAAGGACGGACTCGGCTGTGTGTTAATGCAGTCCGAGAGGGTAGTGGTGATGTGAACCCCAATCGACTTGCTTTGAGACCCAACAACAATATTGAAAATACAACCCAAGAAAGCTAAACCCAGGTCTATGGATGGAGAATTTAGACCCGTTGAGAACTCGTGTCAAGAACCTAGATTATCTTAAAATCTAGATCCATTGAAGAACCCGTCTCAAGAACCCAAATTACAAGGAGGAACGCCACAAAGGTTGTGATCTACCTTTGATAAGTTCAGAAGTTCATTCAAGAACAAGAGGAGTAAACTCAACTCAACTCACAATCAAAATTCATTATGTATTGTCTCTCATAGTTTGGATCAAGTCGATCAAAATTAGTTCTCCTTCTTTCAAGCCCATCTTGAGTGTTGGGCTCTTGCTAGCTTCATCCCAAGTGGATTGTACCAATCATTGCATTTCTTCTTTGATCTTCTTGGCTCTTGATCTTATAATTGGTCCATCTAGACATGCAAAAGATCTGTAAAAGTAGGTCCACCTTAGTTCTCATCATTCTCCCTTTCCTAAAAAAGATTCGTCCTCGAATCTTGATCGACATCGTAAGGAGAAAGATAAAATACATAGAAGGTAGAAAAAAAATTTTGAATTATCTCCTCTTTTAATTTTTTTTGCTCTTTTTTTTTTCTTCTGTTTTTTTTTTTTTGGACGATTTTTTTTTTTGTAAACCTAGAACAATGAAGCCCTAGAATCAATTATGCAAGAAATAAAAAAATAGAATATGACCTGGTTGGAAACCTTGTTCTGATACCAAATGATGTGAACCTCAATTGACTTACTTTGAGAGCCAACAACAGTATTAGAAATACAACCCAAGAAAGCCAAACTCAGGTCTATGGATGAAAAATTTAGACTCGTTGAGCACTCATGTCAAAAACCTAGATTATATTAAAATCTAGACCCATTAAAGAACTCGTCTCAAGAACCCAAATTACAAGGAGGAACGCCACAAAAGTTGTGATCTACCTTTGAAAAGTTCAGAAGTTCATTCAAGAACAAGAGGAGTAAACTCAACTCAACTCACAATTAAAATTCATTATGTATTGTCTCCCATAGTTTTGATCAAGTCGATCAAAATTAGTTCTCCTTCTTTCAAGCACATCTTGAGTGTTGGGCTCTTGCTAGCTTCATCCCAAGTGGATTGCACCAATCCTTGCATTGCTTCTTTGATCTTTTTGGCTCTTGATCTTGTAATTGGTCCATCTAGACATCCAAAAGATCTTTAAAAATAGGCCCACCTTAGTTCTCATCAAGTGGCTTCTGGTTCTCGACAGTTAAAGAATCACTAGCAGAATTACCCTACGCACAACATGAAGTTGGCGGTCATCGTCTTTGCCATGAAGGCCTAGCACCACTATCTATACGGTGAGTAGTTCGAGGTGTTTTTGGACCACAAAAGTTTGAAATACATCTTTACACAACGGGACTTCAACATGAGGCAACGCAGGTGGATAGAGTATCTGGAGGACTATGACTTCACTTTGCATTACTATCTAGGTAAGGCAAATGTGGTGGCTGATGCACTTAGCTGGAAGTCACGGGGAGTCTTAGCTAGTGTGGCTTCCCGGGGGTGGCAGATGCCTGAGATAGTGGGACAATTCGGGCTATGCTACATGGGGCAGGCTCAGGTATGTTGAGAATTTTAGTGGCTACTCCTTCCCAAGGGCGGGACACGGAGATATTGTCTATCATGGATCGAGTACAATCGGGAACAAGTGATGTGGGCTGGACCATTCACTCGGATGGTAGTCTGTGGTATAGGATAAGGATTGTGGTTCCCCAATCTGCAGATCAAAGAGAGGAGATCCTGAGGGAGTTCCATTACTCTCGTTTTGTTGTGCATCCAAGTGGCACGAAGATGTACCATGATCTTCGTCGCCAGTATTATTGAAGCGGAATGAAGAAACATATTGGAAATTTTGTTAGTAGATGTCTCACGTGTCAACAAGTGAAGACTGAGCACCAGAGACCAGCAGGGTTACTCCAGCTTTTGGAGGTAGCTGAGTGGAAGTGAGAACATATCACGATGGATTTTGTGACTCACTTGCCACGAACATCGCGAGGATATGACACGGTGTGGATGATAGTGGACCGTCTTACGAAGTCGGCATACTTTTTGGCAGTGTGGATGACCTTCACACTGGAGGAATTCTATAAGTTCTATATCTGGTAGGTTGTCCAATTGCATGGGGTGCCCTTATCTATGGTATCGGATCGGGATTTTAGGTTTACGGCTCATTTTTGAGAGAGTTTTCAGCAAGCCATGGGAATACAATTGATGATGAGCACTATCTTTCATCCCTAGACGGACGGTCAGTCGGAGAGGACCATCCAGACTTTAGAGGATATGCTAAGGGCATGCGTCCTAGATCTCAAGGGTAGTTGAGAATAGCACTTACCTTTAGTAAAGTTCACCTACAACAACAGTTATCAGGCGAGCATACGGATGGCACCCTATGAGGCACTATATGGAAGGCCTTGTTAATCTTTAATTTGTTGGACGGAGGTGGGAGAGAGACCCTCTACGGGTCCGTAATTGGTTAGAGACACCTCAGAGAAGGTGGACTTAATACAAAACTGTCGTCTCATGGTTCAAAGACGACAAAAGAGCTACACCGACAAACGGCGGTGAGAGATCATGTTTTCTCAAATATGATGCATAAAAGAGGAGTAGTCAAGTTCGACAATCAGGGAAAACTATTATCAAGGTATATCGGGCCCTTCGAGGTACTCGAGAGGGTGGGCACAGTTGCTTACCGATTGGTGTTACCGTCAAATCTATCGGGTGTTCATATTGTATTTTATGTCTCAATGCTCTGAAAATACACCCCAGATCCGACTCATGTGGTGGATTGGGACGAGCTTATTGTTGATGCGGATGGGACTGGTGCGTATCATGGATAGCCGGGATCAGGTTTTACGAGGCAAGACCGTGAGGCTAGTAAAGGTGATGTAGCAGCACCGAGGAGTGAAGGAGACAACATGGGAACGCGAAGACACTATACGTACCAATTATCCTTTCTTATTTGAGGATGGAGGTATTTTCTTATAGTCAATTGATATTAAATAATTGTTGCATATGCATTTGACTGTATGTGTATGTATGTGTGAATTTTGGGGACGAAATTCTTTTAAGGGGGGAAGAATGTAAAACCTAGGTAAATTTAAACTTTTTCAGAAGAAAAATGGCAAAATGGTAATATGTCACTATAATGGGTATTTAAAATACTCATGTTCTAGAGTTCGGATGACACAACAGATTTCGTCGTTGGATTCGTATCGCGAAATCTAGTCACCCTGTCAAATTTCGTTGAATTCTAAGAGAGTCAAATTTTACGCGTCATTCGAGGCAGTTGGGTGGCGGATGACCTCACAAAGATCCCCAAAAATTAAAATTTTAAAATTTCTTTATAAATAAATAAAATTTCAAATAAAATTAATTTGAACTTAAACGGGGATCAAATAAATCATTTCGAGGCGAAAACGGACCTGAACAAGTGGGCGACACTTGGTGCGATCTGAGCCAAGCCTTAAAAATTATAAATAGGCTTAAAAATCAGATTTTCAGCAGAAATATCTGCTGAAAATCCATCTAAAACATGTGGGAGAAAGACGGAGAGAAAAGGGAGAAAATCAAGATTTCTTTCGCCGATTCTCGGAGTTTCGTCTGTCAGAATCCGTCGAGCCAAGAATTAAAGTTGATTACTGCGACAAGTGCTACGTCTACGTACCAAGAATGAAGGATTTCACTGAAGATCCAAAAAAAATATTTTGAAGAAATCAAGTTCTTGGGCTTGGGTTGGTATTTTTTGAAGTTCTATCACTTTTCTTACACGCTAGAGGAGGTAGGGTTCTTCCTACTTTGGTTTTTTTCCTCTCCTTTGGGGTTGAAATATGGGTTGTTAAGTGACTGTATTTTGGATTAAATTTGGGACTATTTTGGGTGCCTAATTAGGGGCTATTTTGTGCACTAAATAAGGGTTGTTTTGTGCACTAATTAGGGGTTATTTTGTGCACTAAATATGGGCTGTTTTGTGCACTAATTAGGGGATATTTTGTGCACTAATTAAGGACTATTTTTGGGGCCATATATTGGCTATTTTGTGGGCTATACATGGGCTATTTTGTACTAATTTTTGTGGGCTATTATGGGTTACCATTCACCTTATGATTTAAGTGTGTTTTTGGCATAGTTTGTGCAATAACATGCTTGGCAATCGTGTTGAATATAAATGTTAATACATCCTAGTCGATATTTTGACATTTTGATGAATTATGGAGATTATATGTACATGTTATAATTGTTCATGATATATGTTGATATGTTGTTTAAGTTGTCCATTTGGCATTCATTGCATGTTGGGCATGACTTTAGCATCACATTCATGGGCATAAGTCATGAGTGTGAGTGTGTGGTATGCATGGTTAATCAAACACCTTATTTGGTGGTTGGTATGTGGGCTCAAAAAAATTGGATCAAAGATTCCCTTTGAGTTGCATGATTGCATGGAAGAAAACTTGTGTCGGGTTATAGCAAGTAGGGCTAGACTCTCCCTCGGGTGCCAAACCAGGTCACATGGTTCAGGCATTTCCCGACGGTGAAATTTCATAAAAGTGCTGGTGTTTACGGGACCAGTGGTTGAGATACCAAAATTCATTGCCCAACCAGACACAAGATTTTATTTTGTAAAAGTACTCATTCAATGAGTAATACCCATCAATGATTTGGTTTTATAATAAAACAAATTTTATTTGAAACGATCATTTGATGAATTTTTCGTCAAATGACGGTTCATTTCACAAGCGCATTGCATTGTGTTGTGGCAGACAGTGAGGACTTAGGTTAAAGTTGCATGAGTGAGTCACATCTCATTTCATAGAATGACATGGTAAATTTCAATATAGAGTTGCATATTCTTACTTGGAATGTCGATGAGAATAAATATTGTATGTAAACATTGAATGTGCACTTAGGTGGGGAGTAGCCTCTGTAGGAATTACTTTGCTCACGCTATATGAAAAAATATTTCAGGTACGGGTTATACGCCGATGGACGGCACTCACTTGGGCATTTAAGGAAGAAAAGTCGACTTGTGGCTTTCAATCCATTTCTTTTGTAAAATTAGACTTGTAATTAAATTTTAGCATGTAATGTGTAAAGGAATTATAACAGAGTTTATATAGACTATTTTAATATAATTGTGTATATTTTATATGAATATGGATAAATAGACCCGGTGTGGTCATAGTTGAATATTGGACCTCGGATGGGTCTTGTTATTATATGATACACAGGTTGTGTTTTGGGTAGAGCTCCCCATATAAAAGAGACTCTATCCGCTTTTTGTTCAATTATGGACCCCGATAAGAGGGGCATAACAGCACGATGTCGAGTTACTCGGTATCTACAGGTATTCCATGGGTTAATAGGAAATCAAAGGACCCCCGAATTTTGGGGCGTCACATCTACATTCGCTCCTCACTTCCTAAAGATCAATCCTGACAACTCATTGAATTTATCGGGCAGAATATTGACATCTTTCTCAGGTCTCATGTAGACCTTGAAGACATCGACCCTAAAGTCGCCACTGGCTCAACGTTGATCCCTAGTACAAACCCATCCAACAAAAGCTGAGAAGTTTTGCTACTAAAGACCACAAGAAATGGAGAAAGAAGTGAGGAAGCTATTAGAAAATGAGTCGGTGAGAGAGATAAAATACCCAGTTTGGCTATCCAATGTAGTGATGGTGACCATGGCAGGTGGAAAGTGGCGCCTTTACGTGGACTTCACCAAGCTTAACGAAGTCTATCCCAAAGGCAGATACCCTTTGTCACGCATTGACATCCTCATTGATGCCACAGCTGGTCATACGCTACTTAGGTTCCTAGATGCCTACTTTGGATAGAACTAGATTAGCATGTATTCCCTAGACCAAGAGAAGAAATCTTTTATCACTCCCAAAAGGACCTACAGTTACAGGGTCATGACCTTTGAGCTCAAAAATGCAGGAACAACATGCTAATAACTAGTAAACAAGATATTCTAGTCAAAGATAGGGAGAACTATGGAGGTATACGCAAATGAAAGGTTAGTAAAGAGTCTTGTTGCAGCAGACCATGTAACCCACTTACAGGAGACCTTTGATGTCCTGAGGTTTTACCGCATGAAATTGAATCCTAAAAAGTGCGCCTTTGGCATAGGATGAGGAAAATTCTTGTGCTATATGGTCAACAAGAGAGGAATTAAGGCAGATCTAAACAAAATCAAAGTGATTATGGGCATAAGGTCCCCCGCTTCTATGAAAAAGGTCCAGCGCTTTAGCGAAAGGGTTGCAGTTCACAATAGATTCATCTCGAAGTCCGCTGATAAGTGTCTACCTTTCTTCAGAATCTTCTGGAAGGCTTTTGAATGGGGACCAGATGCGGAAGAAGTTTTCCAAAAACTAAAAGCCTATCTTGTAGCACTCTCCTTACTATCACTCTCCATACCCCGAGAGACCTTGTACTTATACCTGGATGCCTCGTCATCTGTCGTAAGCTCCATCCTTATCAGGGAGAATGAAGGAATACAAGGGCCCGCCTACTATGTGAGTAGGTCTTATCTAGGAGTAGAGATAAGATACTTAGGGTTGGAAAAGCTAGCTCTCGACCTAGTCACGTCAGCTAGGCACCTTTGGCACTACTTTCAAAACCACACCATCATGGTCGTCAACGATCAACCACTGAAAATAATACTGGGAAAGTCAGATATGTTCGAAAGGCTCCTCAAATGGGTCATTGAACCAGGTGAGTTTGAAGTGCAGTACCAACCACAAGAAGCCATCAAGGCATATGCGTTAGTAGATTTTGTGGCTAATCTCACACCGCTTGAGGATAAAGGCAGCTAAGAAGAACCAACATCCATGCCCAATGCCTTGGCGCTTACTTGCCTCAAGGCCAACTTGCCAAGCGCCTTGCCCAACTCCTTAGACACCTTGGCCTTGGCATCCATCTCCTTAGGAGCCTTGGCCTTGGTACCCAGCTCCCAGGAGCCTTAGCCTTGGTGCCTTACCCTCTAGGCTCCTCAATATTCTTCTCCTTTGCACCCCAGTACGGTGCCCTCGTACCTCCAAACCCTTTGTAGCCCTTGATGCCGCACTTGCACCCACTCATTGCTACAGCATTTAAGTAGATGGGTCCTCAACCAATGAAGGGAGTGGAGCAGGCCTAGTACTCATCAGCCCCAACGGCACTCCCTTCAAATACGTCGTACCATTCTATTTTGTAGCCTCCAATAATAAGGCAGAATATGAGGCACTCATCTCAAGCCTGAGACTGGAAATTGAAATGGAGGCCATTCACCTCACCGTCCATAATGACTCCCAACAGGTAGTCAATCAAGTAAAAGGAGATTTCAAAACGAAAGAATAAAGGATGTGAGAGTACCTAGCAATGGTGTAAAATTTACTAAAAACATTTCACTATTTCTAGATTCAACATGTGCCAATGGAGGATAATGTCATAGCAAATGCACTCCCCAAGTTTGCATCATCCTCAGATATCCCACCAAGTCCCACATTTATGGATCATCAATTCGAGCCAAGCTGGCTCAAAATCGATATAGGTAGCATCAACTGTGCATCCACCAACGACGACAGGATGACATCCATCCGAGTGTATCTAGAAGAGGGCACACTCCCAGACAACCATGTGGAAGCCAAGAAACTAAGGCTAAGAGCATCAAAATATGTCATCCTATAGGACATTCTCAACAAGAGGAGCTACTCATTGCCATTACTCCATTGTCTCTCTCTAGAGGAATCTGACTATGCCATGAGAGAGATCCATAAGGGAGTATACGAGAATCACTCTGGAAGGCATTCTATAGTTCACAAGGCAGTAAGACAAGGCTGTTACTGGCCTAATATGTTTAGAGACGCTTAGGAGTTTATGAAGCAGTGTGACAAGTGCCAACGCTTCATCGTTGTGCCAATGCAACCACTAGAAGAATTAACAACCATTGTGAGTCCTTGACCATTCTCCAAGGGGGGCATCGATATCCTAGGCCCCCTACCCATTAGTCGCGGCCAGTACAAATTTGTGGTGATAGTCATCGACTACATCACATAGTGGACGAAAACTGAGCCCTTAGCCAAAAAAATAGTTAATAAAGTGAAGGAATTTATCAGCAGAACCATGGTGTTGGTTTGGAATACCCTAAGCTATAGTGAGCGACAATACCAAACAGTTCGACAATAAGCTCCTCAATGGTTTCAGTGTCGACTTCCAAATCAGACAGCCCCATTATAGTCCAGCCAACCCTACAAGCAAATGGACATGCCAAAATACCATAAGAACCATATTGTGCAATCTGAAAACTAGATTGGAAAGCAACAAGGGACTATGGGTGGAGGAGCACCCGGGAGTGTTGTGGGCCTACCGAACAACACCAAGTAGCCCCAATGATGAGACTTCTTTCTCCCTTACCTACAAAAGCAGCCATACCTATCAAAATTGGGGTACACTCTCTGAGGGTCGAACACCACGACCCGTCTACCAATGAGGAAGCCTTCCGCCGCAACCTCGACTTGATAGAAGATGAAAGGGATATGGCCATGATCAGGAATACAGAATAAAAAAGTTGTATGACCAAGAACTACAACTCGAGGATAAAGCCTCGCTCCTTCTAACCTGGAGACTTAGTCCTTAAGAAGGTGACATGGTCACTAAAGACTCACGCAAGCAAAAATTACCATAAGAACCATATTGTGCAATCTGAAAACTAGATTGAAAAGCAACAAGGGACTATGGGTGGAGGAGCTCTCGGGAGTGTTGTGGGCCTATCGAACAACACCAATTAGCCCCAATGATGAGACTTCTTTCTCCCTTGTATACAAAAGCAGTCATACCTATCGAAATTGGGGTACACTCTTTGAGGGTCGAACACCACGACCCGTCTACCAATGAGGAAGCACTCCGCATCAACCTCGACTTGATAGAGGATGAAAAGGATATAGCCATGATTCGGAATGCAGAATAAAAAGTTGTATGACCAAGAACTACAACTCGAGGGTAAAGCCTAGCTCCTTCTAACCTGGAGACTTAGTCCTTAAGAAGGTGACACTAGTCACTAAAGACTCACGCAAGCAAAAATTACCATAAGAACCATATTATGCAATCTGAAAACTAGATTGGAAAGCAACAAGGGACTATGGGTGGAGGAGCTCCTGGGAGTGTTGTAGGCCTACCAAGCAACACAAAGTAGCCCCAATGATGAGACTTCTTTCTCCCTTGCATACAAAAGCAGTCATACCTATCAAAATTGGGGTACACTCTTTGAGGGTCGAACACCACGACCCGTCTACCAATGAGGAAGCCCTCCGCATTAACCTCAACTTGATAGAGGATGAAAAGGATATGGCTATGATCAGGAATACAGAATAAAAAGTTGTATGACCAAGAACTACAACTCGAGGGTAAAGCCTCGCTCCTTCTAACCTGGAGACTTAGTCCTTAAGAAGGTGACACTGATCACTAAAGACTCACGCAAGCGAAAATTAGGACTAAACTAAGAATGGTCATACACTGTGATGGAAATTGTGAGGTCAGACACTTACAGAATCTAGAATTCGTAAGGAAATGTCTTAGCCCATCCATAGAATGCTAAATATCTGAAGAGGAACTACAAATAATGATAGGAAAGCCAGAGTAATAAAACTTTAGGATTATGTTTAGTCTCAAGCCTAGACTTGTACCTTTTTGGGATTACCAAATAAATTTTTTTGGGATTACCACCCACCACTATTTATTATAAGTAGTTATCAAATAAATTTTTTTGAATTTATTTCAAATTTGTCTCACTTTTCATTTCATAAGAAGTTTGGAAACCAAAGTCACTTTCACAAAAGTCAGGGCACAATCTGACGCTACCTAAAAAACATCAAATATCCTCAGCACTCAGACCACCCTCGCTGTTGTCACTCTCATCGTTGTCATCTGACTCTCCATTACCTTAGCTTTGGTGGTCCTATCATGGGTTACCTACAACTATGCCTCTACGCTTGTGCAAGTAGCCTCACTATCAACCTCCAGCTTAGCGACTCTCTCACGGGTTGCCAAAAGTTTGGTCTCAAGAGGTGCAACTCTCTCATGAGCCACCCTTAACTGCTTCTTAAAAGCCCGCAATGTTTGTCTCTCCTTCATCAGAACCCTTAATACCTACTCATGATGGGTAACCCTCGCAAAAAGACACATGATGATTGTGGACATTCACAAACATGCAAAAAGAGGGAAAATGCGACCCATACCTCAAAACCCATTCTTGGGCAACATTTACATCCTAAAGAATGGACACTGAAGGAACATGTGGCGCCCCAATCTGTACTAAAGAGTGAATGATTCCTTCTAGAGATACCTTGATTGGAGAGGTAGCTAGAGAAGGTGCCTGGATAACTAGAACAAGTGGAGGAGTCACCTTTGAGAAGCCATAGGAGTATCATCCAGTCCCACCCACTTAGGTGGAGGAGTCACATGCGTAACCCTAGTGGAGTAAAGAGTCTCCACCTTGGACCTATTTATTGTGGAATCTAAATAAAGGGAGTTAGTTTCAAAAGTTGAAAATACTGCTAAAATTTTTTCATAAAAAATGGCATACTTCTCTTCTTGGAGGAAGAGTCATGGGGCTGGTAAGAAGGTAAATCACCTCCTGAAGGGGAGTCCCTAACTTGACCCTCTCTAGGCAAAAAGGTTCCCATAATCCTTTACATAATGAGCCCTAATGACCTGAAGCCTTCCCTCTTGGTCTACTAACAACTCTAGCAAGCTTGAAAAGAAGTTAAAAATATGGTAAAGGTGAAAGTGACACATCAATCAGATTAAGATTAAAAAAGGGGCAAAATTTATACCTATCATTTTGGGTACGCTCCATCCCATGGGAACCAAAGTCCAATCCTAGTCAACAGCCCACTCTCCTCCTATTAACAAGAATCGAATATTTCATCTATGACAATTAGAGCACAGTCCAGTGATCAGCTTTCTTGCCCTTGGAGAAAAGTAATACTAACCTGGATTGGGAGTGGGGTTATCATGTAACATATAAGCAGAGAAAAACCCCTCACATGAGGGAGAGGTGCCTTCGCCGTGTTTGCGTCTCCACAACGCAAGGAATCCAAACAATAGTCTCCAACCATTAGGGACTAGCCCCCCAGCACAAGTGACAAGTGTGCTAAGACGCGGCAGGCATCAGGAACCATAGACCTGCTTTTAGAACCTCCTCATAGATAACAAGGTCTCTGGAGGAGTCATTAAAGGCTGGCTCACCCTTCTCAGCTCGGCGGCGTAATACTAGAGGTGGAATACAAAAGTGGATACAATCCTAGCAATCTCAGCATCAGTATTGAAAGAGCTAGAAATATAGCTCACCTTATAACCATCGCCATTAGCTACCACCTTACCACAATACTTGTGTCGTTGTGGATGTGGGGGAACACTACCACCATCATCTCTCGCCGCTTGACCAATAAATATCTCTGCGCATAGCTACGCCCCGCCACCTGTCACCTATGCCCAAGCACCCGTGTGCCCACTCACGCCCACTCCTACCCATGTGCTCACACCTGCCACTATGGTGCTACCAGTGCCTGCCACGGAGCCACTACCTATTGTTCCGCTTGCCCAGACGCCTAGAATTACTACCATGGTGCTACCAGTGCCATCATAGTGCCCCAACTGGCCTTGCTCGCACCCATGGCGCCCTCGACAGTGCCCACAGCTCCTAACTCGCTGCCCAGACCTCAGGTAACATCTGTCTTTGCACCCACGGCACCATTATCCATGACCATGACGCCCTCGCTCGCACCCATAGTGCCTATCTGGGCACCCCTTCCTCTTTCGGCACCTACCACAGCGCCCTTAACGCCCTCTCTCGTGCCCACAGTGCCCTTACCCGTGCCCGTGCTCACTCTACCGTCAGCCATGGCACCTGTGCCCGTTGTGGCACCCTAAGTAGCACCTACACCATCCGTGGAACCTCTTAGTGTCGCCTCGTCTGATACTTGCACCTTGAATCTCAATCCACTCGACATATCTCCTTTCTTTATTCTTTTTCAAATTGAGTTAGGAGAATTGATGTTGGGGGATCCTATTTACAGCCTAGGTTTTAGATTTGGCAGCGTCATAATCAAGTTATGAGTCTCAATAAGATTGAGATGTAGTTTCCTAACTAGAGTGGAACAAGAAGTTTCCTAATCATATTGGAATCAAAGTGGGATAAGGAGCCCTATCTGAAGCCCTAGGTCTAGAGACAACCTCCTTAAAAGAAAGTCAAAACGACAATAAGTCTTCACCAAAAAAATGCCCGCCAACCCAGTTGATCAAAAGGAATTCAAATCTCAAAGTAATAGCCACGAGGACACGGTCAATACCTGAAAAAAAGGGTAAGGAGTAGGAGACAAAATTCATCCTTGCTAAATGCTCTTTCTCCCAAATTCCATTGGGTTGAGGGCATGGGGGCAAATGATGGGCCTGGCCCAGGCCTGGCCCATAATTATGGCTCAGAAGCCAAGTTCATAAATAAAGATCATGCCCAAAATTGTAGACTAGCCTCATCTCAAACATACAGACTAAGCCCACCACAGGATGGAGGAAGCTAGGTCAACCGTGTCATCTTGGGAGACTCAGTCCACAACTAACACGCGATGAGGTCTTTGTCGAACGTGCACATCGCCACCTCCACAAAATTATCTCGCCTGTTACGAGAATGACGCCACCTCCATCGAGCTACCTTACCTGTTACAAGAATGACGCTTCAATTTGTTAGGAGGCGCCTATAAATTATAAATCTCACCTACACAAGGGAGCATCTCTCACATAACACTCACACCTGAGCACTCTACATTCCTTGAGCAATAAAACACTCAAGCCACTATAACCTTTCATAGTAGAGTAGGTCACCCCAACCGAACTGCTTTATTTTTGTTTGTTTGTATTGAGTCTCATTTTTAATCGCTGCATTAAATACTTGAAAAATGGTACATAAACATATTTTATATATCATCAATAAGTTTTAGAGTTAAAAAATAATTTATCTTTAATGTAAATTAAGGTTCATACGTATTCTTTTTTTCCATTTTTTCCATTTATACCCATGGAAGAAAGGTTAGTTCATCACTCATTTAGAACAGGACTCAAAATCCTCGCGTGCAGAATGGCCTAAATTAATTAGACATTAATCTATATGTAGCGAGTAAATGTCATTATTTATACGTATTTTTTTGAAGGGTATGTAGATGGGAAGACAAGGAAAAAAGAAAGAAAAAGAAGAAGAATTAGCACCCATAGACCATAGGGCAATAGTCATTATCCAATGTAGTCTAGTTAATCTGGAGTGTTGGAATAGATAGACTTGATAGTTGATAAGGTTCTAATTAGAACACTAACATGAAATGTCACTAGCAATCTTGTTTTCCAAGCATGGATGGAACAGGTCATTTATCTAATTAGAACACTAACATAAAATGTCACTAGCAATCTTGTTTTCCAAGCATGGATGGAACAGGCCATTTATCTAAACTTCTTATTAACAATGATAGATTTGGATGTATGTAGCGTGTCCATTTAAAGATAGGGAAAAAAGCATGTTGGGAAGTTATTTTCAGAATATAGAAAAACTTCTCTTCGTTGTACATGATTGAGAGGTTCGAGTTGAGAGCCCACTCACACAATTTGTCAAGTCATAGTCACCGGTGAAAAATGTACCGAATGTACTGGACCCTCCACATAATTATAATCAAGATTGGCTCCACTCTCTCACTCCTAGACTCAAAAATTACGCGGAGAGGCGTAGCCAAAAATTTTGTTTAAGATAGACACTTTAGTTATGCATTCTAATTTTTTTTCTTCTAATCAATCACACTATATAATATATTTATATTTAATATATGAAGTCCATTTAACATAAAAAAATCTAAAAAATATATGTATATTGTCAGGGGCGGAGCCATAAATATCTATGATGGAGGGAAAATATATCTAGTATAAAAAAAACCTTTTGGGTTACAACTTTTTGTTTTTTGTATACAATCGTATTTTATTAGATTATATACTATTATTACTAAAAAAATGATAAATGAAAATTAAAAATTATTCTTAAAAACTGACAAACATTGTGTTAGATAAAGAGAAATATTCTATTTTTGTCAATATACAAATAGAACATTGACTCAATCTAAAACTAACATATTTATTTTAGAGGGTTAGTGGTCCACTAGTTTATTAAAAAAAAGAGACTAGAACGATTATTAAAATTTTCAAAATTTTAGAGGGTAAATATAATGTATAAAATAATTTTATAGATCGGTGCAAGGAAGGATAAAAAAATCAAGGAACTGAGCTTGTCGTGTGTTGAGCTTCTCTTTGTTTCTTCTCTCTTTCTTGTGGCGGGACAGTGGGCAGCTGAGAGTGAGTGAAGAGAAAAAAAAAAGGGAAAGATAAGATAAGTTTTAGTTAAGTAGGCCAAAAGTTTTATTTTTTAAAGATGAGTGGGCCAAAAGTTTTGTTTTGTGAAAATTAGAGGTGAGTCCCTCCTAGATGTACTTATTTAGATTTAAGTTCGGCAAGAAAATTTTTAGGGGACTAAATTCATGTTTAAAATTATGTGTAATGACTTAAATCTACTTTTTTTTATCACATAAATACCCTTAACAATGTTAAATTTGGTCAATTATGAAAAACCATATGTTAGATGTTTGAGATATATGTAGTAACAAATTGTTTAATTTTTTATAAAAACCGAATATATCATAATCTGATGCTTGAATTATGACAAAATCATTGGTCTTTGAATTCAATTTTAGATCAAAATATTTCATTAACAATTCAAATTCAAACATTATCTTCTGTCTTTTGTCCATTCCCATCCTCACGCACTAAAAAGTGAAGAAACATACACACACACAAACAAACACAGACTCTCTCTCTCTCTCTCATTCAGCTCACAAATGAGGAAGAATAGTAAGATTTTTTTGGCCGACGAGCTTTGAGAGATGCGAAGAGCTTTCAGATTCAAATGTATAGCTTAAATCTCTGTAGAATTATCGATATCAAAACTTCTTATAATTTTTGAAATTAATATTGCACTGCTATTTAATGAAGTTATTTTCTATTTTGAAATTTTGTTTTAAGTTTATTTTTTCATGTTATTGTTCGTGCTTTGGAATTTTAATTTTTTTTTTTTTTGGTTTTTTTTCATTTGTTTTTACTAAAATTCAATGTTACTTACCGGTATTTGTATCGCAACATTCTTTACCAGAGGTTTTTTTTTTTTTGTTTTTGAAATTAGGTTCTAATTATATTTTTTATGTTGCTATTCGTGCTTTATTGGAATTAATATTAATTTGTTAAATTTAATGTTTCATGTTACTATTTTTTTTTTATGTTACGGTTCATGTTGCTATTATTTTGAGCATGTTACTGTTTTTATTGAATATGTTACTACTATTATTTTCTTAAATATTAATATTCAATGTTACTATTTTTTTTAATATTACTATTTGTGTGTTTGAATAATACTATTTTTGTGTTTGAATTTGAGAGAGATAATTATTGTTAAGCATGTTATTGTTTTTGTTATGCATTTTACTATTTGTGTTGAACATGTTACTATTGTTATTTTCTAAAAATATTAATATTGAATGGTACTATTTTTTTATGCTTAAATGTTACTTTTTTGTGCTTAAAATGATATTATTTTTTTGTGTCTAAATGATAACTTTTTTTCGTATTTAAATGTTACCTTTTTTATTTTTAATGCTACTATATATATATATATAT
>CM042197.1:14726691-14762252 GCA_023539305.1 Ilex asprella | reverse complement strand
TTATACAGAAGATGTGTATATATAAAAGTATATATATATATATTGGAAAGACAGTGAAATTTTAAAATAAAAAAGAGGTGTTATTGAAGTTAAATCTATTTACAAAGAGTGTGGATGAAATTTTCCAAAAAAAATAAAGGAACACAAGCACATGATGCCTAGAGTACAACAGAAAATTTTCATTATGGTTTTAAATTCCACGTGTCTCACTCTCAAGACAAGGGCGGTGTGTGGAAGATGGAAAACTATTATTAAAAGCAACGAATCCTCAAAAAGAAAGTGGTCCTAGATAGAAATTGTGGCCATATCTTTTTTTTTTTTTGGTGTCCCTTTTTCTTAACGCACTCCTTGTCTTTTGGAATTGTGGGCAAACCACTGGTCTTTTTATATTATCACTTAGGCCCCATTGCTGCCTCTTTGGAGGCAGGTTGTGGTTGTACCCTTTTATGCCTATTACAATTTACATTGAGCAAAGATGCAAAGCCCTTATAAAAGCCTAGATTTTTCCCCAAGTTTTTGTGCCATAGTATACAGCTACTAAAAATATTCCTATCACATATGTGTTTCATTTTAATATATTTTCGAATTATACAAATCATCCTTGCACACATTGCCCCCAAGGTTTCAACAATTATTTCAGGAATCAAATTGGTACGAATTAAAAACTTGAGAATGAGAAACATAGTGTATGTATGTGCATAGAGAGGCAGAGCAAGTGTTGCTGCTTATGGTGGGTTCAATTCTTGATGATGGTGCACTTGCTGGAGGTTTTAATGGTTTGGCGTACGAGTTGTCCTACTCGTTTCTGGTTTGGTGCATTTGCTTAGGGTGGTGTTCGAATACTGTGATGGTGGTGGGTAGTCTTTAGGAGTGAAGGATCAGGTGGTCAACAATTTTTGATATTTTATGATTTTTATTTTTAATTTCAGTCTACTAGAACGGAATTTGTCGTAAGTTCATGATAAATTTCTAGGAATTCTATGTAGTACTGTAGTCCTAGGGATAGTTGGCGTAATTTTTGATTTAATATGTAGGGAAAGACAATCGTGTACGGTCATAACACATTAAATGGGATAGTTAAGTAAAGGACTGTGGGAATCCACATCTATGTAAAGAGAAATTTAACACAAAAGTAATTGTATTAGGCTAAAGGCATATGGCCCATCCATAAGAAATAGCTTCTACTCAAATTGTCAACTAATGCCCTTTTTCTGCCCTTTTTCTCTTCTTAGGCATGGAAAAATAAATCAAGTAACCATAAAGGTTTGAACTAATATAACTGCAGATTTCCACATATGATAAATGCAAATTTTCTCCGTTTTGGTTCATCCCTATAATATTAGTTATTTCTTACTGCTCCCCCAATTTTTTTTAGTTAGTGGAGTAGTCAATAAAAGTATTTGAACTTAATTTGTGGACCCAATTCATTGATTTAACGAATGGTTTTTGTTGATTTGGTAGCTGTCCTCATCTACCCACCACTAATCTTACAAAAATGGTGGATTAAACATTTATCGACAAAAACATTGAGTCGATTGTTTTCAATAATGAAGGAAACTCTACACGGTCACCCGCAAAACAAATAGAACAAAACTATTGGGGTTGGCACTAATGTGATGCCAGCTCAAAGCTCTCCAACACTCCCGTTGGTAATCTATAATCAAGAAGTATTGATATAGAAGTAATACAGACAGACGTCCGAAATATCCTATACTGATTTTTGTGAAAACAACTTTTTTACATGTGAGAGTAAGATTAGATATGCCTAACACTTTAGATGCAACTACGGCGGGAGCTACAGTAGGCGCACATCTATTAGTCAACTACAGTGAGCAACTTGAAGAGGGCAGGGGTACAATAGTTTGAAAGAGATGTCGGGAAAATGCTACTAAGAGAAGCATGCTGATCCATTTTTTGTAGTGAAAGTGCGTTACTTTTTATTTTGACAAAACAAGTACAGATAGGAGAAAATATGTCAGAGATCACTATCATGCTTCAATGACAGTAGGTGTCAGTGTGGGACCCTTCAGTTACCTATTTACTCAACCATGAGGCATTCTGTTTGCATAACTGATTGCTAAATGTTTAGATCTTGGGGCATATTATTTATGCAAGTCACTGCTAGATGCTAGCATCCTTTTCTAAGCCGTGAACTAGAGAGGGTGAGGAAAAGTGAAGCTGACTAATTGAGTTTAGGTGTTGTTTAGACATAAAATGCAAAATTATGAAAGCATTTGATTTATGTACTATTGGCAAGCCTAAAAATCATTAAAAATTTGTCACGTTTCAAAATTTGAAGAAAAAGACGGACAACGACCAATCACAGCTCTGGTTTGAAAGAAAAAATAAATGTCTAAGAATTACAAAGTCAAATAAGCGTCGACAAGAAAGAAACAGTCAGGAGAAACGGCTATAAAAGAAGAAAAGGAAGAAGACGAAAGAACAACTCAACCCCCTCCCCCCTTAACAAGACCCACAATTAGGGCATTTAAGAATAGCGACAGAGTGATTTTTTAGAAAGTAGTTAGTATTATAATCAAAGGTTGTTAAATCAATCACTCTGTAATCGAAATTCACTCGATTGAATTAATAAAGGCATATTTCTTTGTTAGTTCAGTATTTTGTGTGTTTTGATACCAAATTTCATCCAAGAAAATCCTAAAACAAGGTAGTAGAACTCATCCACAAGCAATCCCTTGAGAGTTGTCTGTCGATTAAGGCATTTTTGTTTATCACAACAGATTTTGGAGCAACAATTTTCTGGCACGCCTAATGGAACATCTGTACTAACTTGGATCAAGAAATTTGGTGCGAACAAGGAAGCAAGACGAGATTTCGTTTGGGACCAACGAAATTGTGGAAATGACGTCAGTCAATGACAATCATGAAGCAAATTTGAGTGTCCCTTCTGTGGAATCTGCTAAACTAGTGAATGGTCAGTTCAATTGCCTAGTGTGCAAATATAAGAATTTGTGTAGAATCTAAAACGGGTATTACACAATCCCAATTCTAGCATTAGGTAAGAATTATTTAATACCAAGCATGAATTGATGAGTGTCCAACACCAGTGTTGGGATCCATCAATCAAAGGACAAACACTGCCACTAGAAATCCAGTGGTAAATGAGGTAAATATTGATCCTGTGGTATTTCCTATAGAAAATCAGAGGTCATTACCGATGGTTGCTAATGAGAGACCAACTATCCCACATCAAAATCAATTTAACATATTGTTTGACGGAGAGCCTATAGAGGTCTTTCCAAACTTCTTCCCAGATAGAAATCCCAAAGGAAGGAATGGACTCATAATGGCCCCCGAAATTCCTAGGAAGGGTTATGAGAGGTTTGTTACGCCTCCATTGAAATCCATAGATGAATACCTAAGACTAGAGGGTAGCCTTTTGATCAAGGTGAACACCTGAATGGTCGCCAGAATTTGGTTTTCAACAGGAACCAGTCTTGATTCATCAATTAGCCTGCTAATTTGATTCAAACATGGTAGGAAATGGAAGATCAGTTTCATTCTTAGTTCTTTAGAAGTGAACTAGAGGTTTCAATGACAGTTTTGACTTGATTAAGGCACAAATTTAATGAATCTACATAACAGTACATCGATAGGTACAAAAAAGGCTAGGAATAAATGTCATGTCTATTTGCCTAAGTAAAACTGGTGAAATTGGCCCAAAATGGATTAGACTTTGAATTGAGAAAGAAATTTGAGGCAATGGAGTTCAGGGACTTGTTTGAACTCTCAAGCAAGGCTACTAGATATGAAATGTTGCTTAGGGAAGAGCAACAAAGGAAAAACAAATCATTTAGAACTTATTTCCAAGACTTCGACAGACAAGTAGAAATAGATGTGGCACAAGTTGTAGGAAAGTCACCAATCATATGTGATACCCTAAAAAAGATTGAAGAACGATATGCCAAGTCGACATGCCATCTAATCATCCTTTTAAGAAGGATACACCCCAAACTTTCAGAAAATACTCTTTTAATATGTCAATGATTGATGTTTTCTTTGATGAGATGATCAACCAAAATTTTATAGTTTTATTTTAGATACATAGCACCCCACTAGAAAAAGACTGGAAAAAAAAAGATTATTGCAAATGGCACAATTCGTTTAGTCATTCAACTAAGAATTGCATCACCTTTAGGAATTGAGTGCAAGACCAAAGAGGAAGAAACCATGAAAATCAACAAGAATCATTTTCCCAAGAAAGTAAAAATTAATCATTTTCCAAGGGAAGTAGGGAATTTTCCATTTCTGTGGGTGGTAGAGAAAGGATTGTTCCTAAGATGAGAGTCACAGTACATAGCAGGTTTGGCCCCAAAGAGAATGAGCCATTGGTTATGTGTCAAGTGTTTCTAGTGTGCAAAAGAAATATCCAAACTTAATGTAATCCCACTAGATGATGTAGTCATGGAGTTCACTGATAAAAGAATCTAATTCAGCACCAAAGGTGAAGGAGATATTCAGATTTAAAATGCTTATGTAAAAATATTTGATGGTGTAGATCCATGAATATTCCCAGTCAAATAAAGAAATCAGCTTGCCCACACTATCTCCCAAAGATCAGGATAGATGCAAGGGGAACCGGGTACAAGTACTAAACAAGAAGAGGAAAAACACAAATGATGGACCATTCTATTGGGCCATTGATCATCAAAGAGATTGTGTGGCAAAAGATCAAGAGTCAAGAATAACAAGAGCAGCAGTCCCAGAAGAGAAAAATGAGATTTGAGATAAGTGAAACCAAGTTCAGCACCTAAAATTTCCTTCTGGAGCATGGTATCAAACACTCAACAGGACTAAGAAAAGAGAGAACAAAGAAAGTTTGTTGCATGGATGAGCCGGCGAAATCCTACTCCTTTTGGAGACTTACTCAAGTCCTAGTCCGTTGATAGATAGCAAAAACTCCACTTGGAGGAGGGAGCAACAAAAAGAAAGGAAAAAGTTCTAGATTAAATAGAGTATTTTGGACCAAAAGATTGTTGAGTTTAAACAAATGTTGGATCTATCTAAAGAAGAGGTAGAAAAATTACCTATAGATCCCTCAACAAAAGGAAAAGAGTAAAACAAAAGAAGACAAGGGTTGCTCTCTAATGAGGAGCTAATGGACTTCAATGATATAGTCATTTATCAGAGATGATGCACCATGTAAAATGATATTGGCTTTATCTAAGTAATTCAAGGCTAAGTCATGACAACCAAGTCAATTGGCAGGACATATAGAGGACAGCACTGAGTCTATAGCAATGTTTGCAAAAATAGTAAAGCAATTTAGGTTTGATGGAAGGTCTACAAGCATCGAACAAGGAGACTAGGGAACAGACAGAGTAATATTACATCCACCTAGGAAAGAATTGTTTAAACACCTAAAACCACTATACATTCAAGTCCATATTAATGATCAGCCAGTTAACAAGATCTTGGTTGACAATTGGGCAATGATAAACATTTTTCCTTTGAAAATGATGAAAGTTTTAGGCAAAGAAAAAAAGGATTTGTTTTATATTGACATAACAATCAGTAATTTTGCAGGGACATCTCAACAATATTTTTTGTGGTGAATTCCTCATCCAACTTTAATGCACTTCTGGGAAGAGATTTGATATATGCAAATGATTGAGTTCCATCATCCTTATACCAAGCTTTAATCTTTTTGTCAGATGGTAACATTGCATGAAAAAAAGGGATAGAGGTGCATTGGGCATATGCCAACCCATTCCATGCAGATGCACATAATGTGGAAACATACTTCTATCGTAGGGATTTAACTACCATAGGGGTAGACACTGAAGTAGGGACATCAGAGAAGAATTTGGATGAAAACCTACACTAGATCTGCCACAATTTAGCTAGGATTAAATTCCTTCTACCTAAGCCAGGGGCATAAGATACTACTTAAGAGTATTAGACTTGCACATAGGTCTTGAGTTGGAAAGAGGCTACCAGAAGGATTCATAAAACCTGTGAAGGTTTGACAGGGGTGGAGGAATGCCAAGCAAGGAATACTAAGGGTGTAGAGGAAATAATCAAGGGATATCAGATGATTTCCATAATCGATGGCATAGGAGGAAAATGAAGAACTTATTGGTGTAAGGAAATACAGCTAGATGAAGGTTGATTGAAATAATGGAGAGCAAAAAGAAAAAAAAAATTAGAAAAGCAAACTAGGTGATAAATGCATAGATTTTTCATGTCCTCACTGCTAGTGTTTAGTGTTTTTCTTTAGAATTTTTGGTTTATTGAAAGGATGGATGTAGATTTCCTAAATATGTGTGTCACTAGTTGATGGCCTTGTTATAACTTTGATTCTGTAATGACAATTCTCTTTCAAGAATTATGAAAATTTTCTTTTGTCTCATCATTATTCAACCTGGGAAGCTGTGAGGTTGATTTATTTGGTTAAAATTATTTGAACATAAAGAAAATTTAAAGGATTTCCATCTTCAGAGTAGTTAGTTATCTCCGTTATATTGAAGATGCATACATAAATCCAAACATAAAAAAAAATAGTTGGGCCACACATAAGGAAGAAAAGATCTCCTATTAGATAGACCAAATCATCATGCACAAAAAAAAAAGGGGATAGTAGAATATACAAAGGTTATAAAAACCCATAAAGAAAAATATAGCTTAAAAGTATCTCATTCGTTTGATAGGAAACGTAATTGTTGTTGAGCATGCTTTAAACTCTCGGTCGTAGTCAATAGCCTGCCACTTCCATCTTGCTGGGAGGCCAGAAATTTTTTTTTGCCTTATTCTATACCTTTCCTCCATCACTTTTGACAACCTCTTCTCAAGCTCAATTTCTTCATCTCTTTCTTTCAAATTCTCCTCTTTTTCTTTATTGGAAGTAAGTTGAAGAGTGAAGTCTTTGACATAATTAATGAAACTTATTTTGGTTGTTGCCTCATCTTTGAAGTAGTTGGCTTGGGAGATCCTCGTTTACAAGTGAGCACTCACGTAGGCCTCTTGCTCTTGTTGTTGTTCGTTGAAGTAAGTTAATGAAACAACATACATTTTGGCCAAGCATGAGGCCAAGGAGGAAAGGTCGGTTTAATGAGTTGATCAAAGGACAACTCCAACAATTTTAAGAAAAGAGAAAATTCTTGTTGCAAGGCATCATCGATGGGTGGAAGAGAAATGCTTGAAGTCAACACAAAGTCTACTACTTTTAGGAATTCATCTATTTCGTGGTAAATGGCTTCAATGTCAAGATCAGAGGTGAAAACACAAGAGGTGGATTCAGGCATCGACTGTGAGGAAAATAGAGGCATTTGTTAGTTCGGATATGGGGAGAGAAAGAAAAAGAATTAGAAGAAAAGGCAGAAGGTAGAAGGTAGAGCCTTTTTTAATTGATCTGGCTGATTACTAGGCTCAGTCAGGGGATCAATAAAGGGTGTCCTCACAAAGGGATCCTCATGGGCAACCTCTTCCTAAATAGGGTTAGGTGGACTGAGAGGATGCTGTTGGAGGAAAAAGTGTTGGAAAGAGAGTGACAGACTCTATGTTAGTCCATTCCTCAAGATTAGAACCCATATTAGCAGAAGAAAAAGGATGATTGGTGGCTATGCGATCTTCAATAGTAAGAAGAGGCATGAATTGACTGACAGGAGTAGCCACTACTATTGTAGCCAGCATGTCCTCCCCTTGGTTCATGGAGGGGAAGTTACTTCTTTGAGTAAAGGGAGGAGAGATAGGATGCCCTAGATCGATGGATTTCAAAGGTGTAGGTAATTCTTTGCTCCTCTTCTACAAAAATGAAGGATAGAGGAAATACAGGCATGCATGCTTAGTTAGAAAAAGAAAGCAAGAACCTAAAGGAAATGGTTCATGTACTTTCGCAACCACTTTGAATCCTTTGCCGATTTGCTTAGTAGAAGGAACAAGTTGGCTCAGTGGAATTTCTCCACTATCAGACAGAGAAAGGAGTGTATCTTGAGTTTTCTCCAAGATAATTGCATTAAGGGGTAAGGTAGCTTTTCTGGAAATGTCTTCTGGGGCATTTGTAGAAGAAGAAGTTGTCATTTTCTTGCAAACAAGAGGAACTTCTTTAGTACTTTGGTCATTGGCAGCATCATGCACTTCAACATCAATGTCTGCTGGAAAAGTTTTAACTTTCTTAGAAGATTGTGAGATAGCATTATGAGCATCTATGGCAAATTGCAACAACTTCGGAGAGGAAGTGTTTTGTCTTCTTTTTTTTTTGGATTTTCAAGTAAAATAGATTTCCTTTTGTTCAAGGGAGCAAAAGGAGAAATAATAACCTCAATGGTTCTCTTTTTATGACTAGAGGGAGTCTCAGTGGCTTGTTTATTTTGGAAACTAAGCTTAGAGATATATTTTTATAAGGGATCAACAACGAGTAAGGTTGAAATGTTTTGCCACCACTTCAAGAAAAGAAGCGACGAGGATGGGTTGGAATTAAAATGGAGAAATTGGAAAGTCCCTAAAGAATTTTTATATGCTTGGAAAATTTGGGTAATCAAGGCATCAGAATTTATCTTTAGCCTCTCACCTGTAGTCTCATCGATAGAAGAATGCATGTAAGGGAAAGGAATATTTTGGGTTAAGCCAAATTGGCTAGGACAACAACTTTTGAAGCTGCAATTCGAAAATTTGGAGGAAGAAACAAAACCCCCAATATGAAGGTATTGAGAAATCAAAATGCTACCCTAAAAGAGGGGGTGTGATTCTCTAGCTTCTTCTGAGGAAGTGTCTAGATCATCAAAAAAATGGCCTAGGAAGGGAGGCAAGGCAAAAAAAAATTTAGAAAATGGGGTGTACAGAGCATCATCTCGATCTAAAGAAAGATTGAAAAGAGTGCTAAAGTAAGAATCAAAAGTTTTGTTAGTATAAAGAACTGAAACAGAGAGGAATCGATGGGTGTAATTCAAAGGAATGAATTTAGGATCAGTCAAAGTAGCATATGGCCAAACCTTAGGGAAATAGACATAGAGCTAAGCCTGAAAAAGCTAGAAAGGGACCCCTACAGCTAGCAGTGATCCTATTCTCGGTAAAATTAAAAAGGACCCCACCTTTGGGGAAATACACCAGGTGCCATAGCTAATCAAGTAGCTCTAGAAGCTTGTGTACAAGGTCATAATAAGGGGCGTGATCTTGCTGATAAAATCTCAAATCAAAGAGTTGCACGAAATCCATGTTATTTTCATGCAATCGCTAGAAGATCAACAATTCCATGTATGGCTAACCCAACAGTGAAAGTTTGACAAGGGGAGCTATTTCGGGTTAAGAAGATGTGAAAGTGCATTTTTCTCTATAGGAATGGTACGTTCCGAGGATAACTGACCCTTGTAATCCAGTCCATATAATGTCTTTTCAGGAGTTAGAGGAAATGCATCTCAGGTACATCAATTAGTAGGTATGAGAGGATTAATGTCAGATCCTCATGGGATAAATGATTGATTTACCCATTCAAAGGAAGCAATGAAACCAAAGATAGATATAGGCTAGGATAGCCGAAAGATAGTTATCAGTTCAAGGATGTAAGGTGACCCGACTTTTTCATGGTAAGAAGGGGTAGAGAAAATGCTTCAAACAAATGTTCGAGTACCAAGCTCTACGGCGCTAAAGTAACCTATGTCAGTGCCCAAGACAAAAGGGGCTAAGGCAAGTTTTTTTTGTTACTAGCCAATTAAATGGCTATACCAACATACTATTGGCTCACTTTGAAACTCGGGATGCATAGAACAAATTGACACAACCAGTGAAGAAGGAAAGCGACGTGCGGTGCGGATGATAAAGTAGGGGATTTAGAAGTGAAAAATTTATTGATGAGATCATTATATCCTATGCTAGAAGGAATAATGAAGAAATCGCAATCAGAATCAGTAGAAAGATAGGCATTCACCTCTACACCTGTCGATAGGAACCTAGTTAAAAAGATGACATCCAAAATCATTGGGGACATCATGCCTACGGAAAAAATATGGCATTGCACAATTGGGACTAAAAGCATGCAGCAACACTAATCAACAATCACTTCATATGGAAATCCTAGGTGGAAAGCTTGATCATTCCAAAAACACCCAGCCTTCACCATTGAGAGTCATAGAGAGCTTCCATTTTGGTAACCTAATCGACACAACTCTGGTCAGGGTTGATCCATGACTAGAGTGGGTTGGTTCCCTGGTTCCATGACTTTCACGAAAGTTACGATTGGTTCAGTATTAAGGTTTTGACTTTGTGAACATGGTAGTGATTAGAAAACCCCTCACAGACACACGATTTGAAAAGAGGACCTAGAGTGAAAACCCCACTTGAGTTAGGGGTAGGAATCAAAACCCTTGGCTTTACAAATTTGTTGGCAACTTACTTAATTTAAGGAGAAAACCTTGGGGAGAAAGGAATCTCAAAGGCAGTTGAAGATGAAGGGTTTTTCTTCTTGGGAGCCATTTAAGGATTAGCAAGAGGGAAAAAAGGAAAATCAATAGAGGTTTTTCGAAGAACAAGAAGGAAAGTTGTCCAGGGAAACTTAATGAAAAGTCCAGCCACAAAAAGCTTTTAAACATATGTTTAAATAAGGCAATGGTAATGACTGTTCATTTACTTGAGTTAATTAAGAATAAAATTCAATTAAATGAGGGGGTATTGTTTAGACATAAAATTAAAAATTATGAAAGCATTTGATGCATATGTTGTTGGCGAGGGTAAAAATCATTAAAGGTTTGCCATGTGTCAAAATTTGAAGAAAAATGCGGTCACAGCTCTGGTTTAAAAGAAGAAATAATTGCCTAAGAGTTACAAAGCCAAATAACCATCGATAAGGGAGAAACCGTCAAGAGAAGTGTTTATAAAAGAGGAAAAGGAAGAAGACGAAAGAACAACTCAAACCCCCCCCCCCCCCAACAAGACCCACAATTAGGTCATTTAGGAGTAATGCTAGAATTAGTTTTTAGGAAGTAGTTAATATTGTAATCAAAGGTTGTTAAATTAACCACTCTATAACCGAAACTCACTCAATCGAATTAACAAAGGCATATTTCTTTGTTAGTTCAGTATGTTGTGTGTTTTGTTACCGAATTTCATCCAAGGAAGTTTTGAAACAAGACAGTAGAACTCATCCACAAGTAATCGCCTAAGAGCTTTCGGTCGATTGAGGCATTTTTGTCGATGGAAACAGATTTTGGAGCAATAGATATGTTAATAGATTGAATTTAGATTTGATTCCTATTTGATTGCCAATCTGATTGCCGAATATGGATTGATACGTTATCCAAATTCGAAGTTGGCTATAAAATATCTCTATGCTTGTGATTTAGTTAAAGAGAAAATCAGAGTAATTTGCTTTAGTCTAAATACTTAGGTTGTATCATCTCTAACAATTTAAGTTTTCAGAGTGGTTGGTGGTAGACCATGGTACAAAAGAGATGATTTTGTGTTTGAATCTAATTGCCACACTGATAATTATAAATTTTCCACGTGCTTGAACCAATTTGTAATCTGTATCTGATGGGATGCATTAAAATATATATATTTAAGTTAACATTATCTCTGACTATAAAAAAATGCATTGGATAACCAGATTGAATTTTAAGCCAAAAATGGGATTCGTATCCATTGAATTTCAGTCAGAAACTGATCCGCTGTCAGACCTAGTTGAGTTGAGTATGGTCATTGTTTGAAGTTTTTTTTTTTTGGTCCGGGTCATTGTTTGGTGTTGAATTTGTTGTTTTGCAGATGACTATAGAGATAATCCGTTACCTTCTCCATGACCGAACTGTCAACCTTAGCTGAAGCACCAATAGCTCTCTCAGGAGAAGTTAGGCGTAGTTTTTTCCCCTTATAAACACTGTTCCATTCATGCTCAAAGCTTTCTCTTTTCAAGAACTTCTCTTCCTATACTGAGTCCAAAGTGATTTCTCCAAATCTTTTGAATTCCCTATTACAATATTTTGTGCTAACTAATTTTAAGTTCTTTTTCCAGTTGTTTGAAACCTAATCAGAGAATTTTGATTCCTGCATTGTTGCACTTTGGACTGAAGATTTCGACCACACCCCACCACTTAACCCTCGTAATTGCAAGACTTTATGCCAAATCCTATGTTGAAAGGCAGTAATAACTCGGGACTATAAGGCCTAGGCAATTGGGGTCTACAAAATTTAGAAACCGTTCTATCTAGACTTCCTTCTTTTCTCTTAATACTATTTATTACTACTACTTATTGTCACCGTGTTATAGTTTATTTTCTCCTCTCTTTAATTTATGATTCTGAGAATAAGTGCTGCGTCTAACTTTGATCCTCGTTGTTTCAGTTATCTCCTTAAATTTCCAATTTGATCTTAAATGATTCAATAGAAAATGACAGTTTAAAATTATTTACAAAAGTAGTCACATATCCAACTACATAAAATTTAAAAGTATTATGGCAGAATTAAAGAAAGGAGACTCCCCATCCCCAACCCCAACACCAACACAAGGTATCACACACCCAAACCCACAAAACCTACTACTCATTTTGCCAGCGTATCATATTTTATTGTCATTGGTTTTACCTGACTTTCTGCAGCTTGATGATGGTTAGTACAATATTCAGATATCACTATGAGACCGAAATTGAAAATGTTTTTCAGCTGTATTTATCTTCATTAGTTTTTAGCAATTAATTTTAGAAATTATTATGTAAAACAAAATAATAATAAAAATACTGTCATACCAAAAAAAAAATACAAATTTGGTAGTGTGTTTAGCATAGCTGAGTACAGTCAAACTGTTTGGGGATTACTAGAGTGTCCAGTCAGAATTTCTAGGCTCTTGGGGGGTAGGTTATGGATTCAATCAAACAAAAGAATGAACAGTAGATTTACAGTGGTTCACCAGCTCAAAAACTTGGATAATCCACTCTAATGGAGTCTCCTGCTCCGTCTATTAATCAGGGGAGAGAGATTATACACAGTAGATACACTGATTATTTCTTGATTACAATGTAATGGATTTGATCCTTATTTATAGTGTATAGTAGCCCTTTGTGATTGCCTTGCGTGATCTTTGCAATCCCTCCGTAAACGATGTCCTCCTAGCGTGATTCCCCTTGAGGCGGTTGCAACCCAGGTACTAGAATATTTGGTCGTTGCGAGTTAAATTCCCTAAGCATAACGTTGTATTTTGGAGGATGTCAGCTGTCGTTGTCATCGCATGCATGAGGGTCTTGTTGTTGAAGATTCCCGACCTGCGCACCTCGAGCCAGTGGTCAATAGCTATATGTCCGAGCTTAGATGCCGGAACTAGATAGTCCGAATCTAACTTTAGCTAATTTTTGGTACCATCAAAATTATTTTTGTAAATGAATTCAATATATTTTGAAAGAGATGTGGGAAAAGTGCAATTGAGAGAGGGATGTTGGTCCTTTCTTTTTAGTGAAAGTGGATTGCTTTTTTTTTTCTTGAGCCAAACAAGTACAAATAAAAAAGAAAAGAGAAAAGCTGTGAGAGGTCACTATCAAGTTTCAATGACAGTAGTGTGGGTGGGGGGACCCCTTCAATTCCCTGTTTATTAAACCATATGGCATACATAATTCATTGTTAAATGCTGCCAACTTGGGGCATATTTGGACAATTCACTTCAAAGTACCAACCACTTTTCCTAGGCAGTGAACTAAAGAGGAGAAATAAAAGTGAAGTGGGCTAGTTGAGTTTAAAAATATCATCCGATTCGATTGTAATTCAATCTGAATTATTTGTGTATACTTAATAATAATTTATTAAGTCAAGTTGAAATTAAGTTTAAATCCATTAAATTTCAGCTTCAATTGATGTGTTTGGATCAGACAAGATTTTTTTTTATTTTTGATAGATTCGAAGATATATTGTGAAAGTTTTTAAATAAATCGAACCCTATCCGCCAACAATCCCCACTGGTATCCGCCAACCAGCCAAAGGACCCATTTAAGTTGAGTTTGGGAATTGTTTGGTGTTCAATTTGTTGTTTTTTGCTGCTGACTGATGAGTCATGAGACACAATCTCTAAACTCCTCCAGGACCAAACTCTGTCACCCTTAGCAGAAGCACCAAACAAGTCTCACAAATCAGGACGAGTAGTATTTCCCCTTCCCTTGTCATTACTGTTCCATTCATTTTCAACGCCCTCTCTTGCAAATCTCTGAACTTCTCTTCATATACCAATGGCAAAACCCCAGTGATTTCTCCAATCCTCTGAATCCCAATCGGTTTTCCTTTTTTTTTTAGTGGTTTGAAAGCTAATCAGAGAATTCTGATTCCTCCGGTGTTCTCCATTCTTCGTTTTGGGCAGCTTTTTGTGGCCATGAAAAAACCAACCAATGTGTTATCTTTATAATCCAATTGTCAGAAGGGAGAGAGGGAGAGATACAAATCAGGTATGTGTGGGTTTGTCGGTATTTCAGTTTGGATTGGGAGGCTTCATATGACTATGGGATCTGGAGTTTACAGCGGCAGAGGTTTTTGGGGATCATCATCATGAGCAGCAGCTGCAGAGGCAGGAGTATCAGGTGGCAGAGTCATAGCAGTTGAAGATGATGCAAGATTAGTTTACGCAAGTCATTTAACAGTTAAAAGTGTTACATAGTAGGGGAAGAGAGAGAGACACGTACTACAGCACGATTAGTTGAGTTTGTTGAATCACCAGCACCAAGAAAAAGACCAGAAGCACCCATCAGTAATACAAAATAAAGAAACATACAAGCACACACCATCTTGAACCTCAACAACATGGGCAAGACATAACCACCTACCAAACAGAGCCTCCCAAGTCCCACCCAAAGTCATTTGGAGCAAACCACTGATTATGCAAAAACAAGTCAAAGAATGGGAATGAAGAGCACCGGAGGAGGAGGAGAGATAGTACAAGTTCAAGGAGGCCACATTATCCGATCTACCGGCCGGAAAGACCGGCATAGCAAGGTGTACACTGCAAAAGGTCCGAGAGACCGAAGGGTCAGGCTATCGGCCCACACCGCAATTCAGTTCTATGATGTGCAGGACAGATTGGGCTGTGATAGACCTAGCAAAGCATTGGATTGGCTCATCAACAAGGCCAAGAATGCCATTGACAAGCTTGCCGAGTTACCCCCATGGGACCCAAATGATATTACAATTGTCTCCAGGGTAGGCCGTAACGAAGGCTTAAGTGGGATGCCGTTGGAACAACAGCATAGGCCATTGGGTGAGAACCCAGTTGATAATCCTTCATTCAGACCACCATCAAACATCTGTGAGTCCATGGAGGACACAATGAAATCCTTCTTCCCAGCGAGTTCCGGGACTCCATCAATGAATTTTCAGGACTACCCAGATGATATAATGTCAAGACCCTCAATCCAAACTCAAGATCTTTGTCTCTCCCTTCATTCTTTCCAGGGCCAGAATTCAAGTCATACCCCTCAAACTGATCAAGCCCTCTACTCTGGTGCAGCTCCATTAGCTTTTGAGTCCAGTTATCAGAGAACGATGAGTTGGAATAATAGTGGAGATGCAGAAAATAGGGGAATGTTTGTTTTCAACTCACAGCCAATGCCACAGCAATCACAGCTTTGTCAAAGCTCAGCATTTTCTTTGAGGGAACCCCTTCAGTCCAGTTATTCACAGTCGGATCGTGCTTGGGTTGACCTGCCATTGCCCTCGGTAGATCATCCTAATGCACTGGCTATGCATCAATCTCTAATTTGTAGCAGCCAATTCAACACCTCGGAGTTTCAAGCGCCAACACGGATTCATGGTGAAGTGGATATTCGGGCGGTCTCCAATAAGCCTTCTTATGCTTCTCCCAGAATGAACTAATCCTTAATTTCACATCTATCAGGTACTTCCTGTGAACCCATATCTTGATTCTAATTTACCTTTTTTTGGCTATCTTTCTTCTCAGTTTTCTCATCTCAAATGAACTTTCAGGACTCCATATAGTCTGCATTGGAGACTCATGACTACATTCAAGGCTTTCAAGAAGATATTTCAGGCAACTCGGTGACCTTATTATTGATTTGAGGAAAAACAACTTGGTTTGGTTCAGAACATCATATTTATCTTTTGATTTCCGTCAGTTAATTTATGTGTATGCTTTCTTGTTTAATGCTACTTTATATCATCAGTAGACTTTGCTTTACCGCTATGGTTGCTTACCGTTTTCTAGATAAGTTTTTCTCCCTCTCATGACGATGTATTTCCAATCAGCAAAAACAAAAACAAAAACTTTTTGCAAAAGGGTGTTTGCAAAAGTTTATGTAGAGATTTAAGCAAGAAGAGAGGTCAAGCAATTTGCACCTTTCTTAGAAGTTGTTGCAGTTTTTGTGGCAATTAAATATGCATCACAAGGTGGGATTAGTAAGGTTGTTATTGTGAGCACTGCGCAAAGGATTGTTAATCAGAGATGTGGTTCGATTCTGAAGATTTAACCCTATTCGGACAAATTATTCCGGAAGCAGGAATAGAGCTTTTTGGCTTCATGCACGGTTCCGTTTCTTTGGTTAGCAGTTCTAACTTACCATAAAAACTTACTAGATTTTCAAAATTTATGTAGAGGTCCGACCTCTTGACTGGCAATTGTAATGTCACATATTCCAATAATAGAACCAGCTTCTCTAAAATAGAAGTAAGATTGTCTATCATTAATCTTTCTTAGACCTTCTTATAAGACAGAGCGTTGTACGGCCTTTTTCAACATTGCTTGATAATTGTTAACATTCTCACTATCGTAGACTCTTGCTACGATCAAATCCCCATGTTGGTCTAGAAGACCTAAAATTTATTATAACAGAGCACTTTTTTTGGTTTTATTTTTGGTCTAGAGGACCTACAAGAGTTTAAAGATAAAAACTTGATCGGAAGGGAAATAAAATATAAAAATAAAAATTTGTGCAAGTCTAGAGAGCATTATGAATGTCTAACATTAAACATGCAAACACACTCAGAATTCCAAAGCAACCACCGCTCTTGTACCACGCTGAGTTATCATAAACAGAATGACTTGCATAGTTCCAACATCAAATCCAGCTATTAGAACTTCCACTAGGAAGATTTTTTATGTCTTTCTAAATGGTAACCTACTTGCATCATAATCAACGTCATAATGGCATCCGTGCATCATTGCAAGTACTCGCAAGAAATTGTAGCTAGAGAATGAACTTGGAAAATCTTCACAAGCACTCATTTTACTTTAGCCATTGAACATTAGATAACCTTTTTAAGCTAATTCACGGAATAGAGAAACAGTAAAAAAATTTAGCAAAACTTAACGTAATGCGTTTAATCTACAAAAATATTGTGGTCAGTCCAAGCACATTTTAGGCCAAACTCTAAGATGTTAGCAAAACTTTTGAAGAAAGACAGTTTAGCACAATGTTACTAAGATTGGATGGTTATCTATCATGTAATTACATGTGGCTAAGTAAGGAATCGTCAAACTTGAAAAGATGCTTCTTGTCTAAAAATGAATTCTCCAAAGATTTTGGGTACAATATTCTTACTCATATAAATTATAAACCTTGAGCTCGTGAAGAAATTCAACCACATGTGTCCATGCAATTTTTCAAAAGGGAATATCAAAATAATTCAAAAAATTAAGACAAATAATATTCAAAACTTTAGCAGTACATAATGAAACTTAAATGCATATGAGACAACCATTCCATTCGCCTGCAACAGCAACAAATCACCATATAGGTATTACATTGTACATTAATTATATACTTCTTCAGCAGTTTCAACGATCCAAAGTACTCCATTAGCAACCAACAAATTTCAACATATAAGTAGCCAAATTTCAACTTAAATTTGGTAGGAATTAAGTAGCCAAATTTGGCCCATGTTTGATAGTTATTGCCAAAATCTCTACCCATAAGTCAGTTTCATGATCTAAAACAAATATAAACTTATACAACATGAGGCAATTTTGAACAAATTTTTTCATACAACCCAAAAAAGTTGAAAAACCAAAATTCCTAACACAAAATTCAAACCTAATAGAGAACATTGAAATAGAAAATGTGAAGAAAGATCTATTACTCGCAACAAATGTCACAACACCTCTAAAAAAAAAACTTACTTCTGGACAAAATTGCTCTTTAGCTATTCAATGACACTCTTAATCGCAAAATCTCAATAGTCGTCTTATTCATTCCTTCAAAAGGTACACACATGTGCATACATTAGAATATTACAGGAAAAAAAGTTGAAAGTGATGCCGAGAATTTACCTTAGCCAATGGCTTCATAAATGATAGTGCTATGGCTCTTTCACCCTATATACATATCCAACACAGAATGTTATGGTACGAAATATCAACTAATAAGCAAAAAATGGACTAAAACTTGGAGTGGGAGTTGTAATTAAGCCTATTTCTTAATAAAACTTGAGGGAGTTGATTGCAACATGACCAAAACTTGGAGTGGGCTTTTTGTAATTAACCCTATTTCTTAATAAAAAATAGTAATCTCATTAAATGCACCAAAGGGCAATGCTTCCATCTATATGTAAGAAATACACTACAAATTCCTAATCTATACTTACACAATTACTTTCTTTAGTGGAAAAACAAGCTCAAGTCTCTTGAGATACAATTAAAGCACGACTATATATGTATACATGTAGATATGTGTAGCAATGCATTCAATGTCTACCTGATTTTTTCTAACCTTTCTTTCTTCCCCCCCCTCTCTTTCAAAAAATAAAATAGTTGTGTGGTTAACAATATCACAAGTGTCCAAAGAACGAATAGGTCAAGAATTAGGATGTCTCTCAACCTGCAAAAGAAACAGGGGAAGTTGGTAGGAAGACAGCATATAGAGGGAAAGCGTTGAGTCTGTTGACAGTTGGTAGGAAGACAGCATATAGAAGGAACGTGTTGAGTCTGTTGATATGTTTTTTAAAGATCAAGAATCTCATGAGCTATGAAGCACGGACACATGTTCAATATTTTTTTATCTGTGTCCATAATTAAATTATAAAATTCTAATTTCGGACACGTATCCAACACTTCTTTGATGGTATGTCCAACACTTGCTTAGACTATAAACAATAAACATGTGTTGACAAGTGATTAGTAAAACTTACAAATTTGACTACAAAGTGCCCTATATTATTAGAGAACATGTAATTACCAAGACTAGACATAGTAAAGTTATAATCAAAATATAATAATAAAAATAAAAAATGCATAAAAGTTCTAAAAAGATAAATTGAGAAAATAAGAGCAATCGTTTAAATTATGTATGTTGGATACACGTTGCCTGGAAAAAAATTGATAATTATTGACTATTATGATGTTTTAGTCTAAAAATTCACACTACATGACTAAACATAATATTTACTTATCATAAAATACTGAATTTTTCTTAATTAGTACATTATTATCACTATATTTGCGATGAATTGTATAATTATATATATATAACATAATTATTTATAACATATCTTCAACTTATCTGTGTCCTACTATTTTGATAAATGTCGTATCCATGTCATGTCGTATCTATGTCCCGTGTCCGTATTCGTGCCAGTGCCCATGCCTGTGCCCGTGAGTGCCATGGAAGGGGTTTTCACTCTGATGGAAAAGATTTTCTCTTGCCTAAAGTTGATTTTAAACAAAGGGCCTCAAGATGACCACCGGAAAAAAAGCAGTATGGTTTTAGAAAATATTGGAGCTCCAATCGATTATGGTTTTTTATTCCATGAACTGGATGGAGTTAATATTTTATGTGAGGAACACCATTTTCGAGCAATGTTTAATACCTATAGTGGTTATCAGTAAAGTTTCCATGGGTTTGGGTGCTGCCTGCAAGCTGTTTCTGGGTATACAGCTGCAAGTCATTGTGGAGTGGGTAGATTTCTAAGGGTGGATACGCAATCAGGATTTTTCAGCCCTTCAGATGGAAACATTTTGCCGGATTAGAGAAGAGAATCATTCAGTTTTGGCTTCCAGATTTACAGCTGCTACAGAGATCTCCTAAAATTTTGCAGAATTTTGGCTACCAAGGGCTCCCCTCATTGGTGTATGACAACCGGCTTTTCAAAATAGAGTTGTTTTCCTTAGAAACTAAAAGGGGGTATTATCCTAAAGAGTCAGATTTGTGATATTTTAAATTGCTTTAAATTTTTGTAACTAGCTAATTTAAGGGGAAAGGCCAAATGTCCCCCCAATCCCCTAACTAGGTAGTCAAATTTTTGAATTGTCAATGAAACTCGTCCCTTGCTAAGTCAAGGTTTAACTTGAAAAAGAAAAGGGAGACTCAGTCCAAGATGGTTTTAAAGATTCAAGAGACTATTAACTAACAGAATGTGCAAATGAATCGAGTAAGCACATCTAGGGAAAAATAAAGATGAAAGGGATCAACTGGTCCCCCTCAGTATTCCTTTGAGAAAAAATAAAATCCAAGAGCTTCCCACTCGTACCATTTCAAACAATGATGATAAACTTCAAGAGTCTAGATATCCAAGGGAAAGGAAAATTATATTTGAGTAGCCCAGATCCACAAGGACTATTGAGTTGATTATCAATTATGATATTTGATGGTACATATGTTTCTCAATACCATGTTGCAAAAATCATATGGCACAAGCATTTTCACAAGAGGAAACCAAATGATCAAGTAGTGTGCAAGTCTGGCACAACCACCATACGAGAAATGAGCTTGAATGACAAAAGAAATAAGCTAATGGTCCTGAAATGACCAGTTTGCATCAGATTGAGCTTTCCAGACCAAAGACTGGGCGATCAAACAGTATGAGGGCATACCAAATTGGGACGAGGAAGAACTTGGTTTTTGCTTGGATTATTGAGAGGATAATGATGAATGCACAGACCACAAACGGTAAAACTGGAATAGTATGGTGGAACCAGGAGGGTGAGTAGCTTTGTTGTTAGGTAAATTCCTGATCTCATCAATTATAAAATCAAGGTCATTGGACAAGGGCAACAAAGAGAAATGGTCCTATGCATCAGAATTAGAACTGCAAATGAATCAGTCATGAACAGCTCGGGCATGACTCGTCAGAAAGCTTGTAAATGTTTGTTCATTTTTGAAAATGAGCCAAGGTCAAACATGATTTTCTAGATCTTTCACTAAAGCTCGGCTCATTTAGTATTATACTCTACATAGCAGATATAAGGAGTATATAATGCATGAAGAACGATGGGAGTGGAAGGGTTTGGTAGGGCTACTTAAGAATGTAGGTTGTTAACTCTTCCCAGCCTGGACGTACAATGGTCGAAAATTTTGGTTGATCAAGAACCAACTTTCACTATGTATGCTAGGAGGCGATGATATAACTAGATTATCTGACCTTCAGATCTCCAAACTTTTTAACCACCCATCAAAATGAACACATGAATAGAACATGAACTTTAGGAGTAGTCATTAATGGATTCATGTTAATTGGGGTTAGAAAAATCAACTTTGAGCAGGGTAAATATTAACCTGAAACCAATCTCTTCCGCTGCCATTGTGCTGGCCATTAATGGGCCTTTGTCTACACCTAACCTGAAACCAATCTCTTCCGCTGCCATTGTGCTTGCCATTAATGGGCCTTTGTCTACACCTACTTCCAATATTTACTTCCATTGCCAAGTTGACTTCCTCATTCCAATTCATGTGGAGAGTTGTCTTTTGTTGTCGGAGACAAGTGGCAACCTTACAAAGTTTATAAAAGGCACAGAAAAGATGTTCCCAAGGCACAAGTTTTGATTTGACACACGTTGTATGATGCGGAGCCTACTTGGGAGCTTGCATATACATTATTGAGTCTTATCTTTAGTTGTTTTGAAATAGTTTGGTGGTATTAGTATTTTATGTGTTTTTTTATATTTTCTAGAGCAAAAAGGTATCTTAATATATTGGAGATTTGTTGTAATGGTTATAGTATGACTCATGGGTCAGCCACGCTGGAGTTCTTGTTCGAGTGAGCCGGGTAAGCAACCAGGGAACATCACACAGAGAATCCAACCATCACACAGAGACTCCAACCATCACACAGAGAATCCAACCAATGACAATAAATTATATTTACAAATGCCAAACTCCCCATCATTCAATAAAACACCACTAATAAAACACCACTACAAATGCCCAGAGTTTTATATTCTAGAGACTCATAGAGTTACCAACCAAAATTTATGGAATAGAAAAATAATATATAGCTATATATCACCTTCCACACCGCACACTCACTTGAGTATACCTTGCAGTTGATGTAGGATTAATATCTATTCCCTTTTAAATGGCCACTTAACTATTTGAAGGGGATGGCGCCCAAAACACCATTTCATTCAAGCTCTCTCTCACCGGCTTGAAATCAGGTTTTCAATGCTGGCAGCTAAATCGTGGTCTGGAAAATTGTATCATATAAAATTATGAAGCCATTTAATTCTACCAACAATCATTTTCTGGACAAGAAACCAACAATAAATATTCTTTGGTCAGCAAACTTCTACATAACTAGAACCTCAACTGACATCCTTCCTTACCTCCTCCTTGTTCAGATGGTCCCAAAAATTCAATGTATTTTCTCACAAAAAATAGTCTTTAGTTCACAAATTTTGTTGCATAAGATCTGATTAAATCCACTTTTGAAATCTTGTCCTCAAATTGCTAATGGAAGGATTATACTCTTCACCAGAGAAATATCACATCCAAACCACTCATATAAGCAATTTTGATATTGTTATTATAGATTTCATTTGTCATTTTCTCCATGAAGCACAAGACCTCAACCTCAACAATGAAGATGCTTGCTTCTTAATCTATTACATTCTGTTGTCCAATTTTTATTCTGGATCAATAATATATTTTACCCATTTGTGATAATGTTTTAAAAATCTTAAACGAACTATTTCTTTCAAACTTAGTCTCTAGGAAAAAATTAAAGACTGTCAGGTAAAATTAAAGGCTTCAGGTAGTGCAAGTATGAATTGTACAGCCAGAATGTTCCCCAATGTAATTTTCCTAAATAAAACCAACAGAACAAATTAATGAGATGCAATGATAAGAAGGCACATCCAAAGTACATATAGGAATCCTTTAAATCATAATACGCAATAAGAATGCATATATAACCAGATAGAAGGAATGAATTCTTGTCAAAAGAATGAAGCTGGAAAAATACGACTGAGCAAGTGCGTACCAAAGTGCACATTGCAGTTTCCTGCTTTGTTTGGAGGGTTGTGGGAATCATGGTTCGAAGTCGTGGTATCAACCATCGACTCAGAGAGTGCTGATACACATCGGTCGCGGTGTCACAGCGTCGCGGTATCGGCCGATATACTCAAAACGCAAGATAGAAGCTCCAAAAAATTTTGAAAAAATTATAGAAAACTCTAAAAATATAAACATCGTCATTCATGCATCATATGTGCACAATACATCCAAAAACACATTAAACATAATTCAAATGACACATAAAATCGAAAATAATTATCATTATCAATGACCTACTACTTTTATATTACTTTTAAGACAAATATAAATATTTAAGCAACACTTAATAAAAAAAAAAAAAGAGGTTGTTGGAGGGAATTAAACCACTAACCTGCAAGATAACAATTTGCATATCTATCCAATTGGCCTACTACTTTAATATTACTTTTAAGACAAATATAAATATTTATACACTATTCAATCAAAAAAAAACTGTTGGAGGGAATCAAACCACTAACTTGCAAGATGACAATTTGCATATCTACCTAATTGACCTACTGCTTAAATATTATTGTTAAGACAAATATAAATATTTAAACAACACTCAGTCAAAAACAAGAAAAGAAAAGTAGCCACAGCTTTTAATGAGTTTTTTTTTTTTTGCATACTTACCTCAGACGAAGACTTCTCGTCTTCTCAGTCACCGTGAGAGAGAGAGATGGGTGCAGACAGAGAACCAACACCGAGAGAGAAACAAAGAAGATCACAACAAACAACCGAAGTATCTTGATTTCACACAAAAACAGATGAAGATGCAGATCCACAGGTGTGTCGAACCTTTAATATTCTTGATTTTTATAGTTGAAAAAGAGGGGTTTATATTTTAGGGTTTATTTGATTTCTACAATTTTGACATGGATTTCGAGTCTCGACTGGTAGTGGGTTTGTTTTATTTCCCATCCCTTTTTTTTTATAGATGTTTGTTCAATTTTCAAAAATAATTTGAGTGTGTTTAAAATTTTACCAAGTGGATGTTGAATTTTTCTTCTGTTTCCGTGATTTGGGGAGATTTTTTCACTGACTCGGAAAGATTTCGATTCACATCGCCTGAATTGAACCGATTGAACACCAATTCCTTTGATTTCGGTCGAGACAAATGAGATATCGCGGAGATATCGGTGATATTAGTTCATTTTGTGATTTCTACGTTTCGTGTACCGTTATCGTAACAGTAGTGGCCGAATCAGATACAACTCGGCCGAGTCATATCGGACTTGGCCAATACCTTGAACCATGGTGGGAATGGAATAGCCATACCATTTTCCGATTGGAACATTTTTCGCCATAGCTATGTGAAGCTATATGACTCCGTTCTATTCTCTTAAAAAAGGCTTTTGCTTCGATATTTCCTTTCCTACATTCGTTCTTTTCCAACAACAAACAAGTAAGAACTTCAAATGACATTAATTCCACACAAATAACTCTTCACCACATTTCATCCATAAAATATAGACTGCACAAACTTTAAGTGACCAATCAAAAAAGTAATCACAAAATTTAACTTCAATTTCTTGGAATATGAAATTCCACCATTCAAATCATGCAAAAAAGAAAACACCTTTAAAGCCATTTGCCAAAATTGTTGAACCATAGTGTGATAGTGATGCTACCATGGTAGTTGAAAAGCAATGGTGGTGCCATTCATCCAATATTTACATATAGCTATTAATAATAGGGAGGACAATTTGATTGCATTGCCTTATTGCAAAAAGTCAATTATAATATTTCCAAAACCCACAATTTCTCAAACTACATGCTTGCAAAAAGATATTATAAGATTAAATGACAAACTTATCAACGCAGGAGAATTATGAAAAATATCAATATGGATAATTCCTTAACCAAGCATTGAAATTTGGAAAACTTGTATCCATTGAAGGGCAATCACAGGATAATCTGTAACAACATAGTGGAAAGCATATGGACTTTCATATGACATATAGTGACCTATATGAAACCAAATTATACCAGTTTCAATGCATAACCGCAATCATCACTTAAACCCATTCTTTGACATAAGGTGTATGCGAATGCAAAGTACTAACCTACCCCATCAAATGAAAATTTCCCTTCTTTAAACTTCTATCAGCCTCCACACACTCCACAGCTCGTTTCTTCGAATCCTTGCAGCTATTAAAGAAACAAATAAATATTTGGGGCTGATCATGATGCACAAAAGAGTAAATAATGGGATGCAGGTGACATTTTAAGAAGCAATAACACCACAAGCATAAAAAAAATTACAACGATCGTCAACTATATCAATAAGAGAGGCAATGACCATTAGAGAGATGTGAAGGTTTTGCAAGTGTCCAGCTTCCGTGGCACGAGAGAAATTTAAGCATTTTATGATAGCTCTAAGTTGGCGGTTGGCCTGTGGGAGAGGGTCTATTTTTGGCATCATTTCAAGAGTCCATATTTAAGGAGTTTCTGGAGATTTCTTTGTTTATCATAATGGAAGGACACCTTTTGCATTATCTGAAATTTCACCGGTCAGTATTTTTCTCTCAATGGCGCTAGCATCATAAATTTCACCCTTCCGTATTTTTCCCTTAATGGCGCTAGCAAAATTTATGATGTTACAGTTATACACTAAATAATATATAAGAGAATTTCATTCACACCCCTTGTAGATTTTAATATCTTCATAGACATTCCCTCTATTATCAAAAACTTCAATGCCACCCCTCTATCCATATATTTATAAATTAACAAAACAATTGAATTTTTCAAAGTTATACATGACATTTTTATATGTACTATACATGATATACATCTTAACTTTCCTAATCACCAATTGGTAACACAAAATTTATATTAATCAAATAAATATATAAAGAAATTTACACTCTCTCGTTGACAATCAACTGTTATCACTCTCATAGCCAACTACTATCAAATTCAAAAAGTTTTTTTAGAGATACAGATAGGGACAAAAGGAAAGAGAGATCAAAGGGAACATGATCCCACAACCTCTTCTAAAATAGAGATCAGAATTCATCATCAATGCGTCCCTTTGTAAGCATAAGACCATCTGGTCATGTAAGAAGTATGAATTTGCAAAACCCATCCCCTCATTCTAGGTTTGATCCCGCAATCTCTTTTAAAAGTGTAGTTCATTATCAATGCATCCCTTTGTAAGCTTAAGACCATCTGTTGTAAGAGCTATAATTTGCAAAACCCATCCCCCTCTTTCTAGGTGACATACATATAAATATTGGTGTTATGTATCTATGTAACTCGGGTTAATTTGGATGTATATAAATATGTTATGCATAGATATATTATATCAATACTCCACATTAGCGGAGTTAAAAATAAAATTTGACAAGGGGGTGTCAACGAAGTTCCACTAAATGTAATGGGTGTCTTCGGAAGTTATCACAATCAAGAAGGGGTGAGGTTGAAATTTTTTCTTAATCTATGTGACAAGTCCAACAGTTATTTTGGGATTTTCGAAAGTATTTTGTATGATATTATAATTTTTTTAGATGTTAAACATATCATTAACAACTGGGTGTGCAAGGGAAGCAGACCTATAAACTAGAAGGGAGTACGATAAAGTTTCAAATAATAGAAAGGGTGTCAATCTAATAAGCAAATTGGAATATACGTCATATCTTAGTTATCGAGGAGGAAGGACAAATCACAAAAGAAATTTTGAACTACTCTAAACCACCATTTCGGGTCAATGAAGGTGTGAAACTAAGGTTATTAGGTTTGTAATGGAGTCCTATTGACATCCAAAAAGCTAGAAGGTTGGAGAGACAATTGAAAAAAGTCAAGCCAGAGGTGCTATTTCTAAATGTTTTAGAGAAAAATCTCCAAGCCCCAAGGGTTTGCAATGCCTTTTTTTTTTTTTTGAGATAAAATACAAGAAAATATTATTGAGCAAAAAGGGAAAAAAAAAAGAAACAAAAATACATGGGAGGACAAGAAGCTCTCTAAAAAAAAAGAGATAAAAATGGAAAAGCCTAAACAAGCTCGAAACAAAATAAAAACAATGCCATGAAGTATCATCACCAATCACACACTTCCGCCAATGGTCTTTAATTAAAAATAATGGAATCCCTTCGAAATCTATGGGCGTGGATACCCAAAAAGATGCCCAAAACTAAAATCTCTTTCAATGACTTTGTTTCAAGATTGTTGGGAAGCAATGAAGATTAATCTGATGAGGGTTTTTAGTGAATTTTTTTGGAATGGAGTGGTCAATGTGAATAACAATGCGACCTTCATAGGCTTGACATCCAAAAAGCATATTCTTTAAAAATGGGAATTTTAGGGCTATAAGGTTGGTTACTCGTTTGTATAAAACTTTGGAATGTCTTATCTAATAGATTCAAGGAAGTTTTAAAAGAAACAATTTAGGAATCCAGGTGTGTTTGTGAAAGGGCAGCAAATTTCCAAAAGGCATTTGATCATGTAAATAGGACTTTCATCGACGTTATCTTAGAAGTGAAAGGTTTCCGTTCTAGATAAAGTAAGTGGATTATGGGATTTTTATCGCAATGAATTTTCTGTCATGTTGAAAGGTAGATAACAATGGAGATTTAGTGCACCTAGTGTTTAAAACTGGGGAATCCCTTTTTGCCTTTCCTCTTTACTTTAGTGGTTGAAAGGCTTAGTTGTTAGGTGGATAGAGTGAGGATTTTAATCTAGTTGAGGGATTTGAAGTGGGTAATGTTAAGGTAAGAGTTGCTCATCTAGAATTTGCGGATGACACCACCTTTTTCTTGTTAAGGATGACTAACAATCTCAAAATTTGGTGGATATTGCAAGGTCTTATAACTAGGTGTTGGGTTTAACCTAGTTCTAGGGATTAATCGTTTTAGGAGTAAGTTAGAGGGCTTAGCTACTGGTTAGGAGTGCGTTGTGTCATTGGCCTCTTAAATATTTGGGGCTCCCAAAAGGGATAACCCGTTATTTTTATTGGCATCGAGTAGTATTTGAACTTATTTCTTGTCACTTTTTAAAAACACTAAGAAGCTAGCAAAGATGATTGAGAATATGATGAGAGCTTCTGTATGGTGAAGAGAGTGGTGAAGGTCGTTTAACCATACGAAAGATTGTGTCATGATCAAAGAAGAAAGGAGGATCGACAATGGTAATTCAGCGGAGAGAAATGTGGTATCCGTTTGTGATCGTGGAATGTCATTTGTATACGGACATCATCAAAAGCAAGGTTGGATCCAAAGTTTGTCTTGTTAGAGCATCCCACCCAAAATTAATTGGCAATGGATGGAGTAGCTCTCAAATATATAAACCAACCTTGGCGGCGCTTTCAAATGCTCTCTTTCCTGCTGTTACGGATAAGGGAAGAGAGCACGCTAATACGTATGATAAGCCCCTTCTTGACAATGTGCTGGCAGGATCGCTTGCTTCCGTCTAATTATTCAATAGAGATTACAAGCTCTCTTAACACCCTCCATCACATGGGACCCGGAATCACACTTTGGGATTAACAAACAAACAAACATGCATACCGTGAAATTTAAATGGGAAAGAAACTTGGCCCACTAACCCCACAATACTCAGTTCAGATACCAAGTGAAAGCATCTCACCCAAAACCAATTGTCAAAAGGTGGAATGGTCTCTCAACTATATAAATCAATCTTGGTGGTCTTAATCTATATAATAAAGCATGAGTGTGTTTGAATTTTATCTCAGTCATATTTTCCCCCTTAAAACCATCACCAATCACTTACCTCACTCATCATCCTTTTGTCATACTCAAACGTCAAATCGCATCACTTATTTCTATCACGTTTAATCATTTATATTTTTTCTTATCAAAAATATTGCATAACTCATTTTTATCATATATTTAATTATTTAATATTTGATTAATTTTTAGTTAATTAATTCAATTTTTTGGATGCTTAAATTTTATATTTTATCTTCCCTTTAGGCATGGGTTATGACTAGTTATTCAATATGACATCTTGAGCGTTTATCTTTTCCGCATTACATAATCCATGACAGTAGGAACAATGAAGGAAAATATGGGGAAATGCTAAAATATTTGTAGAAGAAGGATTTGTATGTTAGACAGAGGATTCCACTTGTCATATTGTGTTGACGTAGGAATCTTAATTCAAAGAGTCCACATAATATTATAAGTCAAATATTGTGGGCCAAGATCAATAAGAAACTCAATTGACAATTTCACAAGATTAGGAATGCTCAAGTCCATGGATTGATCCCTAAAGAATGTAACATGCCTAAGCAAGTATACTTCCTTCACTCTTGCTACCATTGTTTTCACATATGCTTATAACAGCAACTAGCAACACTTAAAAATTGCAAATATTATCACCTCCAGCTTTGTAAATTGTCAGAGTTTGACAAGAAGGTCAAAAATGTAAAGTGAATAGGTAAGTTATGTGAAACTAAAACATATCTACCGAAAGTGTTGAGCTCTAAGAGTAAGGAATGAGCAACAAACCACATTGAAAAAAGTTCCAACCATCAACCACGAGAGAAGAAGAGAGACAAAGATGAAATGAGAATAGAGAGTGTGAAATAGAAATAGAGAGAAATAGAGTCAACAGCCAGTTTTTGGGTTTTTTCCTATCCAACCAACCCAACATGTTATAATTAGCTATAAAGAAAATAACAAAATGAGCTAATGCATGGTATACTACTTTTGTCTCAATCCTATCAATTCATGGTACCATCTCACACTAGTAATCATGCCTAACATGTGACACAAATAAGCGGACATGGGCACCCCAACATCATATGGTCATAAGATAGAAAAACAAAATTTAAAAATAATCAAAGCATAGGGCAAAACATGCGACAATGATCAACCAATATGATGGCCACACCAAATGATAGCATCATTGGGAAAGATTGCCAAAGAGATACCACAATCACAGTGCATTATAACATGATATTGTTACAGGCAAATATTGGCCAGAGAATACCACATTGCTTTACAACAATTATTTTGCACTAAACCGCAGCATAATAATACTCTCTCACAGAACAAAGTATCCCTCTTATCATCGCTGGACTCTTACCTTTTAAACATACTGGTGATTCCTCTTAGAATTAGCAAAGATCTTGTATTGCATAAGTTAATAAGCCAGAATTGGTCGATATTCACATATCTTTACACTAAGAAGGAGATAGATAAATAGACCATTGATCATATTTCTCATGAATTTCCTACTTCAAATAGTTATATTTCTACCAAGAATCAACATTTCGTTTTGGTGCACAATTTCGGTGAGTTTGAAAGCGGAAACGTTTCGATAATGTTTTCAAAAACAAGATGTAAACAAAAAAAAATTTGAAAATTTATTTTCAAAACATTAGAAGAAACATACCGAAACATTTCGAAGCATAGGTTGAAACATGCCGAAATACGTCGAAACCTACAGAATTACATCGAAACATAGAAATTTTGATATTCAATCAATAATTCATTTCACCTTCCATGGAAACGTAAACATTTTGAACGTATCAAAACAAAATTTAGTTCCTTTATTTGTACACGTTCATATTCGAGCTCGAGCTTGATTGGTACCACTATCTCTTTAACCTCTCATGCAGAAGATCGAATGTCCAAGTCCAACAACGGACATAGTGGGTGCTAGTGTTACGCGAATATTCTTTGGATCTATCTTCATGTTTTAATTTGACGAGTGTTACACTAACTATCAACTACCTGATGCACCCATCCACATATTCTCCCAAAATCGACTTAGCTCACCATTACCCACAAAGCAATTTAGAAACCGAGAGAAAGAAATCCAACCCTTAGAGATAGATTTCTATAGATTTCGAGCAGTCCCCAAATCAACCACATGAGAATCTCAACCATTCCCCTTTAATCCATTTTTATTTTTAATCACATTATGTCACAAAGAATCGCGCTCTATTGAGAATCTCCAGAGTGTTTCTAACCCTATTATTGCCAGCACTTAAGTCCCCTTCCCAACCCCGTACCCTACGCTCACCCCACCACTCCAAAAAAAACTTGTTAAATGAATGGTGCTCTAGCCATATTATTTTCAAACCTAAAGGGAGTGGCTCCCCACCTAAATGGAAAACTCTCTAAAACAATCAACCAATATTCGGAATAAGTTATTTCATGTTCAACAAGATAGCCAAAGATAGATGGTGAAAATTGACAACGAGTACATTGTAAGCAAGAAAGCCACAAGCACAAAAATTTCATTCTAAGACTCCAAACAAAAATCCAACAGCATAAGTTCAGCCACTATTGAAATCATCAATATACACCGAACTCATAAAAATGAATAAAATAAAGAGAAATCATACAACGAACTAACAAAAGATAATCATTAAAATAGATTCAAAAAATTTGCAATGAACACTTTCATTTGGACCAGCAATACCTCTCAATCGTTTTATAACTAGAACTAATACAAGCAAGTTTGAGCTTGAGAAACTTTCAAGTTTGATCATAATCGTTTAGAATCATCAAGTAAGGCACCGCATCTATGTGTTTCAGTAAACTTAAAATGATAAAGAGAGCATCGCCACCAAACCCAAGTGATCAACAGAGAAAGAGATGTCCTTGTTGCAAAAGGAAAACCACGGCATACAAACATGTATCCGCATGCCGCAAAAGAGATGCAGCATAAATGGAATTAATTCAAAAAATGGCAAACAGAAATAACGAACACCAAAATGAAACTGAAAGAATATACTTATACTTACAGAACAAAAACAGATTCATAATTCAGCAGGACATCATATATGACCCAGATTCATTGAGGTGGACCAACATAACGTAGGTTTATAACCTCAAGCCGCCATATATGACCCAGATTCACCAAATATAAGAACTGATTCAGCCCCGCCATCTTCTCACTTCGATTTGCAGAGCTCGGCAGCGAGAGACCACACGGAAACTTCTGGGATCGTGTTAACGTGCAAAATGGATATTATGGACCCAAATTTTTACACGAAAAACCATCATGAGAATCCAAATGGATTGAAATCCACAAAAGGGGGGAAACTTTAACAGTCAAGCAGCGCGTGGGTGTCAGAAAGAGATAGTGACAGATGCAACTTGGAGAACCCTAACCCCCTTTGTTTTTGCTTTCATACGATCCCTACCCAACCAAACGTTGGAGTTTTCGTAACGTAGGGGGGTATTTGCATAAAAATATCCGAAACCCCTTAGTTTTATCAATATTACACTAACACCCCTTGACTTGATACTGATGAATTTACTAAATGGTAAATTAGTTTCGTCAATATTACACTATACCCCCTTTGACTTGAAACTGATGAATTTACTAAAGGGTAAACTTTATTTTAACCGCCTTGTTATTCTCATTCGCACATCACCTCCCTTGAGCTTCTAAAATGGCACATTACCCTCTCAAAGTAAGTGGACTAAAATGGGTACAAAGTTCAAGATCTGAAGCTGCAAGAAGGAAAGAACTCAAGCTACAAACCACACCTTGAAGACCTCCCAAATCATTCAAAGCTTAGAAAAAGTAAAGACCTTAGAAATCTTAAGACACTGGGAATATTTAGTTTGGCTGATTTAGTTTGAATAAAATAGATTTAGGATGAATCTACACATGACTCATACGACTTTTTATTGAAAATACTTTTAAAACATTAAAACTTGTTACAAAAATATAGATTGAATCATGAATTGGATCCTTATTAAGTAGCACTCTCTAGTGCTCAACAGGACAAATTTATGATTAGTTTTTTTACTTAAAATGAGTAGGGACTGCGCTTCAGCTTGTTGGCCTATAGTTATAGCGGTCTCTGAACGCTACAAAATTCAAATAGGCTAAAAGTTGGCAGTGGAGATATTCAATTGACCTAGTTTAATTTATTTTTTTATTATAATGGTAATCACTGTCTAATGGCTCGAACGACCGCTTGCAAATTTTAGGCAAGCCTTTTAATCTAGGATAAGAGTTATCCTATAAAAAAAAAGGTCATTTTATTTTGATTGATCTTATACTTCAAGTCCAAAAAAAAAAAAGAAGGAAGAGAGTTCTTATATAGAATCACCTAAACCCAAATTGGTGTGTTGATGATCAAGTAGATCTCAGAATGAAGTCCTTGAAGATCAAAATATGAGAAGTCGAATCGTAGAGCTCGATTTACCCTAGAGAATCTATAACTCGACTTTCGGGGGGGATTTGAAGGGAAGATTGACAAAGAGAAAAGCGTGTAACCATGGTTATTGGTTAAGATATAAGACTTTGAACTCGATAGTCATATTTTTAGGTGGCCCTGGATTAATCCTACGATTTTTTCTGAGAGAATTTCCATGTAAAATTTGCTTTGTGTTGGGTTTGTTGTTTGCTACTTTAATTTTGCACACACACCACCGTGTATATGATAGAATGATTTTATAATTGTTATGTCCTATATCTTAATCATTGTGGTTAAAATCGGTGGAAGGGCTTAGAGGGATAAGAATGATGTATTTGATCGTTGGTCAAAATTGTTGAATTTGAGCATCTTGCACCCACGCATTCCATTGAGCTTTTGTTCATTGTGAAAGGGGTTCAATAAACTTTAATTCATTAATCAGTCAATGAATTGGCAATTGAGATTAATAGGTCTAAAATTGGACGTAAGTTTCTACAAGAATTGTCATAGACATATTTACTCCCTAAGCTATGCTTGTATAATTCCACAAGTGTAATCGTCTCAGGGCGATCGGCTTATTATGGACAGGATTTTTTGAAATTTTCATTGTTTCTTGTTGGCTTTAGACAAAGGGAAGACTAGTCTATAATTAAAATACCACAAGATAAATCATATATCATCAGATCTAGAAATTTCTCCTTCATGGTATCATGGTTTGAGGAACATGATGCGTATGAATCATATATGCTGCTAGTGCTCAAAAGTCTCCTATGTTGACACTTAGCCACCTTCTTGGAGCTTTCTTCAAAGAGAGGCCATTTTTCTAGTCAATAGAATAACATTTTCTTAGTGGAATAACAACCCAACGTTTTCCCCAATCGTACGCATTTAACTACCATATTTGAAGGAAAGATTCCTGGTTGCAGTCCAAGATGTTACAAAGAGCAATATTCCATACATAATAATTAGGGATACGAACAAAATTGACTCATCAAAGTTTCTTGGTCATTTCTTGTGAGAAATTGGAACTCGGTCTTTTTTTTAAAACAAATTATTGAAAATAATGGGTGACTCTTATTTACTCGACCAAAAAAATAATAGTTCGGTGGGCGTAACAGAATAGAGCGTTGGTAAATTTTTTGATGTAATGAAAGGACCGTTGCCCTGGACACTGAACCACAAAAATCTAATGCTCATTTTTCTTAATTGCTCCTTTTTAAAATTTTCACTGCAGTGCAAGTTAACACAAATTTTATTGGATTTTTTGTATTTTACATCTTGAAAATTTTCAAGATTTTCATTTTATACCTTCAAAGATTATATTTTTTACATTGTACATTTAATGTATCAAAAATATTGCAATGTAACCTTTTTTGTTAGCTTTCTTATTTTTTTTTATCAAAAGTCAACACATTAACACTGACAAAAAAATTAACAGAAAGCTAACTGAAGGGTCACATTATAACAATTCTAATACATTAAAGGTGCAATATAAAAAAAATATAACTTCGGGTTCTTTTGTTTTTGACTATACTTTTACTTACTTAAAATTTAAATCTTTCTCACCATCTTAGTAATATCTCATCATTTAGCCTCTTTTTTATCCCATTTGTTTTTGTAAGTCTAGTAAAACTTATTTTGTGTTTTCTTGAGAATTTGTGTTTTTTTTGGCTGATTTACATGACATAAAATATTGTCACCTAATGGATTCTGCCAACTAACATGTGCATAGACCCCATAAACAACTGCCCCAGAAAACAAGGGTAGGTAATCCTACTCCTCCTTCCTATTCTAAGGTCCCATCATATCCCTGACTCTCTTCCTTCCATGATATCTCCCCTCAACCTCAATTGTGTACAAACTTAACTTGTTATATTATTTTACACAACTTGATTATAATAAGTTCCAATTCACAATTTCAAAGTTATTGAATCGAATTTTAACCACTAAACAATTGAGTCCATATTAAATATGTATCTGTGTATGATCATATATATGTATTAATTATTGTCTGTACTTGAAGATACAATGTAATAAAAAATAATAAATAATAAACATATTTATATTCATATCCAAAAATTAAATCACAAACATAGAGAAGAGATTAAAGAATTTAGCATCGATTTTTTAGTGGGGGTGAGAGGTGGTGGGCGGCAGTGGTGGTGGTAGGAGACCGTAATAGTTGTGGTGGGTGGCAATAACCGTAGTGACGATGGTGGTGGTGACAACGGTGACGAAAATGGCGGTGGCGGGGGCGAGGG
>CM042197.1:14715611-14726291 GCA_023539305.1 Ilex asprella | reverse complement strand
GTGGCGAGGGTGGGGGCGGTGGCGGTGGTGGGAGTGGTGGTGGTAGAGGTAGTAGTAGGACGGTTTCAAATACTATTATTTTTTTAAAGTACTTATGATAAATAATTTCTAAAAATAATTTTAAAAAATTATTTCAAATACACTCTTAAAGACCTATTTTTCTATTAAATTTAAGGTGTTAATATTATCTGTTAGATTAATTTTAAAGTAAAATTTAAAGCGATCTCAACCGCGAATAGAAAAAATTATTTTATTTATCTTTTAAAATTTAAATTATAAGTTACTTTATTATATAGATGTTTGTTTTGAGTATGCTTTTTTTGTTCAATTTTCTATTTGAAATGGGGCATAGAGAAGTCAATATTCAACAGTCAATCCCTTTGAAAACCCACTGCCCACGCATTTCACAAGTCATATATATACACAAACTAACTCAAAATTAAATATTTAAACTCTTAAAAGTCATGCCAAGAGTTCTTCTATACCCTTCTTGCTAGGCCAACACAAACCACCGCCCCTTCTCCTCCGGTGGTTCCACCATCTCCGACATGGGCAAGGACGATGACAATTCACCCTTTTTCCACCCTCAAAGTCAGGGACACTCATACGATATAAACAACAAGATAATGCTTACAGCAATTATTTCATTATCAGTTGTGGTCGTAGTTGTTACAATTCTGCACCTATATGCAAGATGTGTCCTCCGACGCCAAGCCCGCCGCCGAGCCGCCATTCTCTGGCAACTGGGCATTACCGGATCTGCTCGTGTGCACTCCGGTGAGTCACCCAAGACAGGGCTTGATCCGATTGTCATCGCCTCACTGCCAATTTTTGCTTTCAATCAAACAATTGGTAAAGATGAAATGGAGGCAATTGAATGTTCTGTTTGTTTAAGCATGTTGGAGGATGGTGAAATGGCTAGGCCTTTACCAAACTGCAAGCACACTTTTCATGCAGAGTGCATTAATAAATGGCTGAGTTCTCACTCCACATGTCCCGTTTGCCGGACAGAGGCACAGCCCCGGCTTTCTCCGGAGCCCCGAGAACCAGCAGCCGGGATTCCTCCGCCAACGGCCCCACCGTTGGACCGAGTTAACTCAGCCATGGAAGGGACATCAGAGACTGCAGCACAGTCCTTGGCTAAAGTTAGTGAATCAAACTCACGGTTGAGTTCGTTTAGAAGAATTCTTAGTAGAGAGAGATCATCAAGGCGAATTCAATCTTGTGAAGAAATAGAAGACCTTGAGAGACAGTGACTATAGAATACAGATATAATTAACTAGCATTCCTTTATTATGATGCTTCTGCTATGTACACTCATGTGCTTGTAGATTTTTCGTTCCCTTTTGTTACTAGAAACCAACACATAATACAGATAATAAATTTCTTTGCTCCGGTCATCGGACGGTGAGATTTTTTTTTGTTTGTTAGAAGAGTTGTTTATGTTATCTATGAGTGAGATTGGAAATACCGCCATTGATGCTTCTAAATCTATTTTACTAATTCCACTTCCTACTCACATTATGCTAGCATTGAGTTGTCATGTAATATGCTAATTTTTTTTAGTTCAACGGACTGTAATGTACCAGCCACCTTACGTTGAGACTAGAATATTCGCGAGAAAAGGTCTAGTCTCAAAGAATTGTCAAAATTCAAATTTAAGATGTTCAAATTTATAGTTCATTCATATTACTACTTGAATTACCCTTTAAGTTGTAATTTAGTTATTGGCGTCAAAGTTTACGTTTTTGTGTGCTCAGCCCATTGAGAAAAAATCTAAATTTTAATTGGAATCATATACAATCGAGTCTTGTAGATGGAGGTTCGAAGGGGAATCGGGAAGCCCTTCTAGCTGGGTGGGGAAAAACAAGAAAAAAGGGGTTTGGTCATAGAAAAAATACTTTGGAATTTGGTAACCTAAATTATGGTGGTTTGGTTGTCATTGAGGAGAGAGTATTTGGCTTACCTAAGATTACTATTATTGTCAATGCCTTTGACAAAACCATGTGAACCAAGCCAGCCGTTTCTGATTATCAACCATTGACCTGAAAATTTATTTCTTTAGGCTTGTTGAATACACTTTATAGAAACAAGACACGATAATCAATTTTGAGGGCTCAATATTTTCTTCCAAGCGTACTTATTGATTTGGGATACAATTTGTCCAAATCTGAAATTTGTAGCATTGTTCTCTAAGAACGTTACAAAAAAATTTGAAAATTTTAGCGTTTAACAACGACGGAAAAAGTTACATAAAACATTGCCAAAATGATTTTACAACATCGCCTATATTGGAATTGGCAAAACTCTCATCTCATCGTTTGTGTAAACGCTGACATTTTTATTTTGATGTTTTCCTGGGCTCAAAAAGTAAATAAAATAAATAATACATTTACTAAATTCTATAACGTATATAATATTAAATTAATTTTAATAAATTTGGAGTTCCTTACAACTCATTTTATTAAAAGTTGAGAGTTTCTCGCCCAAAGGTTATATATATATGGATTTTTTTCAAGCTAGCTCCCAATCATGCCTTCCCAGTTAAAGATTCATTCAGTCTTTTTCTATTCTGGAAGAAAAAGTTCCGCCCTAGGTTCTAAGGCTCTCTTTGAGCTTGTTGCTCCCCTTTATTTGAATACCCCATCGTTCTTTCGTCTACTCTGATTGATAGACGGAACCAAGGAATTTCAAATTTATTAAAATTAATTTAATATTATATACCTTATAGAATTTAGTATATGTTTTATTTTAATGCCAAGTGTTCTGCCAGAATCTGGTGATTGACAAAAAAAATGTGACATTTAGTAAACGCCAGAAAATTACACTTTCCCACTATTAAAGTGCCGATAAAGGTGCCATTGGACCGATTGTCAAAAGAAATTTTTTGCCCAATTGATAAATCAAATGGAAGTCCAAAAAATTATTAACATAGAATCAGAATAAAAAAGAAAGGGTTGATTACACGGGAGGTCCCCAAAATATGGCATTTTTTTTTATTTTGGTCCATAATAATGTAATTGCATAATTTTTGTCCCCGAAATATTGAATATGTTTCTATATGGTCCCTAAAGCAGACAATGACTAAATTGTTAACAATTCTTTATCATAAACTTGTCACATTAGCTATCCCAATTTTAGTAAAAAAATTACTCATATTGCACATTTTTTTGTCAATAACTACCCCAAATTTTGTTTAAAAGTTATCAAAATTATTTTTTGTCCTATCTCCCAATTTTAGTAAAAAAAACTACTCATATTGCACAATTTTTGTTAAGAACTATCCAAATTTTGTTTAAGAGCTATCAAATTTTTTTTTGTCCATATTTAGATATTACATGACAACTTTATGATAAAAAATTGTTAGCAATCTGGACATTGTCTGCTTTAGGGACCATATAGAAACATATTTAATACTTCAGGGATTAAAATGATGCAATTAAAATATTATAGATCAAAATGAGACAAATTTTATATTTTAAGGACTTCCAATGTAATTTGATGATGCACAAAATTGTCTTGCGTAACATCAACAGTCAAGTAGATGAAAGAGTGTGATTAATGAGCAGTTAACTAACAATCAATAGCAATCAAGAGTGAAAATAGTAAATAATAGATCAACACAGAGATATATAGTGTTTCGGTCCAAGTGACCTACGTCCACTCTCGGGAACGATAGCGGTGGCCTGTGGTATGTTATTGATGACGTTGCTAGGAGAGTAACTCCGACCAGTGTTACAATATTTTGGGGGAGAGAGAGAGAGAACAATGTGTGTAGGAAGGTGTAATGTGTGTAGGAATCTTGTAGAGGTCTCCAAGTCATGCCCTCTATGTGGAGAAGGCTTACATTATATAGGCTTAGTAAGGAGGTGAGGCGGTGATGTGAGGGAGAGTACTTCTGCTATTTTGGTAAATATAGTTATAGTAGGAAATCTCCGTGTCTATCCCTATATTTTCTCTGTCGTGTGCCTATTCCTTCGGAATAGTATTCTAGACTCAATTGGACTTGATCTCGAGCCTTGACTTTGAGTCGGAGTGGACTGGACTTGAGTCGAAGTAGTTCCAATGGTGCGGAGGTCGAAGGAGAGGAGAGATCCAGCATGGGTGGCACCCACTTAGGTCCCTTGGGCGACGCCCCCGTGTCTTGGGTGCTGACCTTTGACTCATTTGGGTGTTAGTCTGTTCTTGGTGCTTTGGGCTTTCTCCTATGGGTTGACCCAGTTCTGATTCGATTCTTCTTTGGGCTTTCTCAATTTACTTAAATTGGACTTGACCCAATTGATTTTGGGCTCGTCATAATTAGCTCAAAAAGGAAATGGATAGTAATGGTTTTTTTTTTTTTTTCTTATTCTGTTTTGGTAGTAAAAATGGATAGCAATGAATACAAAGAAATGACAGGTTTTGGGCCCAGCCCATGTGGGCATCCCAACCCATAATTTATGGGTTGAAAATTCATTAATTAAAGAAAAAGGGTACTTTGTAAAATTACGTTGTCAATATTTGACCACATGAACCTAATTCTATTAGGTTTGTTACTTGGTAGTTAAAAACTTAAAACCAAGAAAAAGACTTGCCGTTGGCGTGAGAAAACGCAAAGGCAGAGGCGGAGTCGTTGTTGTTGTGACCCATGGACCGAGAGGAAGAAAAGAGTTGTTCGTGTAGGCAGTTTTCAAGTCAAAATTTGGTAGACAGTCAACCGTGGATTTTAATGAAATTTTAGTATGAAATTCAGGACAATAGAAATTATGTCGTGATAAATTTATTTTGTCAAAAGTCTTTTCAGATGATATTATTGCAAGACTTATCAAGTTAGATCTCTTCTTGTTATTTTATTGATATTTATCTTTGGGTGTCGAATTATTGATATTTTGATAGCTTTTGAGAATTATTCCGGAAAAAATTGTTGGAAACCCATTATTGGAATATAGTAGAAAGTTGAGTTCGGTCTTCATGGACATATCCCAAGTTTGGGGGAACCATGTAAATTTTGTGTTGATTATATTATTTGCTTTTATTTTTGGTTGATTGATTTTGGTACATCACCTATTTAATTTGCATAAAAAATTAATTCCAGTATTTTTTTGTGAGTTCAGCCTACAAAGTAGTATTAGAACACAGATTGTTTGATCAAATTACGTGGATTTTCTTGTGCAAATTAAATGGAGGAATCTTTAAGTACCATGATTAAATTAATGACATCAGACTATTCCGTTTGGAAGACCAAGATGAAAAATATCTTTTATTGCAAAGATTTGTTTGTGCCCATTGAATTGAAGGAGATCAAGCCATTGTTGACTTAAATTCACGATGGATAGAAGCAAATCAACCGAAAAACCGTTGGACATGTCAAACAGCAGATTGATCAGAGTGTCTTTCATCACGTAACCAAAGAAATAGATGCCTATGAATTTTGACAAAAGCTAAAGAGCTTGTATGAGTGCAAGACTGTACAAAATAAAGCCTTTATGATCAGAAGGTTTGTGAACTTGAAGTATAAAGATGGAAACAGTATTACAATGCATCTCAATAATTTTCAAGAATTGTTGAATGAGTTGTCCACCATGAAGCTTGTGCTCAATAACAAGGTGCAAACATTAGTTTTGTTGAGTTCCCTACTAGACAGTTGGGTAACCTTAGTTTTGTCGTTTAGTAATTCGGCTCCTAATGGTGTGATCACTATCAATATAGTAAAAAATAATATGTTTAATGAAGAGGTTAGAAGAAAAGAGCAAGGTATTATTGATGATCACTTTAGAAAGATGTGGACATTTGTTTTGAAAACTAAAGACCAGGTACATGATGCATTCAAAATTTTTCATTTGAAAGTTGAAAGGGAAACAGGAAGGCTACTAAAATGTGTCCGAGCATATAATGGTGATGAATACCATAGACCTTTTGAAGGGCATTGGAAAAATCATGGTATCAGACTTGAGAAGATTGTTTCAAAGACCCCACAACATAACAGGGTAGTAGAGAGAATGAACAGAACGATTTGTGAGAGAATCAGATGTATGCTCCCTCATACATAATTGTCTACATCTTTTTGGGGTGAGGCCATGAGGACAACTGTTGATTTGATTAATCTTTCTCCATCAGCTCCTTTGGATGACGATATTCCTGAAAGAGTTTAGAGAGGTAATGATGTTTTTTTAAGCACTTGAGAATGTTTGGTTATAAGGTATCTGTTCACATTCCTCATTATGAAGCATCCAATCTTGACAACAAGGTTAAAAGTATATTTTTTGGGTTATGCACATGAAGAATTTGGTTACAAATTATAGGATTCAGTTGTCAGAAATTTTGTCAGAAGCAGAGATGTGGTTTTCTTTGAAGACTAAACCATTGAAGACTTGGAAAAGTCTAAACTCCAAAGTCTTTCAATGAAGAACTTATTGATTTGGGTCCAATTTCTCCTTCACCAGTTATGCATGATGATCATGGGGGGAGTGGTCCAAGAAGAACATGTCGATACAATTGATGAAAATTGATGAACCAGTAGTTGATGTTGATAAAGTACCTATATTTGATCATGTAGAACCAGAACATCCAAAACAAGTCCTTCCAAAACCACTTCAATATGTAGAGCCAGCTCTACAGTCACCAGTTGAAACTCAGTTAAGAAGATCTACCAGTGAGCATCGACCTCTCGAACGGTATTCTCCTAAAGAGGTTAAGTCACACATTCAGAAGAAGGAGTGGTAGAAAGCCATGAAAGAGGATATGAAATCCTCGCATGAGAATCATACCTATGAGTTCGTGAACTACTTAAGGGTAAGAGGTCACTTAAGAATAAATGGGTGTTTAGATTGAAGTTGAACCAAATAGATCATAACCCAAATACAAGGCAAGACTGATTGTGAAATGTTTGGTCAGAAAAAGAGCATCGACTCTAGGAAATCTTCTTTAGGTAACCTAATTAGTTATTCAAGGGGAGCAATATCATGGTAGTCTAAGTTGTAGAGAGGTAGGTATTGTTTTATCTAAAGCATAAGTCGAAGTATATCATTGTTATTCAAGCCAACAAAGAGTTGCCGTAGATGAAGAAATTCTTACAAGAATTGGATTTATAACAAGAGAAATATATTCTCTATTGTGACAATCAGAGTGCTATCCATCTCAGCAAAAATCCAACATTCCACTTAAGATTCAAGTATATTGATATTAAATATCATTGAATTCGTGATGTATTGGAGATGAAGTTATTGTAGCTTGAAAAGATTCACACTGACGAGAACGATTTCAGATATGATGACTAAATCATTGCTCAAGTAGAAACTTGATGTTTGTCGAAGCAAAGAGGGCTTGGTTGAGCCCTCCGCATGAGCTAGAGGAGGGGGGGGAGATTTCTTGGGTTTTGGGTCCAACCCATTTGGGCAGCCCAACCCATAATTCATGGGTTGAACACTCATTAATTAAAGAAAAGGGGTATTTTTGAAATTACACAGTGATTAATTTATTTTGTCGAAATTTTTCTCAAATTTATATCTTTGCCAAACTTATCAGATTAAATCTCTTTTTGTTATTTTGTTAACACGCATTTTCGGGTGACGAATAATTGATACTTTGATAGTCTCTGAGAATTGTTCTGGGGAGGATTGTTGTATATCCAATATTGACAAATAGTGGAAGGTTGAAATCGGCGTTCGTGAATGTACCCCGTGTTTGGAGGAATCACGTAAATTTTGTGTCTTACTTTTGGTTGATTTTATTATTTGCTTTTATTTTTAGATGATTATTTTGGTACATTGCCTATTTAATTTGCATAAATAGGAATAAAAAAATTAATTTCGCTATTTTTTTTGTAAGTTCACCCTATCAGGAAACAACAAAAGCTCTATAATTTGATCTCGGGTTCAAGCATGAGACGTAGAGGCCAGAATCCACAGGAAAACCCAACTACTAATGTTAAAAGTATTTATATCTGTTAATTCACAATAGTATTTATATATGTTATTTTTTCATGGCAGATGAATCAACCATTCTATCTTTGATTCACAATAGTGTTTTAACAAGGTTTGGGGAAGGCACAGCTCATACACATTTAAACTGTAATCACAGAAAAAAGCCTCATTAGAAACCAAGTATGCCATGCCGAAACAAATGAATTTCTAAGGGTGCGTTTGATAACGTTTTCGTTTTTATATATCTATATAATAAAGTAGAACGAATTTGAATCCAAGAGACAAAGAGTAGTTCAGATCATTTCGTGAACAAAAAAGACATCATTCAACAGACGACGTTATCCTAATCCAAGAGACAAAGAGTGGTTGAGATCGTTTCGTAACCAAAATATACATCATCCAACGGACAATATTATCCCAAATTGTCTCGAGCTATTGACGTATCAGATCATTTAGATCCGACGTACCACATTAACTCTTAAAATATTTTTGCTGTTAAAAATTTTTAGTTTCCAAAATTAACATCCCTAAATTAAATCTCTCAAATCCTAATTAGTCAAGTAATGCAATTGGCCCCAAGTCTCTCTATCTTACACGCCCCAAAAGGAGATCATAGTGATCTCCTTTCCATAAGAATGTGATCTATGTGATTTCCCCCAAATCTGTAATTACCTCTTTCCATCTCTCACGCTCAATTTTTTATTTTATTTTATTTTTTTGGACACTCACGCTCAATTTTCTCTCTATATCTCACGCTTAATATGTTCTCTCTTTCACGCCCTCATCAGCGTGACTGACTTACACATAGCAAGTCTAGGATTGTCCATGGGTTCAGCCGGTTCGTGGCAGTCCCAAGCCCAATTACGAAAATAGACAGCAACCTGAACTAACCCGTAGTTGGCTGAGATCAAGGCCAACTTGACCCATCTTATTCATAGTCCTAGGATATATATATTGACAAACCAGATTCATAAGTATACATTATGAGTGGATTCACAAATAAACGTACCTTAACTCCTTGGTTGAAAACTCATCCCATTATTGAACTATTGAAAATTCATAAATTCTTGCCATTTGAGCAAATCCAAGTTCAATTGCTCCTTTTTTTATTCTTTCTTTTTCTAACCTTTCAATCTCAATAGTTCAACAATTCATATTATTTTGGCTAATTTGATATCTTTGAATTGAGTTGAATGTGAAGGTTGGCATTTTCTAGAATTTTTAATTTTTTTATGGTGCTGTTGATATGATTCTTCTGACTCTTTATTGAATTTTTTCTCTTCAAATCCTACTTAACAAAAGAGAATGTAATTACTTATAAATTTTGTAAAGTATTTTGCAAATCTTACTACAAACTAGAATTTGCTTGACCTATTTTATTCTATTCTGTTAGCTTTTTTTTTTTGGGACAGTGACAATGCTGTGGAGCTTGCTAACCAGTCCATCATATTTTGTTACAGATTTTCTGATTTTTTTGGCAATTCATGTCCCCTTTATTTTATGGGATCAACATATGGACTAGCTAAGAAAACAAAATCAGCTATTATACTTTTTTCATCAGATTATTTGAGTGGGTTGTCTTATGTTTTCTTAATCATGAGCCTTATAGTCAAATTAAATGAGTTGATTACCAAATAATTCTCAAAATATAAATTGCGTGCTTTGGTCTGCACTATGTAATATTATAGGAAAATGAATATTTGTAATAGGTGATCTTAGTAACCACTGACTAACATCAGTTTAAAATTTATGGAATTTTATTTGTCCATGAAGTAGCTTTAAGCATATTTACGAAGTAAAAACAGTTGTTTTTATCCTTTTGCATGTGCATATATTTAAGGGCTATGGTTGGATTTTTCTTTGCATGCTTCTTATGTGATTAGATTAGAATTGTTTTATCTTTAAATTAAAATAAAAAGAGGAAAGCAAGCCTATAGCTAATGCACAAGTTTATAATTTCCATTTTTTTTTGTCATTTAGTGCCTTTAGGCACGGACAAATTTGATTGACTTGCAAATCTCATTGCTTGGTACAAGTGAATTGATTTGCAAATTTGATTGATTGCGTTGAATTTTTGGGTTTGTGTAGGTCAATCTAATGTTTTCAATTTATAGGCTATTGAGGGAGGATGAGATAATACTATGTACACTTGTGGTTGTTTCATATAATGAGAAGAAAGGAGAAATTTGTTCCTTGGCGACATAAGTGAACTATTAGTTCTAATATTTTGGCTTCTCTTTGATTTTTTTTTATTGTGTTAGGATTTATTTTTTTAAGGAACTTTTAAATTTCAATTAGAAAGTATGTAAATTGTGTATAAAGATTGTCATTTTCATAGGTTTTAGAAGAAATTTTGCCAATTGTTTTTGAATTTATTGCAATGAAAATTTTATTTAGCATCTTAAATGAATTATGTGTGTCACTTTACTCTGATAATGTTATTTTATTTCTTGAAATTATCGATTTTTTTTGTTACATCGTGGCTTCAGCCACGGACATTAACCAGTATATATATATTTTATAAAAAAACAGAACTAAGTTTCATTTTTTTCTTGTGATAAAAATTTAAAATATAAAAAATATTTGGTAGTCATTTTTATTTAAAAAATTGTGAAAATAAAAATAAAAAATTTTTTTAGTATTATACCAAAAATTCATCACCCAAACTCCACCACCCAAACCCCACTGACCACCTAAAACCACCACCCAACCCCACCACCAACCCCACCATTGAAACCCACAACCCACCTCCACCACAACAACCATCGAAACTCACCCC
>CM042197.1:14688792-14702878 GCA_023539305.1 Ilex asprella | reverse complement strand
TATATATATATTATGTATACATTAAATTCATATATAAATACAATGATAAAACATATATTTATATTTTTTAAAACAAAATAAAAATAAATATTTTTTCTATCTTACCAAGGAAAAAAAATTAATCTTTTTTATTTTTCATCTATCCTACAAAACATTAGGGGTGTTCAAATTTTCGATTGACCGCAATTTCTTACCTTACTCAATCCTACTCTACCCTACTGAACGGCTAGCCATAAATATCGGGTAAGAATGTGAAATTTTTTTTGGTCTTTCGATTAGATCGGGTAGGAATAAAAAATATCCATCAATTTTCGCATTTCTACCATACCTTTCTCGCATTAATTAATATATATATATATATAAACTAAAAAAACCCTAGTTGCTAACCAACCTTATCGTCTACTGACTAAGTGAGCGTCTCACTCCACTCCTTTTATGTCCTCTTACCTCCATCGACTTTCATCGCTCAAGTCTCTGTATCCATAGCTCAAGCCTTCATCGTTCAGTCTCGACCTACCCAAGTACTCTTTATCTCTGTCCCTGTCTCTGTCTCTGTCTCTGTTTGGGCATAATCTCGTGGCCTTCATCGTTTAGGCCTTCAACTACAGATCTGATTTTTTTTTTAAGCATTAAGTTAATGAACCTTAAAACCATAGCTTTCCAACATCGTTTAGGGTTTCTCTGTTTTTTTTTTAACTTTCAAAACTTATCCAGTTAACATAAAACATGAAAAACCTCAAATTTCAAGTCTTAAATCGGAATCCAAAACAACTGGAGTCAATGCCTGTGCTTTGCATTGTACCTGATAGTGTTGTTAGTCCTCATGCGAATCCAGTGAAGAAAGCTTCTTCTTGATCATGAAGGTCTTGTGTGACGGCATTTTAGCAATCGGAGGAGCTGGGCGACGACTGGGGTTTATACATATCTGATTAGAACTTGGGTTGCGTCCTTGAATTCAAAGAAAAAACTTTTGTTTAAGAATTCTTAAACAAAACTTTTGTTTGTTTAAAAACTTTTGTCTGTTTAAAAACTTTTGTTTAAGAAATTTTGAATTTGTTCCATTTTATTTGTTCTAAAATTGTTCCATTTTGTTTGCTCTGAATCTGTAACACCCCGTATTTTCTTTTTATATGTTTGTATAGATATATATATATAATAAAATATTGTTATGAATGTGTGGATATGTATAATAAGGAAAGGATAAACCATATAGATGTTTAATCCTAGGATAAATACTAGAGATGCATATTGATTGGAAAGTTTGAGTTTTAAAGATATTGAAACATGAAAATGGGGATTAGATGAATTTCTAAATACTTTTAGGTCAAGATAAGGTTTCCATTGAATCCGGAAGGTCGAAAAACCTTGGGAAATGTAATAGGAAGTGCATTGAAAACTTGGAAGACGGAGGAAGACTCTGTCTGCTGAGTGGTACCGGTACCGGATACTGGTACCCCGATTCCAGAAGGTTTTTGGTACCGGTACCCCAATTCCAGAAGGTTTGTGGTACCAGTACTGGGTACCGGTACCAAATGGTACCGGTACCGGGTACCGGTACACCCGATAAAAATCTGAATGTTTTAAATCGCGACGTTGGTCCGACTTTTGGGCCTATAAATACTTTAGGCCGCCTCCTTAGTCGTCTATACCTCATTCTAAACCCTAGATGCCTTGAGAGAGAAGGAGAGAACTCAAGATCAAAGAGAAAAACAAGAGATTAAGGGTATATTCAAGGATCCAAGCCCTAGTTCTTCAAGATTTAAGGTAGGGGTTTTCTTCCATTTTCATCCAATGATGCTATGGTTATTATATATGTACATTTTGACTCTAAATAGTATGTATTTGTTATGGTTCATTGTTTCATAGTATTTGTACAAACACACACACGATTTGAACAAAATAATGGTTGAAAATTCATCAAACCCTAGTTTTTGGGGGAAATATGGATTTCTCTCTATATTTTCACTTCCTCTTGATTTCTAAAATGCTAGAGCTTTGTGTTGGGTATTAAAATGGTAGTATGGATGATCTCATGTTTATTTCCTTACACTTGTCTCTTGTAACATGAATTGCGAAATGAGTTTGTATTCTTAAATTGTTCTATTATGTATCTTGCTTGTGAAAATTGGAGAAAATCATGGAATTGATTATATATGATATGTTGAGTATATTGTTGGTATGACACTCTTGTTTATGGTGTTGTGAGGGACTTGGATTACCTTCGAAAACTGCCGTAGAGCATTAAAGGTTAGTCTATCCCAATGAGGGATGAGATGGTTGCCTAATGCTCGTAGTGGATCATTGTTGTGACAATGACCACTATTGTTCACGGATACCGGAGAAAATGGTTAGTATACTAGACACCTTGGAAGGATTTCGTCAATGCCGTATGAGACGGTACACGCCCTTCCTAAATTGGCCTGTGATTGTGATTGTATATGGGTGAACGAGGTAAAATCGTTGGGTAGATTCATGAGAAGCGACAGCCTACTTGAGTGGTACCAAATAGAAATTATTGTTCATTGTACCACATATTATTTCCCCAAGAGTTTCGGGTAGTATGGGATGCCGCGATAACTTGTGGAAATTGTATATGGTGGATTGGATTATATTGAAAATTATTTGTCAATTAAAGTCGATTTTATTCTCTTTTAATTCCTTATTATTGTACAAACTTGAGATCTCTTTTAAAATATCCTTATTTTCTTTCAAATTTCATTGATATGTATGTTCGAAATGAGACCTACCTGTTTTGCTTGATTTCAAAACCTTGAATGGGTTTGGAAGGATTTTCCTACAGAGTCTTGTACTCACCCCCCCTACTTACAAATATTTCAGATTGTACTCTTGAGGAGGGGTTAGGACACGAGGAGCCCGCACCCTGGGAGTTTCAGCAAGACGGGAGTGTAGATCCCGGGGAGGACTCTTAGCTGGACCCTTATTTTGTTCTAGGCTAGGGTATTATTCTGAAATAATGTAAAGCTTACCCATAACTTTATAATTCCGCTGTCTTAGTATAGTTATTTGATTTTGGAGATGTAAAGGCCATAACTTGGCCTATTCTTTTTGGGATAACTTGTAAGTTTTGGTGAATTATTTTTATGGTAAGCAAATGGACCCGGTGTGGTCATTATAGTAGAATTGCACAGGTTGAGTTTTGTGGTAGAGCTCCCCGTACAAGGGAGACTCTGCCCGAATTTTGTTCCAATATAAATTGCTGATATAATGTTGATGGATTACTTAGTGCTCTCATGCTTAAAATGGTTATTAGAATGTAATGCCGTCCAGGGTGGTATTTGGGGCGTTACAGAATCTGAGTTTGTTCTAAATTACATACATGTGTGTGCAATTTTGTTTGTTCTGAATTTTTTTTTTTTGTGCACAGATCATTTCCTTATGGATGAAATTACTCCACAATCATCTGATCAAGCTGATTCTAACAATAACATCCAAGTTATTGATGTTCATATTTTTTTTTGTGTTTTATTGTAGTTGTTTTAGGTTCCGTCTTTCTACCTAAATCAGGTAGGAAGACAGAAAACTATATTTTCTAGCTGTAGGGTAAGATGAACACCCCGACTAAACACAAAGGAATTAAAGTATATCATTTATATTTTTCTTCTTTGAAGGATGAAAAGTATATTTCTCCTATTTTCTATCTATCTTAATTTCCAACATTCTTACCAAATGGAACATAAATGAGGATGAAATCTTATTATTAAAGATTTATGTATGAATTTAAGTCACCCTTGATTTGAGTAAAGAAAGGAGTCTCCCTTAATTTGATATGAGTATGGGTCCAATATTGGAGAAAATTTTTAAGAATTTTTTTACCCAAATTTAAAAAAGAATAAGGATTAAAGATGTTCTTATAGATTCATATTAATCTCAAGTCTCGAAAGAGAAGAATAATACATTTTCTGCAGAGTAAGTGTGACGACCCGTATATAAATTAATCGTTAGCACGTTAATTATGTTATCAATTATGATTCTATATAATTGAGGGTTTATTTAAAAATATATATATATAAATAAATAAATAATAATTTTTTTAATTAGAATTAAGCGATTAGATCGCTCTCACCACTCATAGACACTCTTTTTAGTCAATGAACTTAACTCAGTGGGTACTGAAGGTTCTTCAATGCAAAGTGCCAAATTCAAGTCCATACACCCTAATGTCAAGAGAATTTTGTCCTTCTAATCCAAAAAATTTCTACCACTCAACAATGGAATGTTAGAAGACTCGATAAATAAATAGGTAGTAACAACTGCAATAACTAAGAATATAATAAGCACTTTGAATAATAACTGTAAAATTCAATAGAGCAAATCTAAACCTTCCTGTGGATAGAGGTCATAAACTGTACAAGATTTGCTTATTATTCTTTATAATAAGACTAATGAATTAAGATACTAAGGAACAAAGGATCTCAAACCTGTGGGTATAAGGTATCCAAAACCCTTAATACCTCATTCAATATCTTATTCCAATTAAGTAGTATAAAATAAACACTTCTCCGTGGGGCCGAGTAATTATCTATAACAACTTAATCGCAATATGGAGATATTAAAAATATACTTAATATGATCAAACTAAATGTTGATCATTCAATAATATAACTCAAGATGTTGTGGCTATTCTTAAGTTAATATGATATCTCCATGTGACATAGTTCATGACATAAATAAATCCTTAAATTCAAATCAAATTATTTCTTATCATTAAACAAGTGATTTTCCCAAAATACATGTGATGCATAAAATTAACCAAAGGTATTCATCACATAATACATGCAAGTTTGTTCCAAATAGCATGCTACATAATGAAAAATTTTGACAATCAAATTCAAACCTTTGAGCCTCAAAAATCACATCAAAACAACTCAATATTGCAAAATAAATAATTCCCAGAATTTGAAAATTAATTTTAATGACCCAAAAGTAGGCTATGTATGTGAATCATTATAATGAATCTGAAAAAAATCTGCATTCACATAAGGGTCCAAATGGGTTGATTTTATTCTTAAAGTATTGACAACTTTTTTTTTTATTAGTCACCCACAATAAAGCAGAACTTAAATGACCCTCAGGTACTTTGAGGTCAAAACACAAAAAAAATTTGGTTCTATTTTAATCCATAAATTTAAAGCTTTAATACAATCAAACCACAAAAAATTACAGTAAATTTAATTCCGAAACAGTGATCTGAATTTAATAAACTTGATGTTGTTTTGATGATCAGCTCAATAAAAACTACTTCTGATATTGATCGAAAAATATTGGTTTTAAGTCGGTAAAGAAAAACTTTGTTGTTGATTGACTCGAACAAACTAGTACCTTTAACCTACACAGTCCAGACATTTGTTATAAAAACAAAACTCAAGTCATATAATACTTTAAAAGTTTATGGAAGCTCTTGTTTTATAAATGTGCTTTTATAAAAATATCAGGCATTCGTACAAGAGATCAAAACAATTGTCCATAGAAGACAAAAGTTGCACATAATATATATTTTAAACTTTTGCCGCATAAGTTTCTGATCAAATATATGAATACCAAAATATGCAACGCAAAGCCAGCGATCAAAACTTTGACATGAAGCGTAATCCAAAATTAGCATTTATCGGCATGTATATTAAAATAGATCTTTAGGCAAAACAACACAGTAGAAGAATTGCAGACAAAATATGATTTCTCATAATCATAATAACTGAATAGAATGGACAGAATGATGACTCTGATACCAATTGATAGACTTTATTGAAGAATTTAATCTTCCTATTTCAATAGTGGAATTGAATACTTACCTCCTGCCATTGATATTCAAGTTTGAGAACAAAAATCCGAATTCTCTGTAGAGAGAATAATCAATGAACACAACGATCCCAGCAAGTACGAATCAGTATTACAGTCTTGATTTCAACGCTCAAGGAAAACACCCAAGATCAATCTCACAAATATATATTGTATGGAGGTATATGAAACAAGAGTTTTCTGCCTACATATATGATATCTGAATTCACATATATGACTTGATGGAAAATCACAGGCATGCATTATATACATAGGCAAGGACCCTTATTCAATAGAGAAACTGTAAGTAACGTCCTTCTATCAAGGAGTTACAACTTCTTTAAACTGCTCCATGATAGTCACTCCATCTGATGATGAGAGTAGTGGGTAGTTACCTTAATGTCAATTATCCCAAAAAAATTGACTCAATAAATAAGATATATATTAAATATACATAATAGTTATTTATTAAAAGATGATATGGCATGTGGGCCATCTTAAGTCTCTAATTAAAGATAGAGTCCAATATTAATTAGACATAAAGTCCAACATTTTTCTCCCAAAACCATCACATCACCCATTTTTATCACATGTTCAATCATTTAATATTTGATTAATTTATAGTTTAACATAATTTTTATTTTAGATATTATCCATACACGATAGTATATATATGTTGAATTTTTTTTTATCAAATTACGTATTTTGAGAAAAATTTGTCAATATTATTTAAAAAATAATGGCTAAAAATAAATTTTGAATGATATAATCAAAGAAATGAAGGAACGGAAATTTATTATTTAATATAGTGAGATTGATTTTTTGTGACTCGAATTTTATGTTTTGTCGTGTCTACAGACACGGGTTATGACTAGTGTATATATATATATATGTTAGTAGTAATTTGTACCTGAAAGCATTGTACAATTCAAAAATTCATCTTAGTTTGTAGACACCAAAAAAATCAAGTATTGAACATGGACCTGCATTAGCTTAAAGCTTAAAATGCATCTTTGACACCCACACTTTACATACATGCTCAATATAATTTTTTTTTTTTTTGGGAGGGAGAGGGGAAAAGGGGAAAAGGGGAAAGGGGCTTGAACCCTTGACTTCAAGAAAACAAAGTCTTTGCAAGACAAGGAATACCATTAGACCAAAGGCCCATTGGTACATACATGCTCAATAAATTTCAATGAAAAAATAAAAAAAAAACACAAATTTAATAATCAAAAACCCATAAAGTTAAATTGAAAAACAATAAATTCATATATTTAAAATTATATACCTAATTACCAAAAAGATTTAATCAAAAGTCAGCTTATAAGGTTCTGCAAACCTATGTCATTAGAATAAATGTTTGTGTCTGAAGGCAATATGTTATGCTAAACAAAAAAATCGCCAATTTTAATTAAAATAAATTTTCTTTGTTCTTTTAAAAAATTTGGACAGAGTTTCCTCTAAAAACAAGGCCCTAAGAAAGTATCAACATGCATAGACAATAACTATATGTTACAATTACAACCCAAATTTAATTATTGGACTCACCATCATGCCAAAGTAGTGTTTTAAAACCCAGCTCGGCCCGGCCCAGCCTAGCGGGTTGATCTAGTAAACTAGTGCACCAAACCTTAAATCGAGCTGATTCATCAATTGGATCGTTCTATCATCAAACCCATCTAAGACCAATTGAACCAGACAGTTTTTACCTAACATGTTCAAATCGGACGGTTACAAACTGATCGGGTCAATAAACGTCTTAAATTGTTGAAAACTACAAAGTTGGTGCCTAATTTGTAAATAAGTCTAGACTTATATTTTTTAAGGTGTGAGGTCCAACTCAGGTGAACTTTTAAGGCAAGAGTTCCAAACTAATTTTTTTTCTTTTTTTAATATGATAATATTACCCCTTTTATATTGCACTTTGCCCAACTAAGAGCCATCAAACACAACTTTACAGTCTCTCTCATCGACACAATTCAATCTGAGTCCAAAGACTCCAAACCCTAGCCATTGCCCCAACACACTCTTTCTCCCCCAAAGTGGGAGGACTATTGGAAATATATTTGGACGCAAATGAATCAACAATTGATTATATTATGAGATGGTCGATTCTAAAAGATAAGAAACTAATACTATTTAGGAGTAGAATGCTTAAGGATGTCTTATGGAACCTAGAGGATGAGACTAACGCTATGTGGAGTTGGATGATGGAAGACATTAAAAAATTTTCGAAAGAGGTTCTTGTGGAGTCAAAGGGTAGATGGCTTGTGGGAAAAAAAACTTGGTAGTGAAATGATGACATACAATAAGTAGTTAAAGCAAAGAAATAATTTTTAAGCGATAGCAAAATGATAGAAATAGAAAGAACTTCCAGAGATATAAATTAACTAACAAGTAGGTTAAAAAAATCGTTAGAGACGCTAAGTTAAAAGCCTACGATGAATTGTACAAAAAACTAGATAATAAAGAGGGAGAAAAAGACTTTTACAATCTAGCTAAAATTAGAGAAAGAAAAACAAGAGACTTTAACCATGTTAAGTGCATTAAGGATGAAGACTTAAATGTTTTAGTTAAAGATGAGGAAATAAATGATCTGTGGAAAGACAATTTTGAAAAACTATTAAATGAAAATCACTTAGGAAACTTAGAAGAGATAGAAAATGGTAGGATTCATGAAACGTTCTTTTGTAGAATAAAGAATACGGAGATAGAGTTTGCATTGAAGAAAATAAAATTAGGCAAGGCTTTAGGATTTGATGAGATTCCAATTGAGGTTTGAAAGTGCTTAGTGAATAAGGGGGTGTCGTGACTAATGAAATTATTCAATAGAATTATTGGTACTAGAAAAATGACCAATGAATGGAGAAAGAGTATTTTAGTATGTATCTATAAAAATAAAGTACATATTAAAAATTGTAATAATTATAGAGGGATAAAATTGATGAGTAATATAATGAAATTATGAGAAATGGTCATTGAACGTCACCTAAGAGTTGAGACTACAGTGTCAGAAAATCAGTGTGAGTTTATGCCGGGTAGATCAATTATAGAGGCTATATATTTATTGAGGACACTCATAGAAAAATATAGAAAGAAGAAGAAAAATCTTCATATAGTATTTATAGATCTAGAAAAGACATATGATAAAATACCTAAAAATATAATATGTAGGGTGTTTGAGAAAAAAATGAGTGATGAATAGATATATTGAGGTGATAAAGGATATGTATGACGGGACTATAACTGTAATTAGGTCTTCCGTGGAAAAAAGTAAAGAATTTTCAATCACAGTGGGATAACATCAAGGATTGGCCCTAAGTTCATACTTATTCACCCTAATTATGGATGAACTCACTAAGCACATTCAAGCTGATGTCACATGGTGTATGCTATTTGCAGATGTATTGTATTAGTAGATAAAACTCGAAGACGGATTAATAATAAGCTAAAAATTTGGAGAAAGACACTCATGAGCCATATGCGAGCAAGAGCATCAGAGGTTCTATTCCAGAATGTGATAAAGTGAAGGACTACATGAAGGCCATTGAAAAGCAATTTGTCTGTTCAGATAAATCCTTGGCCAGCACCCTAATGAACAAGTTTCAGACATGAAGCACAACAAATCTAGGAGTGTGCGTGAACATATTATGGAAATGAGGACATTGCAGCTCAACTTAAGTCCCTTGAGTTTGAGATCTCTAAGTTATTCCTTGTTCAGTTCATACTTAATTCTCTCCCTGCAGAATTTGGACCATTCAAGATCTCTTATAACACACACAGAGAAAAATGGTCCATCAATGAAATTCTGACTATGTGTGTTCAAGAAGAAGAGAAGCTTAAGCATGAAAATTTGGAGAATGCCCATCTGGTCACTCATAAAAGTGGACAAGGTAAGAAAGGCAGAAGTGTTCTTAAATGGAAGAAAGATGGCAAAGTGTCATTCAAGAAATATGGCCATAAGAATGCTTGCTTCTTTTGCAAGAAGAATGGACACTTCAAGAAAGATTGTCTGAAATATAAAAAATGGCTTGAAAAGAAAGGTAATCTCATATCTTTTGTGTGTTATGAATCCAATTTAATTGATTCTTATCATAGCACTTGGTGGATTGATTCGGGTACTACAATTCATGTTGCCAATATCATGCAGGGCTTCCTCAGCCTAAGGAAAATGATGTGAAGTGAACATGACATCTATTCAGGAAATGGGATGCGTTTGCATGTTGAGGCTGTTGGAACTTTTAGACTTGTTTTGGAAACTGGCTTTGTTTTGGATCTTGAAAATACTCTTTATGTTCCTTCGTTTTGTAAGAACTTAATTTATGTTTCTAAATTAGCACCAGTAGGATTTGAATTCAGCTTTGTTGGTTTGGACTTTCGTTTGTTCAAAAATTCTAGTTTGGTTGGCTATGGGACCTTAGTTGATGGTTTGTACAAATTAAATTTGGATTTTGTTTTTGAACATAGTCTTCTAACATTGCATGATGATATTGGCACTAAAAGGACTATTATCGATGAGAATTCTTCTATGTTGTGGCACAGAAGATTAGGACATATCTACATGGAAAGAATGAAAAGATTAGTTAATGATGGAGTCTTAAAGGCTCTTGATTTTTCTGATTTTGGTACTTGTGTGTATTGCATAACGGAAAAGAAAACCAACAAGACCGGTAAAGGTGCCAAGAGGAGTGAAGAAATACTTGAAAGCATACACACTGATATCTGTGGACCATTCCCTACCCCTTGCTTAAATGGTCAGAGATATTTTATCTCATTTATTGATGACCATACACGATTTATGTATCTCTACCTTCTGTTTAAAAAATATGAGGCATTGGATGCTTTTAAAATATTTAAATGGGAAGTAGAGAAACAATTGGAAAAGGAAATGAAAATTGTACGGTCAGATAGGGGTGAAGAATATTATGGAAGGTGCACAGATTTAGGACAAAGGCTTAGTCCATTTGCTGAATATTTAAAGGATGAAGGTATTGTTGCTCAGTATACTATGCCAGGTTCACCTTATCAAAATGGTGTGACTGAAAGGCAAAATCGCACTCTTATAGACATGGTAAGGAGTATGCTAAGCAACTCTAATCTTCCTTTGTTTTTGTGGAGTGAATCCTTGAAGACAACAATGTATATCTTAAACAGGGTTCCCACTAAAGCTGTTTCCAAGACTCCATTTGAGTTATGGAAAGGATAGAAACCCAGTTTAAGATATTTTCACATATGGGGCTGTCCAGTTGAGGTTAAGATTTATTATCCACAATTAAAGAAATTGAACCCAAAGATAGTCAGTGGAAATTTCATTGGCTATGCAGAAAAGTCTAAAGGTTATAAATTTTATTGTTCATCACACACACACCTAGAATTGTTGAGCCCGGAAATGCAAAATTTATTGAGGGTGTTGACATTAGTAGGAGTATTCCTCAAAAGATTGAGTGGGAGGAATCACGGAATTTGGATACCATACCCGTGAATAAAGATAAGATGGTTGTCATTCAATATAATCCAGATGATATTCAAGTACCACCACCTCAAGAGGAACAAGTCAACATAAAGTTTACAACTCCAAACCCACAAAATATGGATGAAATTGTAGAAGTAAAAAGATCCTCAAGGATAAAAAGACCAGCTATTTCTGATGACTAATTCGTGTACCTGTTGGAGTCTGACTTTGATTTTGGACATAAAGAAGATCCTATCTCGCTTTCACATGCCACAAGTGGAGAAAATTTTACATTTTGGTACGAGGCCATGAAAGAAAAGATGGAGTCTATGGCTAAAAATCAAGTTTGAGAAATTGTTGAGTTACCTAAAAGAGTCAAGGCCGTTGGCTGTAAGTGGGTCTATAAGACTAAGAAAGACTCAAATGGTAATGTCGAACGATATAAGACCAGACTTGTAGCTAAGGGCTTCACTCAAAGAGAAGACATTGATTATCACAATACCTTATCTCTAGTTTCTAAAAAGGACTCGTTTAGGATTATCATGACATTAGTAGCTCATTTCGATTTAGAGCTACATCAAATAGATGTGAAAACAGCCCTTTTAAATGGGGATCTTGATGAAAAAGTGTACATGAAGCAGCCTGAAAGATTTTGTTCTGATGAGGATAGTCACCTGGTTTGCAAACTAAAGAAATCCATATATGGACTAAAACAGGTCTTCCGTTAGGGGTATCTTAAGTTTCATAATGCTATTACTTCATATGGTTTCGAGGAAAATGTTGTGGATAATTGCATATACCTTAAGGTTAGTGGGAATAAATATATTTTCTTAGTCCTATATGTTGATGACATTCTACTTGCAGTCAATAATTTGGGTTTGTTGCATAAAACTAAAGAATTTCTTTCACAAAACTTTGATATGAAGGATATGGGTGAAGCCTCCTATGTCAAAGGCATAGAGATTCATAGAGACATGATTCAAAGAAAATTGGGTTTGTCTTATAAAGCCTACATTGAAAAGGTTTTGGAGAAATTCAGAATGAAAAAATGCACACCTAATACAACTCCAATCGTAAAGGGTGACAAATTCAGTTTGAGCCAGTGTCCAAAAAATGTTTTGAAAAAGGAACAAATGAATAGCATTCCCTATGTATCTATTGTTGGTAGTTTGATGCATGTTTATGTAAGACCTGACATTGCATTTGTGGTTAAGATGCTTGGAAGGTACCAAAACAATCCAGGAATGGAACATTGGAAGGCTACTAAGAAAGTTTTGAGGTATTTACAAGAAACCAAGGATTGTATGCTGACTTACAAGCATGTAGACTATCTTGAAGTGGTAGGATATTCTGACTCGGATTTTACGGGTTGTTCGGATTCTAAAAAATCCACTTTGAGATAAGTTTTCATGCTAGTAGGAGGTGCTATATCATGGAAAAGTGTCAAACAGATGATAGTTGCATCGTCTACTATAGAAGTAGAGTTTATAGCGTGCTTTGAAGCAGCATCACAGGCAAAATGGTTGAGAAATTTTATCATAGGACTCCAAATTGTGGATTCTATTTCCAAGCCATTAAGACTTTACTGTGATAATTCGGCTGATGTTTTCTTTTCTAAGAATAATAAAAGTGGAAGCCGAACCAAACATATTGACATTATGTATCTCATTGTCAGAGAAAGAATCAAGGAATAAGAAGTATCTATTGAACATATTAGTACAGATCTGATGTTAGCAGATCCCATGACTAAAGGGCTCTCAATTAAGACGTATTTGAAACATGTAGAGAACATGAGATTAATTGGCTCATTCTATAGTTGACTTCTTGGTTTGTCAATATTTGATCATGATCAATGCAAACTTTAGCTATTTGTTCACATAATGTATTGTTTGTGATATACTATTCATTGAGATTAGTATGTAATCCATTGGGACTATTGGACCCGAAATGACTTGTAAGAAGTCATTTATAAAGAGTGACGTTACATAAGGCTCAAAGAAGATGATGCATTGTAAAACAAGGAAGGGAGTGTTCATTTAAAGAGCACAGTCGCTTTGATTCGTGCATTATTTTTCTCAATAAAGTTCGGGTAGTTATTTAATTGTATGACCATATTCAGTATCAAGTGTTGATTACCCAAATTGTTCAATGTGTCATGTGTGCCAAGTGGGAGAATATTGAACTTTATGTCTAATTAATATTGAACTCTATCTCTAATTAGAGACTTAAGATGACCCACATGCCATATCATCTTTTAATAAATAAATATTATGTATATTTAATATATATCTTATTTATTGAGTCAAATTGTTTTGGGTAACTAACGTTAAGGTAACTACCTACTACTTCGATCATCAGATGGAGTGACCATCATGGAGCAGTTTAAAGAAGTTGTAACTCTTTGATGGAAAGACGTTACTTACAGTTTCTGTATTGAATAAGGGTCCTTGCCTATATATATAATTCATGCATGTGATTTTCCATCAAGTCATATAAGTGAATTCAGATATCATATTTGTAGGCAGGAAATTCTTGCCTCATATACCTCCATACAGTATATATTTGTGAGGTTGATCTTGGGTGCTTTCCTTGAGCATTGAAAGTAAGACTGTAATATTGATTTGTGCTTGTTGGGATCGTTATGTTCGTTGATTATTCTCTCTACAGAAAATTCAGATTTTTATTCTCAAACTTGAATATCAATGGCAGAAGGTAAGTATTCAATTCCGCTATTGAAATAGGAAGATTAAATTCTTCAATAAAGTCTATCAAAAAAATGTATAGGGGATAAAATTTAACTTTCTATATGTTTTCTTATCTATATATATATATATATAT
>CM042197.1:14622796-14683792 GCA_023539305.1 Ilex asprella | reverse complement strand
GAGACAGGGTTGTGTGTGTTTAAACGTTAGCTCCAGAGAGAGGGAGAGGTAGAGAAGGAGAGTGAAGAGAGAAAGAGAAGAGTGGGTTGGGAGGGAAGATAACCCAGTGGAGGAGTTTCACTCGTTTGGTTCAAAATCGGTGTGGAACGAACCAATTTCTTTGGTTTCGTATAGCCGTATAGACTTTGTTGAAGAATTGGAAGGAAGTAACGGTTCTTGGTAAGAAAATTCTGTTAATATTTTTTTTGTTTTTGATTGTTTAAAAGCACAGAAAAAAGTTTGGTTTTGATTATGGGTTTGGTTTTGATTATAGTCTTGGTTTGTGGATTTTGCATGTTGGGTTTGTAAAAGATATGAAATAATGTGTTTGGTGATTGTAATTGTTAATTTGTATGTTAGAAGTTGCAGGATTGAGAAAGAAGGATTTGAGTAAAAGATGGGATAAATAAGGGTTTCTATCAGATTTCTACCGGTAAAAGTGATGTTCTACCGATAGAACGACATTCTGTAAGAAGTTCTGCCGGTAGAACAATGTTTTGTGAGGAGTTCTATCGGTCGGAAGTAATGATCTATTGGTAGAACGACCTTCTGTAAAGTGTTCTATCGATAGAAAGTGGTGTCCTACCCGTAGGAAGACATTCTCAAAGGATTTCTACCGGTAGAAACATGAAAATTCTACTGTTTTGCCGTAACATTTGTAAATCATTGTCCACTCAACCTCAAACTTCTTTTAAACACTTAAATGGGTTTGAATCAATTTAAGTTGATCTTATTTACCTACAAACACATCATTAAACCTAAGCGTTTGATACATTATAATAAATGGAAGAAGATATTGGGAGACCATCCGGTTAAGCTTGATTAATCACTTGTGCATGTGTGACATAATATCATTTGTTGTAAATGATATTATGTAATTTGTGACGATGTATGTTAGGTATGGAGGCAATGACGTCAGAATCGGATTCAACTAAGACTATATAAAAGGACTAAGTTCAGGTTTGGAATTGAACCCGAGATGAGGGTATTGATCCATATTGATTGGATATGTGTATGAATATTATTAGTTGTATATATGTGATTACAGCTGAATTGCGAGTTGATCAACTGTGTTGTGTGATGATGTTTGGTTATAAGTTGGATATATGAATTGAAAGTTTATGTATTTTTTTGTGATCACAACTACTGAGATTACTAGGCATTTACAATAGCGTTATATTAGCTTAGACTATCGGGCATAGATGGTAGTGATTGATTTGCTGAGACTGTTGGACATAAACAACAACGTTGTGATTGTCATGACACCCGAACAGAAACAAGTAGCGTTAATTATTGTTGGTTGATCAAATATTGATATTAAATCCTATTGCGTGGATCGTGTTATTACTATGCTATGCTTGGATGGTTCAAATATACTCACTGAGCGTGTGATTTTGCTAATCCCTCCACAATTGATTGTTTTCAGGAACATTAAAAGTAGAAGGTGGTCCACTGGACAATCTAACTTAACATAGAAGGGCTGCCGTCCGAATGTACAATATATTATGTAGCATAATTGTACATAGTTTTTGTTGGTTGTAAAAGATGTTAAAGAGTGTGGTGCCCTAGTCGAGTTTTAATAGTGTACTATGTAAATGTCATATTTCCATATTTGAGTAATGGGTTGGAAGTTATTGTACAAGTTAACTACTTTGGTTTAATTGTGGATTAAAGGTTAACAAGTTTAGAATTACCCACACTCTATCTCTTTCCCGGGATGAAGTGTGACAGTTCCCCTAATGATTCTTTCTTTGGAGAATGTTGAAGCTAAAATACTGACCCGGACCAACCAAATCACCTTTATTTGTGGTGTAATTTTGGACACTTGTTCTATCTCAATCCCTACACTTGTGAGATGTACTTGTATTTCATATATATATGGCTGTCATTCATGTTTGCAAATTAACCAAGAATCAACAAGAAGTCGTAGTTCTTCTGGGCATTTGGTCTGTGGATATAGTTCTTAAGCTGAACCACGTGAAAACCCTTGTTTTCTTGTGTTCTTACATTTTGTCTAGTTTCTCTCTCCTTACCTAAAATTTATCAGTGGAAGAAGCAAACCTGAGAAAATGTTAAGGATGCAGTCCTCTGTTTCTTGTGGCAGGCAAAGATGATAACTGCCAGTCCCTCACTTGAACGAATAAATGGTAGAATAACGAATGCCACAAAGAAGGAAGGAATACTTGTAGCAGAGGAAAAGTTGCTGATAGCATCCACAAAGGGATGAGCAATTGCTGCAGCAATAGCAGTTCCCAGAAGTAACATCAATACTGCTTTCAAGGCATTATACATGGGATTTTCTATTTTTTCTACAACTTCATCATCGAGATCTCCCAACAAATCATGCTCCCTCTTCGTTTGCTGCATACATTTTTAAGTTGTCATAGAACTTAAAAAAGTAGAGGCTAGTGAAAGTCACAATTGGTATGATGATATACATACCACATGAAAGTCCGATATTAATTTCATTTCCTTTCTGTCATCCTCACGAAAATTTGCAGAGCTTTTCACCTCAGAGAGCCATTTAGAAATTCCACTGATAAACTCACTCAAATCAACCCGTGAATCAAGAGAAGTATCAAATTCCTTCAGCACTTTGTCCACAGCATCGTGATGATCTAGATTTATGTCCTCAAACTCGATTCCTATAATCAGTGCTCTTAACTCTGAAGCTGAGAGGTATCCATCACAATTCTCATCAATGGTGTTAAAAAGCCTGTCATTATAGCCATGGAAAGGGTCCGGTTAAATTTGAACACTTCCATCAGACAGCAATACAAGAAGAAAAAATGTTCACTAGCCATCATGGTCCCTCCAGGCGGTAGTGCTAGGAGTAAACTCAAGATAGACCCAAACTTAGCCATAATTGGATAGTATGGCTGCTCTCAGACTCAATATCGTATTATAACACAATTGCCACTGAACAATGGTTACTATTTTGACAATGGCTGGGTGTGGTTTATTGGAACTGAGTAATTATGGTTCCACAGTAGGGCACAACGTTTGCCCTGCCTACATACAAATTCAACAACGCCAACCCCCATCCCCTCCTTTTGCCAGGCAGAGGGAATTAAAAGGTGGATAAATGAGCAAACTCATAGGACTAAAGACGTAATATACGCCAATTGCAAGGGTCATGCCTTTGAAATTATTCACTTAGTATGTCAACCTTTGGATAAACTCAGGACACAAAGAAAGTGAAAATAGCATCCATCTTCTATTACTTTGTAAACTGTAAGTTTGTTAACTAAATACTTCTCCTGTCTTAGCTATGTTATGCATCTTGGCACATGCAGTATTACGCATCACATATTTCATATAAATAAGCATCATACAAGACAATACATGATCAGAGTAATTAACAGAGAAATTCAAATGCAAGAGATTAGTTGAAACTGTAACAGCCTCACTTTTGTATCACTTCTGTATTAGGTTTTCCGTCCTCTCTAAAAAGCCTTCCTAATGCACGCATGTTCAAATGTTTTAGAAGTCCTGCTATTACATGCTTATGTTTTGCATAGGCAAGTCTTCTCCTTTGAATCCAGGGCTGAAAGACCTGCAAAAACAATTCACAAGAACGTACACGTTTGTTAGAAGTAGTTGTTGCATCATGGAAGGTTGACGCCACTGTCCTACTGCACCAATCAGTACTCTGTCCTGAGGGGTAAAAGTTATCCTTAAGGGAAGTGATTCCTCATGCCTCAACCGATAAGTACTCTGTTCTTTATATTCAACTGTATTATTGCATCCATCCCAATATTTTTACGACACAGCATAAGTATGTAGAAGATGCAAAGGAATGAAAAATGAGAATCCAACTGGCTTTCTGCTTCTGAAAAAACAAGCATGAACATCCACTCAATAAAAAATGTTCATAAGTTCAAGCAGATGTACCTGATAAAGGCAATAAGAAAGCAATAGACAAATGGAGAGGAGAAGCGAAATCAAGATTGCGATGCGATTTTGGGAGTCAGTCCAAAATAATAGTGGCAGTTGGACAATTATGAATGGGACAACAGACACAACCATAAGCCTTGCAGTATAACATGTCCAGATATCAGTACTTACACCAGACCCTGAAATATAGAGAAGATACATAAGGTTGTCATGCATATCACCCCGACAATAGAATTTTTAGTTTCAAAAAGATCATAGTGAGTAGCCAATAGGATAACTCTAACATGAGCCTAAAGAACTGACAAACTTCCATCATTCAGTCTGTTTCATCGATCATACGAATAGGGCAATAAGGCAAAGTATTTTTGCACGTCATTTTGGTCACATCCTGTGCTTCAATCTCATTGCAAAATTTACATAAATTTCCACATTTAAGCATACATTCACACAACAGTCTCAGCTTAGAAGAGGGAAATACCAGTTAAGCTAAGTCCTTTTGTATCTTGTGAATCTTGTGCAACAGAATTCTCCAAATCACATTTTCCGACCAAAACACAGGATCCCCACACTACGGTAAGAACCATAACAGTTGATCCAGCAAGCAATCCCATTCCAACTGATACCTCAATTTGAGCAGTTTTTTTGCTTCCAGAGAGTCCAGATGCTGCACCAACATCCAACGTATATGTCAAAAAACCAAACTAATAAAAGGCCTAATCATCTACATAGCCAAAATTTAAGAAATTCGATTTCTTTCTTTCTAGATAAAATGTCAGAAATCCTTCCCAAAATTATGGTAAGTCTTAGTTCTTTATTTGATGTTGCTTCCAACTATATGTTGAAGCAGGTGACTTAAAATTCTTTTTCACCCACACGACAAATCAACAATCAAATGGGATATTGGGTGACTACGAGAAATGGTACCAGAATCCAGTTTTGTAGACATGTTATCATAAGTTTGATTAAGTATCCAGAAATCCCAAAGTACCCGATTAATCCTTTTTAAAACTTGCATTCCTCTATCCGCTCCACAGGGATTATGAAGGGAATAACAAGCAAAAATACACTAATGAACTGTAATTTCTTTTTTTGTATGAATATGAACAATTTTTTACGAGAACTAGATGTTGAACTTTTTTTTTACATTGTAATCAGTTTCTTGAACTGAATCATTCATTCTGATCTAACTCCGACAAGCCTATTGACAAAAGAACTTTGAACAAATTAAAATTAGCAGTGGCTAACAAACCAAAACTTATTCTAATAAGAACTTTGAGCAAATTATATCTTTTCGAAAAATACTCATTTCTTTTGGTTGGTAGGAATTATAGGGGAAGGAAAAACTACGGTACTACCTCAATCGGATTATATTACAACTCATTGCTCTGAAAAAGCAAGGATCAATCCTAACAAGTTTTTGGTTGATTCTAATCATTCGCATTGAAACTTTATTTGGCCCTGTTTAAATGATAATGTGAGCTGACTAAATGCAAACCCAAATAAGAACTTTAATTTGAGAGAGAGAGAGAGAGAGAGAGAGAGAGAGAGAGAGAGTACCTAGAACGATAACAGCATCGGGAAGAGAACTGAGCAGCGGCAAGATGAGACCACCAACAATGCCGGGGCCAAGAATTTCCAGCAGAACTTCACTTCCATCCGACAAATACTTCGCCGCAGAGAAAATTAAATACCCATACACGAGGATGAGGAATATATTTCCGACGATAGTGTTGCTACAGGGCATAAAACCATATGGTTCTTCACAACTTTCCGATGGAACCAAGCCGTTAAGAAGCAGAAACGGCAGTTGATGAGTTTCATTGACTCCATCTGAGACAGAACCTGTCACTGGTTGACCTCGGACGAAGACGGCGAGTATTAGGAGAGAGAGAACGAGTGGAAGAAAGTGTGTGAGCTTCTCTGCCATCGCAACAGATTGGCTTTGTTCAAAGCTCGAGTAGCTTTTTATTTGATATATGACATTGCCACGTGACAAACGTTCATTATCAAAATTTATTATTTTTTTTTGGGTAAAGTACACTATCCCTAAAATTATGAGACTTATGTCACTTTTGTCCTAAAATTATGAGACTTATGTCACTTTTGTCCCTTAACTAGCATTGCATCTTATACCATAATTATTAGTTTCAAATTATCTTAATGATTAGCGTAAATTTGATTCAAAGTTATTGCACTTTATTCTCGAACTCCATGTTTTTGTTTTACGTTGTTTTGAAATGGTGACTTTTTTTGTCTAAAAGATAATGGGCATTAGTATTTTGGACAATGCGAAGTCAATTCAAATTGCTGAGGAGATACCATAAAAGATTAAACAATTAAATAAAATAGATAAATTTTCTTTGCAAGTAAATAAATTATTTAGTTTTTCACAACATCAACAAAATTGAATACGTCAAAAAAGAAGGCAAAAGTTGCAATTCGTAAGTAGTTTGTTGTAATAGAATACAACAAACCTAAAAAGAGAAAAAACGGGTACAACATATACTTTAAAATAAAACTATGTTATTTATTTTTTAAAACTAAAAATTATGGTCCCGTTTGGTAATATTTAAATTTTTCGTTTTTCGTTTTTATTTTGATATTTAGAGAAAACAAGAAAAAAAAACTTGTTTAGTAATTGTTTATGTTTTTCGTTTCTGTCATTGTTTGATAAACGAGGGACGATTTTCAAAAACAAAAAAAAATTTGTTTTTGGTTTCCGTTTTTTGTTTTTCAAAAAACGAAAAACGGAAACGTTACCAAACGGAGCCTATGTTATTAACAAGATGATAGATTACACAAAATTGATTAAATCTCTCGTATATTGAGAGATTATGTGAAACCATAAGTCCCATACTAAAATAATACAATAGCCCGTATGGGGACAAATTTAAATTATTGGGAAAACTTCAACCACACTCTCTCTAGTTTGTCATATCTTCAAAGACACCCCTTATCAGATTAATTTTTTTAACTAAAATGCAAATTTATTAAATTGCCCATGATATATTTGAGGATAAACTTCAACAACACCCCTTCTAAATATATATATCTTCAATGAGACCCCTTCTAGATAAGCATATCTTCAATGAGACCCCCTATATTTTCTAATTTTTTTAAGTATTAAATTTTTTATTGAATTAAAATTCGATTCAAGTTAATTAAAATTAAATTTTTTACATATTAAAATTTGAGCCAATTAAAAATTATATTTGTTTATGTATTAAATTTGGGCTAATTAAAATTCTATTTGAACCAATTAGAAATTATTTTTAATCGACTAAAGTCAAATTTTAATCAACTCGTATTGAATTTTAATCAGCCAAATTTTAATACATAAAAATATAAATTTTAATCGACTCAAATTTTAATAAATCGAATTTTAATTGACAGGAATTTTAATAAGTAAAAAAATATAAATTTTAATCGACTCGAAAGTGAATTTTAATCGACTATAACAACTCGGGTAGAGTTCAAATTGACTTAAATTTTAATATGTTCGAATTTTAATACGTTAAAAAAGTAAAATTTATTCAACTTCAATCGAAGTTTAATTAGTTCAAATTTTAATATATAAAAAAATAAATTTTAATCGCTCGAATTTTAATAAAATTTTATGTAAAAAAATTACTTTAGATTTATGTAGGGGTATTTTTGGTATTTTAGATTAATTTTTTTGTTAGAAATGGTAGTTTAAAGGTAAGGGGTGTTAGTGATGTTTAAATATAAACAAGAAGGGGTGTCATTGAAGATTTAAAAACTAGAAAGGGTGTCTTTGAAAATATGATAAACTAGAGGGGGTGTGGATGAAGTTTTCCCTAAATTATTTTATTTTCTGGGAGGGGAAATGTGAGATAATACTAAGCCTATTATGGCAATAAAATAAACATCACATATGGACCTTTTTTTCTTTTTTGAACTGGAACATATGGACTGGTACAAAAGGAACCTAACATCGTACGTACCAACCTGTTCTGAATAAAATATAAATTCTCACCCATACCAATCTAGCACTAATAATAGATTCCATGTGCCTTGTAATGAAATAAAATTAAAAAAACAGGTGCTGAAAATAAAAGGGTAGATTACCACAACAAAAAATTGAGGGGTTATTTAACAATTGTTTATGTCTTGTGTTTTGTGTTTTTATTTTAATTTTTTATCAAAAATAAAAACAAAAATATGTTTGGGTATTGTTTTTGTTTTTGTTTTATAACAGTTGTTTTGGAGATAAAGACAAAAAAAATGAGAACAAAAAATTTGTGTTCCAAGAAACAAGCAAATATAAACGCGTTAAAAATGATTAATGAGATCTAGGTTTTGAACTCCCTTAGCAACAAAAATAGTCTCTTTTTTTTTTTGTGAACCTATTTAAACCCACCTCATTTCTATCTTCTCTGCATCGCTGCTTCACTCTCTCCATTCTCTCATTGTCGCCGACGAGATCTCCTCTCCTCTCTCTCACCGACGGAGAGGTAAGCCCCTTCTCTTTTCCCCTCTCTCATCTCATCTTCTCTCTCTATATATACACACAGATCTGTGCACATATCTATGTGTTGCGTGTGTGTGTGTGTTGTGTTTGTGATTGAATTGAGATTGAGATTGTGATTGAATCTTCATTTACTTTAGGATTGAATTGGGGGTGTGATTGAATTGCCATTTGAAATTGAATTAGAATGAGGATTGGGATGAATGACATTTGAATAGCAATAGACATATACATGCAGATAGAGCCAACTGATACGGTCTTTTGGTCTTTGGTGATCATGGTTGATTGTGCTGGAGTATGTTGTTGCACTGAGGATGTTAAGGTGTGAATGAGGCTAGTTTTCAAGGAGATGAATTCTGGGAGAAAGGTTGCTGCCATGGAATTTTGGTCTTTGCTGTTTGATGCTGCTGTGTTGAGCTTGCTGGTTTTTTTTTTTATCATTTTAGAATATGAAATTACAATGTATTTTTTTGCTATGAGGATAAGAATCTTCTATTCTTTAATTTCAGAGGATCAACCATCCTTTTGAAAAGAATTGTGTATGTGAATTTGGATGAATTAGTAGATATGTTGGGTTAAGAAATTTTTGGATTTGTATTTTGTTGTATGAGATATTATAAATCATATTTAGGATAAAACTTGAAGTAGTTACCAAATATGTTTTTTGTTTTTATTCTCATAATTTGATAGACACAAATGACTCTCAAACATATTTTTTATTTCAGTGTTTACCACAAAATAGAGACAAAAATTATTTCTGTTGTTAATTTTTTAGAAGACACAAAAATAAAAATGTTATCAAACGACTTCTAAGATATAAAAATGTTAATTTTCTAGTCTTCGCCGGTGACAGATTAAAACAAAGGTGGGTTTTACTATTTGCCAAAATTAAAACCTCATTCGGTTAAAAAAAATTGCTCACCTGTACACCACTGATATCCCAAAAAATTCTCCGACATAATTTACCAAAAAATTGTCAAATCTACTAGTAAAATTGATCAAAAAACATGCCAATAATTTCCCAATTAATTTACCCATAAGTATGCCCACAACATTTTAGCCACAAATTGGTCCAAAATCTTACCCAAAGTTATTAACAAAATCTAAGTAAAATTACCGAAATTTTTTGCCTAAGAAATTTTCCCTACATTGACCGAGCTTATAATTTATCAAAACCAAATTCTACACCCACTTCAAAATCGAACCCGACCATTAATCAGTTACAAAATTCAGACTCCTAAAGCAGATGAAGGGTCATCCTTGAACTACAATTAGATTGCAAGGTGCTTGTGTGCTGCTCTAATGTGTGCAATTGTGGTGCTTCAGGCATGGCCCGAACTCTAGAGGCAACAACTGAATGAGAGGCAGGAGGGAAAGAGAACATGAGAAGAGTAAAGAGCTTTGGGGTGCGTGCCTGTGTGCTCTTGTGTGTTGTGTGTGTGTTTACAAACAATAGAGAAGAAAGAGGGAAAAGATGAGCGTGGTGGGATCGGGAGGGAGGGAGTGTTCTGGTCGGCGATAATGTCGAAGAGAGAGAAGAGGGAGGTTGAGAGAGATCGTGTGTTTAGTTGTAGCTAAGAGGCATGTATGTAAGGGAGGGTAACATTGTAACTTCGTGGGTGTCTGTTGACACCGGTTGGGACTGACAAGGGTCTGGATGTAATTTTCAAAATAAGAAGCGGCTTGCAGTGAAATTCCCCAAAACAATAAGGGGTGTCATTCTAATTTACCCAATTTTTTTTTTGGGTAAAAACACTGCACCGAGCCGTCGATATAAATATAGACACACATGTCAAATTAAAACAATTTAGTAGCCAACAATAGGAGGCCCACCTGATGTGAGTCTACACCATTGTAATGAATATTTTCTCTCAGGTGAAATCTATTAACCACCACCTCTTTGTTTGTTTTCAAAATCCTCCAATTGAACCCCACCCTCAATAAGGAGTGTCATTGTAATTTGTCCAAAAAAAATTCTATAAAAACACTGTACCCAGCCGTCGATATAAATATAGGGACACATGTCAAATTAAAACAATTTAGGACCCGACAACAAGAGGCCCACTTGATGTGAGTCTACACCATTGTAATGAATATTTTCACCTACGCCAGAGTGAAAACTCTCAACCACCACCTCTTTGTCTGTTCTAAAAATCCTCTTATTGAACTCCACCCTCAATAAGGGGTGTCATTATAATTTATCCCTTTTTTTTTGGGTAAAAACACTATACCTAGCTGTTGATATAAATATAGGGACACGTGTCAAATTAAAATATTTAGCAGCCAGGAGGCCCACTCGATGTGAGTCTACGCCGTTGTAATGAATATTTTCTCTTATGCCAGGGTGAAATCTTCTAACCACCACCTCTTTGTTTTTTCTCAAAATCATCCAACTGAACCCCACCCTCAGCTCATAGCTTGTTCTCACACTCGATGTGAGTTTATGCTAGGGTGAAATCTCCTAACCACCACCTCTTTACCTGTGCTCAAAATCCTCCAATTGAACCCCAGCCTCAGCTTCGCGCACGTGCTCACACTTGATGTGAGCCTATGCCAGGGTGAAATCTCCTAACCACCATCTCTTTGTCTGTTCTCAAAATCCTCCAACCGAACCCCACCCTTAGCTCAGCACGCGTGCTAATACTTGATGTGAGTCTATGCCAGGGGCGAAGCTAGAAATTATGTCTAGGGTGGACACTTTACTAAAAAAAATATTTTTTTCTTCTAATCAATAAAAATAAAATAATATATTCAAATTTACTATACTATATTCAATACTTAAGAATTCATAAAATACGAAAAGGGTCAAACTTTGATAAATATAGCATATATAAATAAAAACAAACAAAAAATAGAGGTTAATTATAACCCTTCATAACAAATGAAGCAAACTACATAAAAGATACTATAGTATTTCTCCACATATATAATCAAACTATTAGTCATTGATCACTCATTTAATTAAGGAACCCAGTTGCCATAATCTCTATAGCTTTTTTTTTTAATTGGAGTCTCTATAGCTTAAAAAAATGAGTTCGACTTGTCAAAAACTTATATAAATGTATCCCTAAAGCTTTCAAAGTGTGTCCAAAAATTCATAATTATTTAGGTACAGGGACTATACTAATTGGTAGAACAAAAAAATGATAGAGTGGACACACTTAAATATACTTCAAATTATTTGAAATATACATAAGTAATATTTTAAAAAAAATTGACGGTGGGCATGTGCCCCCCTGGTCCTCAAGTAGCTCCGCCCTTGGTCTACGCCAAGGTGAAATCTCCTAACCACCACCTCTTTGTCTATTCTAAAAATCTTCCAACCGAACTCCACCCTCAGCTCAGCGCACGTACTCACACTCAATGTGAGTCTACGCCAGGGTGAAATCTCCTAACCACCACCTCTTTGTCTCTTCTCAAAATCCTCCAACCGAACCCCACCCATAGCTCAACGCTCGTGCTCACACAGTTCCCATTTCCAAGTTATATGTTCCAATTTTGATCTTATTTCGATCTCAGCTCAAGATTAATAAATAAATTTATACCATGATCGCAATTTTTATTTGATTATACTAGTATTCGCTCTTAGACTAACGTTTGATCATATTATACTTCGGTCTAAGTTACGTAAAAATATGTAGTATAAGATAAAATTAAACAATTATTTATTTTTAAAATTAAATTAAAATTAAGATATAAAGTAAAATTCATCTACAATAAAGCTATTTAAATCCACTTGGCAAGATAGAATATTTGGTCTTAATTGATTCAAATATTTATAATGAACACGAAATTAATTAGATAATTGAATGGAATCCGGATCAAAGTTCTGATATCTATTTTAGAGTCGAATTAGATAAAATTGGATTCAAATTTGATCAATTGACAATCGGAGGCACTTGCCCTCAATACAATGTAATTATGTTTTGAGATTTATGTAAAATTTTATTTAGAATATTAATTTTTTTAGAATTTCCCTACATTGAAAAGTTTATAAAACATTTAGGGGTACCAGCAATGTATGTGCGTTACATGTGAATAGTTTTTTGTATACAAACATCAATAAAAAGTATTATATATATGTGAACTTGAATTAAATATCATATCAAGTTTACCAAACTTATTTTTTTTATCAATCATACTTTATAATAGAATTATAAAAACTTTGTATCTTATCAAGATTCATTATTCTATCTTATATCACATAGAGTGGGAGCGAGAAAAAAATATTAGAACAAAGAAAGTCTTAAAAGTGTAATATTATATACATAAAATTTAATATAAAAATAATTTTAAAAAATTAAATTCTATGTACAAATATGTGACAAACTATGCAACTTTTAATTATTTATTGATTATAAGGTCCCAAAATGTCAACCACAAATTCTAAATACCATTTAAGTTTGACACATATCAATAGAGGGTTCTAGTATTAGAAGTACTTCAGTTGTTTTTCTCATATTTTGAGACTTTTAATTTTGTATCTTTACTCTTGTATGCTCCCTTTTTCTTCATTCTATCTACTTTTCAACGAAAGTTTACAGGACATCATAGTGTTTTTCAATCCTAAACACAAATATCGAATGCATTAGCATTCACCAGAAGAAAATTCTAATTCGAAATAGCGGCTAATGTCATTGGTGCGTAGGTAGCAGTTTTGAAAAATAAAAGAGCTCAAACGGACCCATTGATCGATGAGCCTAAGGGAATTGAGGAAGTCCTTTCCTGGAGACCTCGTTTTCCAGCCCATGGTCCGGAAATTCACCCAAAGGACTCCCCAATTGATAATATTGGCATTTCGGATTTATGTAAGATTTTATTTATAATATTAAATTTTTTAGAATTTCCCTACATTTAAAAGTTTGTAAAACATTTAGGGGTACTAACAATGTATCACGTGCGTTACATGTAAATAGTTTGAGTAATGCTTTGTATCCCAAATTTATATTTCAAATGTGCATCCCAAATTAATGAGAACCATTGGATGAGTGGATCCCAATTAAAAAAGTTGATGAGACCCACTCATCTAATGGTTCCCATTGATTTGGGATGCATATTTGTGATACAAATTTGAAATATGTAGCATTGCTCAAATAATTTTTTGTGCACAAAATTAATAAAAAGTATTATATATACATGAGACTTGAATTAAATATCATCTCAAATTTATTAAACTTTTTTTTTTTTATCGATCATACTCTATAATAGAACTAGTAATTACATGTACCTAAAGACACAAAGTAACAAAAAAAATCAATATATTCGTATGCGTTAGCTAACAATTTCAATAGTCGGCATGTATCTGTATCACTAAACACTCATCATTCCTCAATCCAATGTATAGATCTCAAAAACAAAAAATGACAGAACACATTTATACATCTTTTATTCTTTCTCTCTGTTGCTATGTATTATCGAATCAAGCATTGTGTAAAATGAATAATTAATCCACACCCGTTCAAGAGTGAGACGATACTTATTTTCTCGCAACTGTTTGTTGTAATAGTCTTTGTTGAACAATTCATCCAACGAAGTGAAAAAAGGCCACCTCTTTGATGTTTCCTCCAGATTCATCATTGATCTCGCTCCTATATTAATATTTGTGAGATCCTAAATTTTCTAATAGAAGTATTGAATTTAAGTAGAAACAATATAAAGTTTTATGGAGGAAAACATAATTAAACTTTGTGGAACATTTAAAGATAATATTTTAATATAAGGTTGATGATGTGGAAGGATGATGATGATGATGATGATGATGATGATGATGAGGATGAGGATGATGATGTTTCACGATAAGGATGGACCTAGAGGTGACATGTGGCAAGTAACAAGCACGACAAAGTAAGGTTGATCGTGTGCTTGACAAGTGGATGGACACTTGTCTTAATTCATGGAAGATTGAATGCATGCTTGACAAATGTCAATCTAAGAGAAAATTTCATTATTTGTAAGGGACACCTCCTACTTGTCCTATTGGCTATAAATAGAAAAATGTTCTAATAGAAAAAGGATAGTAAGAAATGGAGAAAGAGATCCAAACGGATAATTTTACAAGAGAATTAAATCGAGGTTTTCGATCTTTTCGAATTGAAGTTCAAGAATGATATTCTTGGGGATTAGAAATTGATTTCTAATGATATCAATTGAGAATTGTGTAAGTGGTTTATACACGATATGCATTCAAAGAGTACTTTATTGATATCGTCCTATTCGTATTCGAATTGTGATATCGTTTGAGTTTGAATTTCGAAATAATATTTCTTTCAATTGTTGATATTTCAATGTTCGGTCATAATTTTCGTTTGACTTGTCATTAATTGCTATAATGTTAACATTGATGAAATACTTGAGATTTTTCGACTCGTGCATGAGGTATATTTGGTGGCATGTTTATGATTGTGATTTGTGTTCGTGGCCCTAAGGGGTGGACATGATTGAGTTAAAATGCACCGAATGATGCCTAGCTTGTTGTCGGGATTGACGGAGTGTTCAATCATAGTTGATTTGATTGTTCAAACGTTAGAGTTTGTTGACTTGTTCAATATATTTGTACTCCGTAAATTATCGTATTAATTCTTGTGTCATCGAATATTATCGGTTAGTTGATAAATTATTGTCTCGTCTTTGACTTCGTATATTATGTTTTAAATTACTTACTGACCTTTCTCGAGCTTACCCCCCATCTACCCTCTCAGTTGCAGGATGAATTTGGAGTAAAATTTGGTGGAGAATCAGATTGATCAATGAATGAAAAATTTTGATTGGTTGTAATTTAAACTGTTATTGAGAGGTTATTTATTCATTTTTGAGGTGTTTAGTGATTTTGATATTTAATAAAAAACCATTATTCGTTATTGAGATAATTAACACTTTGAATATTGTTAAATGGATTGGGGTGTTACTAGAGATGTCAATGGACTGAAGCGGGGGTGGGGGGTGTAGTCTCCATCCCCGTACCCGCTTAAAAAGATTTTGTCCATCCCCGTTAGCGGGTATAATTTTTATCCCCATCCCCGTCCGCGGATAAATTTTTAATCCCCGTCCCCGTCCCCGTCCCCGCTTCCTCCGTACCCGCCCAAGCCCAAGCTAAATAAATCCAATATTTTAAATAATCCAAGAACATTCTAAATAATCTAACATAATCTAACACAACATAATATAACATAACATATTTGAATAAAACACAAACAACAAATATCCAAATTACTACTTCAAAATACTACATATTTGAATAAAACACAAACAAATGTCCACAAACAATATAATGGTGGTAAAATCACCTCAATCAACTCAACATATATTTATATTTATTTATTTATTTAGCGGGTAACAGGGGCGGGGCGGGTATGGGGTGGGGGTAAGGGTAAGTCTATCCCTACCTCGATCCCCGCACGGGTTTATACGGGTATCCCCATGTACGTCCACTATCCAATACGTATAGTCCATCCCCGGTCTAAACGGGACGAGTTTGAACAAATATCCGTTTTCCCCCCAGTCCACTGTCATCCCTAGGTGTTACAATATTATCCAAAATTTTCACATACATATTTCAAACAAAAAAATAATAATAATAATCGTGGCTCGCTAATCCTTAGACCACCATTATTAAACTCTTAGAATTTAACCTATTCACATGCAACACGTGTATTCACACATCTATACTACTTTAAAAAGGTATGTGAAAAATATTTTATTTTCAATTTTATCCTCTACAATCACAATTATATCATTCATCTCCTTTGCACTTAATTGCTTCCCATTAACCTCTGTAGTCATTAACGCTCCTTCTATTCTCTCTCGCTGTCCCTATTTACTCTCCCAAATTCAGACCGAGGCGTTACAGTCTCTTCCTCTCTCCGACTTTCTCTCACTATTGTCTCTCTCTCTTGCAAATTCACAACCATTCTCTTTGTCTTCCCCTCTCCATCTCTCTATCTTTTTTCTCCCCTGCGTCTTCACAAACAGAGAAGAGCACACTGCCCCCTTCACCATCCCCCCTCTCAATCTCTCTCTCACACCGTTATGGACCCCCTTCACCATCCCCCTCTCAGTCCCTTTCTCCCTAATTTTATTTAATTACATGTATTCAATTACAAAAATCAATTGCTCATTATAGATTTCAATTAGGCATCTAACAATTAATTTGTTTTATTACAAAAACCACTAAGCTTCTTCAAAATCCTATTTACAATTGCCTTTTTCTGTCCAAAAAATTCTTCGAAATCCCATTGTCCTTCGCCCTTCTCTGTCAGACGTTGGCTGCTTATTGTGTTTTTGCATCATCAAGCTTTCCACCACTACATAAGCTCAAATCTCTCCCTTTGACCAGGTAACTGCCACTTGTGTTCAAATTATTACTTTAAAATTTTAGGTTTGCTTTTGGTTTGAATTATTACTCAATTTGATTTGATTTATACTGGTATTTTCTTCATTGTGGTTTTGTTTTTGATTCAACGAAATCCCATCGTCCTTCGCCCTTCTTTGTCAGACGCCGACTGCCTATTGTGTTTTGGCATCATCAAGCTTTCCACCGCTAGAGGAGCTCCAACCTCTCCCTTTGGCCAGGTAACTGCCACTTGTGTTCAAATTATTAGTTCATAATTTTTGGTTTTGTTTTGATTTGAATTACTACTGAATTAGATTTGATTGATGGTGGTGTTTTCTTTTTTGTCGTTTCATTTTTGATTCAATTTATTATTCTATTTACTTGTTGCAACACTGGTGGAGAACATTAGTTTATATCTTTTGAAAGTGTTTGGTTTCTTTTTTTTTTTTGGCTTAAAGAATATATGTGACTTGGGAGTGCAGTGTCTTTAAAGTTGAAATTTACCTAGGCTATTGATTTGGTTGGTTCAGAGTAATACATAATTTTTTATTTTAATCTTTATCTAATAAAACACAAAATAAAAAACATATTATTTTAACCACACATTGTTGCTTATAATGTATTATTTGCTATCACATGTTAAGAGATTATAAAGTGAGTTAAACTACACTGCATCTCTTGTCTACAAGTATTTCTAAGCAAATCAATTAATTAGACATTAGTTGTGGATTACTTATGTTTCACTTTGTAATATGTGCACGGTCCTTGGAGTTCTTTAGTTATAAGTCTTTAGTCCTATCAAGGGATGGTTTTAAAGTAAGAGATCGGTGTGGTCCCAATCGATGTGAGAAAATAAAATATATTTTATTATATACATTTATTGGTAATATTCATATCTTAATTTTTTAGTTTTCTTATTTTTTCAGATATTAACTTATCACGATTTTCATATCGTAATATATGTGTGTCTCATATTTTCATATCTGTTATTTCTAACACTAGACCAAGGTTCTCAATCATAACAAAGACTAAACCAGTGCACTCAGGTTCAATACATACAAATAGTTTCCCACACACACACACAAGAAGAGAGAGTAAAATTGGACTCAAATTCACAGAATTGGAATGGTCCATAATATTAGGTCGGTTATTGGATATGAAATATGGACAGGTGAAAGTGATTGAGGATCTGCCAACCCCCCAGCAGCTAGGATAAATAACTGTAATATGGGAAAAATTGAAAAACAAGGTGTGATGCTATGTCAGAGTGCATCTTTAACTTCTGAACTTCAAGAAATAAAACATATGTCAGCCATGTTACATTCTAACTCAAAACATGGTTGTTTTGTAAAAACAGATGTTTCATCAACTTGAATAATCTTTTCAAAATGTTTACACACTTTGCAAAACCCAAAATAGGACAGATGCTGCAAGTCTTTGCATGAAGTAAGTGCTACAATAATAATTCGCTAAAGATAGTAAGAAATTGGCCAAAAATCATAAAATAAGTGATACGACAACCAATCTAGAATGATCCAAGAATTAAGTGCTAGGAATGAACTAAAAATAAGTCATTGGGCTTGATAAGGGTAGCATGGGCATCATAATCGTCACAGAAGAAAAAACTTAGTCTTAATACCTACACTTGATTTCTTCAAAAAACCTTGCGGCATATAGTTTTCAGCACAATAAATTCAGCACTAATCTCTCTAAATCCTAAAATTTTATCATACACATCCCTTGGCAACAAGATCAATTCTCAACCAACCTAAGCTAGTCTGCCTAAACAAAAAAGGTCAGAAACCATCAGACTAAAAACATGACAAAGTTCCACAAATGGAATGCCAGTGATGATAGAAAAAAGCAACACAGTATACTGCAACAACATTTTCCCTTGAGATAAAAGGTATGTATAAAGAAGGAACAAAGTAAGTGACAATATGATTACTGACTTCAAGATGGCATGAGTACCTGTATGGTATGTGCTTATGAGTCTGAAGATCTCTAAACTTCTTAGCAAGATTGAAGTCAATAATGTATACCTGTGATAAGACTTAGGAATGACACTGAGCTTATACCGAATTAGAGATCATGAAAATGCCATTCATGATTTATAGATTTAAGTATTACAATAAAAGTTATTACTTATGAACCATTGAACATGGTCTCTATAACATACAAGAGTTCTCACCAGCAATTATTTCAAAAGTTTTACATTAAACAATGTACAGTAAGCAAGTGGTTCAATCAAGAGAAAAACCAAAGTAGGACTGATTTTTATCACAGATGGTGAAAACAACATAAAAAGCACACTTATCCCACATTTAGCAATTTTCTATATATGTGCTAGCCCATTCATAAATCTATCCACTTCATTGGAGTGTAGTTTCTTTCCAAGCCACAAGATATCCTCTTGTCTTGAAATATCCTCAACCCCTTTTGTTGTTTTCTACAAGCCAAGGTACTATATACTAGTCCGTCTAATGAATTTGAAATGATTTTTGTGTTGCAGAAATCTTACTGAATTAGTAATTTTTGTTATGGTTTCATTTTAAAAAATTCAGGACGAGTCTGTTTATTATAGGCTTGAAAAAATATCTAGAAGCTGTTGACCATGGATTTGTAGTTGGCATGAGATTTACTATGCGATTTGAAGGGAAAGATTCTCCAGTAAGTAGTGTAATATCCATACGATGGTTTTAGAAAGTTGTGTGTAAAGTTGCTGTAAAAATTCTTTTGATTAATCAGGTTTAAAAGGACTATAATCGGGGTTGAGAATATGTCTTCCCAGCGGAAAGATTCTAAATGGCAATCATTAAGGTAAATGTCCTTGACAATTTATCTTCTATTTATTTGAAATTGTGGCAGAGAAGAAAAGTAACACTCATTCTTTTGCCCAGGTTCAATGGGATGAGCCCGCATCCATTGCAAGATCCAATAGGGTTTCTCCATGGGAGATAGAATCTTTTGCAGATTTTGGTCCTACAAGCCTGGTTCAACCAATTTCAGTGAAGAATAAAAGACCCCGGCCACCAATTAAAATCCCAGTTCTTGGTGAGCTGATCATACCTTCATTCTTTCAATGTTCTGTACATTGTCTAGATGTATCATAATTTGTAGTGTCTGGCATCCCTCACATGATTCAATATCTTTAGCTGTTTGGCATCCCTCCCATGATTCAACCAAATTAAGTGGTACTGCAGACAGACACAAGACGAAGAATCATATTCCAACTCCCATGAACTGCAGCCGCAACGGTATTTTGAGGATGCATGTGGAGAGAGGGAAGACATCTTTTTCTGATGTAACTGCTTTTCGGAAGATGAATATTGATGAAACTAAAGAGAGTAAAGTGCTTCGGCTTGGTCTGTTTCCTCACACTATTCGGCTTGGGCTGTTCCTATTTCGATCTTTTCCTCTTCCTCACTTCTTCATCCATTAGATCACCAATTTCCCATTGTTCCAATCTTCTCATTGTAATCGAAGCCAATTTTATGCCACCAAGATCCAAAGGTAAAACATATCACATCTCTCTCTCTGATTTTTTTTCGATATTAAACTGTGATCTCTGCATTGTTTTGTACGCATTTCCTTCTGTATCATTGTTAGGCTCTATATGTCTGGCCCAACTACATCTATTTCTGATGAGTAAATCAACAACATATTAAATGTATAAATTCATTCCATTGCAAGTTAAATCGACTATCTTTTTATTGTTTTACTTCACTTGGAGCTCATGGCATTCAATGTCATCGACTGATAATTTGACTATATTTTGAATCTGTCCCTTGTAAATACATTAACCATCTCATCTTTATTAGAATCCATACACTGGACTTATCTGGGTTTAGTAAAAGACACAGTGTTCCAAAGTTAGTTTGGTTCTTTTTCTTTTTATTTCATATATTTTCTCCTTTGCCAATACTTGCTAAAGTTAGGAATGGAGTAAGGAGTAAATGTAAATGCAACCCTAATACATCAACTGCTTTCACATACTTTTTCAATTAAATTACGTGGGTTTGTCATTTCATTTCTGTACACAAGGAGTTACTCATACTTCATTTAGCAGGAAGGCATTGGGGCTTTGCAATTGGAGTTAAGATAGTTAGTTCACAATTCAAATAATAGTTTAGCAATTCCAAATTATAGCCTCAATACCATGCTCCCAAACTGAGCATTAGCTTTGTCTAATCACAGAAGCGTAAGAAATTAATTATGCATATATAGGTTTCTCAATTTTATTGTACTTGTGGAGTTCCTTTTGTCAACTTTCTGCTTAATTTGATTAACACTTTTTTCAAATTGATCTTTTTCAGGCAATACAACACATAAAGAACTTCGATGGGGCTTTATTAAAGTAATTCATGGCTGATAATATTATGGAAGAAAAAGAAATACAACAACTTGGAGAAATTGCTGGTAAAGATTCACAAACTCATGAAGGTGGTGGTGACCTCGGGATTGTACTCTCCCCCAACTGCAAGGTACACCATGGTCACCATACTTTGAGTTTTTGTATGATATAGTTTTCTTGAATGTTTTGCCTTTTTATGGCTTAATTAATACATTCCATCAAAACCTTCACTTGGTGGTCCTATCAATGCTATCAACTCTGCAGGAATGATGGGTCAACCATCAGCCAGTGTATTGGCCATTAAAATGTACAAGGAGCGTATGAACATTCTCATTTAGAGCATTTCCAACCACACTCAATAAAATAGTTACTCAAAATATATTTAAATATTGTATTCACTACTTTAGCTATCCACTTTTTAAATTTTACTCCAACCACGCTTTCTATTTTAGCTAACTATTTCAACTAACTTTAACTAACTTTCAATAATATAATTCAAAAATGCTACGTGGCGTAACACATAAGCGCCATAATGATGACGTGTCGTGCCACATTATCAAAATTTTAATTTTACAACGGTCATAAGTTTTATAAACCACTTAAAATTTAAGTTTGTATCCCAAGTGCATCCTCTAACGTCCAAGGTCTCAATAGACTTTCAATTTATGTACACCAATTTTTTACACTTGGTATCCATCATACACGACGATCTTAAACGAGCTAAAGTATCTCAAAGCAAAGCCTATACTAAAATGGATAAGCAAACATACCATCATTCCAAATCATATTTCTGATAATTTTGATATAGACAAGCATACATACCATCATACCAAAGAATATTTGTGATTCAATACCATTTGCCTTGCTTGTATTTGATTCAAACAAACATGGATCTTGACGAAATTGAATCTAATATTCTCAATTATCGCTAATGAAGGAAAACTGATTGGAACTATTTTAGATATAGTGAATACTAAATTCTAATTGATCACAAATCTAGCAATTAAAACAAGAGCAATTAACTAGGGAAACCACAATCAAACTCAACCCAGGGAGGGCCAGGTCTGATGGATATTTTCAACCAGCAAGATAATGCTGCAATGTAAAGCAGGTTACCATAGAATCCATACAAGCTCAAATCCATCCATACAAGCTAAAACAGATAAAGATGGGGCATGGAATTGTAGTAGCTTTGTCTTTAGTTAATTGTAGATCTTGGAAATGGGCTGAATAATATCCTCAAATGAGTTTCCCACATAGAAACAACAAGAAGTACAACAAACTCCCAAACAAATAACCAGTGCAGTCGTATGCAAGAGAACCAAGCAACAAAAGCAAAAAAATATCCTTTCCACTCAACCTAGCACTGACTCATGTTTCACAGGTTTCTTTTGTAATGGATTTATAATCTTTTGTTATCCTTTCCACTCCTTGCTCTTTATAGGCTGATTTATAACCCTCACCAACAAGGTGGCCCAGTAATTGGTCCACTCTATGATTCATCTGAGAGTCCTATTGAGGACATATGCTTCCCATTGGCTACAAGAGGGACCCAACAGAGTGGAATTGGGTGAAGCACTACTTCAAAAAATAAATGCAAGCTAAAACAACAGAACAAAGTAAAAAAAAAAATACAGTTCAAGCTATAGAGCATAAATCTGGAGGAGCAAATCATACAAGGGCAACAATAAAACAAACTTTTGTGAAAAAATAAAGATGACGCAATTGGCAAAAGAATGAATAAAGAAGAATTTCTATTTGGAAAACTAAATACAATATCAACAAATCTCAAAATAGCAATACACACATCACATACTACTAAACAATCAAAACCAATCAATTCAACAAGAGAGATTGAGAAGTGATAACAGTGGAATTGTGAATGGAAGGAGGCTGAATCGAGTGTATATATCATTGAGGCAATTCATTAAACATATTGTGAACAATTAAAATAAATTCATCTAAAAAAATTTCAAGAAGTCAGGCTACTCACAGAAAGCAAGAGAAAACATATATTGGAGGAAGGAAGACGTACCTGAAGGAAGAAGGAAGACCATTCACAATGAAAAATTGGAGAAATGGAGGAAGACAGGCTGAGCGGGAGAGAGACTGGCGAGCAACTGGCCCTCGCCAGATCTGGCAAGCAAATTAAGTTCCTAGATTTTGGCGAGGGCATTGGAGCAGCAAAATATGAAATTTGCTCGCCAAAATGGCTAAAAGGTATGCACTAGCGAGGGCGTTGGAGATGCTCTCAATGGATCCAGAGACATCTCCAGTTCTAATGGATCCCAATAGGATGGCCCTTCTCAAGTTAGCAACTAATCACCAAGGGTAACATCTATAGAACTTTATTGTTTTCTTGAGATCAAATAAATCACGCCCAGTTGACCTGTTATGATTGCATTATTGGTTACCCTTCCAAATTTTCTCATAATTTCTCTGATCATTTGTACATTGGTTCATTTGAATTTTGCTAATAACCTCTTAGACCAAGTGTATTGTTTCCTCATTTTTACACATATAACAAGGTGATTAAGAAGTTAATTTTCCCCATTGATGTTATGGTTGTGTTACATGCTACGAAAATTATAGCAATCACTGGTTTGTGCGAAATATCGGTTTTTGCTAGGATCTGTTGGGTTAGATATAGTAGGTTGTTCATGAGCTCCCTTTTTCGTTGTTATTTCAACTGCATTGTAATGGATTTCTACATTCCTATTGCGAATTCATCAATTTTAAATCCATCCATTAATCATAGTTCATGTTCCCAATCGTAGTTACAAAATTCAATATCTACACCAGCAAGTTCTTGGAAAAAAAAAGACTCGTCTCTCGTGTTTGTGTCCCCATTCAGTAAGTGCTGGACAATGATAAATTGGAGATCAGATCAACCTTGTCTTGCATTAAAGTAAGAACTTCAATCCTCTTATCTTCAAGTACTTGGTTTGAACATGACATTTAACATTTTTCGGGGATTAAATTAAAACTTGGAATCATTCCTCACTTGAAACTTCTGGGCTTTGATTCACTATATATATTAGAAATTGAATAATACAATAATAAGCTCAACTGTAAGATTGAAACTGTCTTCTGTATGTCTTTCATATGGTTGGGCAATATGTTTGATTTGCTGCATTGATAAATACATTCTTGGTTGATAGTAGCTGCCATCACCTTCCTAAAATGATTTTTGTGTGGTTAAGCTTGGCATTATTTTGTTTGTGTTGTGCCTGGCTATTGTATTCGATTGTTCTAATACCAAATCTAGCGTTTACATTTGTGAAATTCACTCAAGAACGTTTTCCCCCCTTTTCATTGTGTTATCATAAAGTTATTCTTGGACTAAATGCCTAAATTTATCTAATAATTTTACAGGAGTAACATTGTGGAGGCCCATATTCAAGTACAGCGCCTACTGAATCGGAGTATACACCTGAAGAGATACAGAGCATTAACATGGTTTCCATACAAGATCTTCAAGAACAACTTGACAACATGTTGTAGGGTAATTCTGAAGGCTTGCATTTCCCATCTCCATCATTTGTGTTTTTTCTTCCAATTGCTTCTTGTGAAAGAGGCCATGATTTTGTGACTTATGAAATTCTGAGTAGAGTTGTAGGTTGGCCCAATTTTCTTGAGTGTGTACTGCAAAAGAAATAAATTGTTGTATGATATGCACCTACACCCCTTTCTCTCTCCAAAAAAATAAAAACAAAATGTCTACAAAGTTACATTTGACTTAAGTCAATGTGCCCCTGCTTAAACCACATGGTCATTAGGCAGGTCGGTCTTTACACAAGTTAGGTTCTCCATCTCTGAAGGGCAAAACTCAACCTTGATGCACATGCCAAAGGCAAAACCTGAAGAGGTTATGGGTTGTTTCAACGGAAGGGCTTCAGCTAAAGGCAATCAGGAACGACCACACCATCGTCATGAAAAAGTGCAATCTTAAAACGGTCCACGTGTGCATTAACTAGTAAATGAAAAAGCAAATCAATCCCATATAGATAATCAAGAAAAAGGAAACATTGGAATTAAAAGATCACCTAAATAAAAAGAAATCATTAGCAATAAAGTTGCCATCCATTAAGGTAGTTTAAGGAAAGTTATCAAATAAGCTATCAAGGACATCAAGTAGTCACATAAGAATTTATTTTTTAAATAGCATTACCCAAAGGCCGAGATGTTCTATTAGCATCACCCAAAGAGCAACTTGGAAACCTTGGACATAAATGCACACAATCAATAGTGACAAACCAAAAACTGTAGTAACATAAGAATGAAAGGTTAACTAAAGAATATTTTGCAAGACAAATCATAAATCAATTTGTCTATGACCTTTTGAAGCTAGTGAATCTTCTTGATTCCATGCTTGTCTACGATCTATAATGGATTACAATAAGAGCATTGGACCTACATGCAATCAAGATCAATTAGTTCAATCAATAAAATGTTATCAAACATATTGTTGCTAAATCAGATAAAAAAAGTGAACAAATGAACTCATAGAATAAGAAAAACAGACATGGCTCCTTTCACCAAAATAACTCATTTGATTGATATTGATGTGTGTTGTGTTGATGTGTGTCTCTCCCATTATCATTCTCCAAAAGGAGAGAGATTTAATAATTCACCTATTACATTTCTCCAACATGTTTAAAGTACCTGAAAAGCAATAATTTGAACATAGATAAAAAACAAATGAAAAATGTTGCTCACTGAACAATCATCACAACACGCCAAATGGTTTGATCGAACAGGTTTGCCATTGCAAGAACAGTCAATGGAAAGTAGTAGTTCTTCTCCATCACTGAAATTGTGGTTGTAATGATGACCTATTGAGATCATGTTGTAGAACTCGACGCACCTTCACCATGGCATGACATGAAAAGCTACTCAATCACGAATGTAGATCATTAAACGATTTAATCAAATCGAAGACACTTATGGAGACATTTCATCAAACACATGTTATGCTATAAATTATATCAAACTAAAGTCAATGGAATGGCTCTTAAAAAAAGAAAAGCAGTAATTACTTGAATTTCACCAATGTAACTCATTTTATTAAAGTCTATATCTTTAGGAACATTCAACCATCCATGTTATGAACGTTAAAGAACTAAGCAAATGTCATTCACATAAACATACGTACACAGAGAAATAATTCACAGAAACAATGAAACACAAAGCCATTCAAAAAAATTAATTGTCACTGTCAAGAATTCATAAAGCAACCACTGTTGGTAAAAAGCCCTGATGCAAAATTCATTATCATCATGATACAAATTTCGTATATTTAATCACAACAACACAAAAACTAAATGTTACAATGAAATACAAAAGTACGTACCATTGAAAATTGAAAGAAATAAGAGCAAATTGACCCAAACCATTTCGCACTAACTTTCCAATCTAAAAAACCGCATGGCTATTGATGGAGTGAGCTGTTATAAATATCCACTCATGTGTCCCACAAACCCACTAACCACTTCAAAAATTAAGCAATAACAAACTTAAAAGAAAAAGGGAAAGTAATAAAACAAAAAATTAAGGAAACATGATGATACCTTTAGAGCATGAGGAACAATGAACCAACGCAATCTCATCCTGCTAGAAAGATCAAAATAGTATCACATCAAAAGATGAGAACGGAACATATGGAGCTCAAACAGAACTTTTTTGAGACATTCAAATTCTTATTTGATTGGATAAAGCCTAAATAAGCAGCCCCAAAAGCAGTAGTGGTAGAGGTGGGAGATAAGAGGGGAAAATGAGAGAGATAAGAGAGAAGTGGTCTGTGATGGGTTTGCAGCTGTGAGTCGCCGCTTGTAGCAGAGTGTTGTGGTGATTAAGTGATTGGGTGTGTGTGATTTGGTGGTGGGTTTGCAGCTGTGAGTCGCCGCTTGTAGCAGAGTGTTGTGTGTGATTAAGTGATTGGGTGTGTGATTTGGTGGTAGAAGGTGGGAGAGGGTTGTGGGTTGGAGCAGACAGTCCTTTAGTGGTGGCGGTGGGGGGTACATTGGTTGGGTGGGTTTATAGAGGTTGAGCGAGTGAGAGAGAGTGGGGAGATACTTGGTAGTTGGTAGAGGCAATGACTGGCTGTGGTGGTTCCTTGCCACTGGCAATGGCGGTGTTGCTGAGGGAGAAAATAGATGGGGAGAGAAGAGAAATAAAGATGGAGGGGTTTTTGTGATGATAAGGTCGTTGTGGTCGCTAGCGGTTGCTGGGCAGCAACAAATGGGCTTGAGAAAAGAGAAATGTGGAGAGAGGGTCGGTTCTAGATGAGAGACGTGAGAAAGTGAGGGGGTTTTGGAACAGAGATTTGGGGAAGATATGGGGTTGGAAGATTAAGGCTAAAATTGGGGGAGAAAGGATCTCATATGGAAAAGAAGATGCAAAAAGAGAAAAGTTGGGAAAAGAAAATCATAAATAGGCAGAGCATGCGATTGAAGGGTGTAAGGGAGAGAAGTCCAAAATGAAAATTTAGTGGGCGAGAAAAAAAATTTAGAAATTAATTTAGTGCATTGGATCAAAAATTTTGAAATGATTTGAGATATAATTTGAAATGTTAATAAATTGAGACGTTAATAGTTTGAAATACCATTATTTTTTAGATGATGTCTTTTTTTTTTTATCACGAAACAATCTCAATTGTTCTTTGTCTTTTAGATTTAAAATTGTTCTGTTTTATTATATAAATTTTAAAAACTTTCTATGTTCTCAAGATTCGTTATTCTAACTTATATCATATAGAGTGAAAACGAGGGCACAAAAGTAGCAAAGTTAAAAAAAAATATTAGAGTGACGAACGTTATACATATAAACATAAAATTTAATATAAAAATAATTTAAAAAATCAAATTCTATGTACAAATATGTGACAAACTATACAACTTTTAATTATTTATTGATTATAAAGTCCCAAAATGTCAACCACAAATTCTAAGAACCATTTAAGTTTGGCACATATCAATAGAGGGTTCTAGTACTTCAGTTGTTTTTCTATTATTTTGAGGCTTTTAATTTTGTATCTTTACTCTTTTATGCTGTAAACATATTAATGTAGCAGCCAAAGGAGTTCTCTCCTTTTCTTCATTCTATCTACTTTGCAACGAAAGTTTACAGAACATCATAGTGTTTTTCGATCCTAAACACAAATATCGAATGCCTTAGCATTCACCAGAAGAAAATTTTAAGTCGAAATAGCGGCAGACGTCATTGGTGCGTAGGTAACAGTTAAAAAATAGAAGAGCCCAAACTGACCCATTGATCGATGAGCCTGAGGGAACTGACGGAGTCCTTTCCTAGAGACCTCGTCTTCGACCCTATGGTCATGAAAGGACTCTGCAATTGATGATATTGGCGTTGCAGTTGGTCTTGCTAAGGCGGTAATCCTTCCTTTCGACCTTCAAATTTCAGAAGATCTGGATGATGTCTTATTTGTTTGGAGTGCCCTTCAATTATTGGTTGTGGTAAGCTTTTCATCATCATCATCATCATCATTTTTTTATTTTTTATTTTTGAGGTTTTATTATATATTAATTTTTTATTTTTATTTTGGGTAAATTGCACCAATGGTCCCTGAGGCTTGTCACTTGTTGCACTTTCATCCTTAAAGTTCTAATTTCATCGATTTCGTCATCCATGTTAACACATTGACTTACTTTGGTCTTTACCCCTAACGGTCGTCCAAATAATCGACGTAAAATGTCATGTGCCTCGCACATGAGAATGTTAATGGGTGTTTTTGTCATTTTGCATTCAAAATATGGGCAAAAATGGAAACTCAAAATAAGTCTAAAGGACAAAAAACCACCATTAGTTGCCACACTCCCTCTTCCCCATACTGCCAGTAATCCCCTAATTCCAGCAATCACACACCTTCCCCCACCTGAGCTGTAGCCCCAATTCTCTCTCTCCACGCTCTTTTGCTCTCGCTTTCTCTCAACCGGCGATCTCTCTCTCTCCAACTCTTCTCTTCTATGGCTCACCCCAACAACAGCCAGTCAACGATGTCGACCACTCAACCCAGTTAATCTCTTTATCATTTTCTCTCTCTCCCTTTTTCTCTATCTCACCTCTCATTCTTCACACACACAAACACTTGACACTAGACACACGCACACTAACCACACCAACATGCACACAGACCACATAAACACACACACTACCCACCATAAGAGAGTAACAAAGATCTCGCTCTAACTCCACCTTCACCTCCACTCACAAGCCAACCTAGTAAATCCACCTCCACCACAACATATCTCGCCCCCTACTACCATACTAGACCTATTAATTCTCATGTCCCCAACGAAATTTTAGAAAATGAGAAACAATTCAAGAGGGAGATCGATAGAGAAATTCACAATCATAATTCAATTGAGCAATACCCAATTCATACCTAGTTCTTCATCAATTCAAAACCTTTATTGCCACCACAACGATTGTCGATCTTCTCCACACCATCTTCGACAAAGAATACATCACTCCTGTGCGTCTCTCTCTCTCTCTCTGTGTGTTCTGCTGTGTTTGTGTTATGGTTTAGATGTGTTGGGTTTGAGGGGTGGAGACGCAGTAATGATGTGGGTGTGTATTTGTGGTTTTTATGTTGTGTTTGTTCTAGGGTTTAGATGTGTTGGGTTTGGGAGTGGAGAGAGATAAAGAGAAAGAGAGAAAAAGAATGATGTCTACGTTTTTGAGAGAGAGAAGGATACTGCCTTTGTGAGGGAGAAAGATAGGAGAAAAAAGAAAAGAAGAAGAAAGTAGGTTTTTGGGTTCATGTTTAATGCATATATATAAGGGATAATTGTGTTTGGATGCATAAATAGTAGTAAAATACCAAAAATATCCCTCAAAAGTCTCATGTGTGAGGCACATGACATTTTTCGTCTATTATTTGGACGACTGTTAGGGGTAAGGACGAAAGTGAGGCAATGTGTTAACATTGAGGACAAAATTGACGAAATTAAAATTTTAGGTACAAAAGTGCAACCAGTGGCAAATCTTAGGGACCATTGGTGCAATTTACCCTTCTATTTTTGATGTATACTTTGTACTTTTCAGAGTCTTCAACGCGTGTTCAGTCTTAACTCGAAGGCTATGAACAAAGGCAAATAGGTGAAAAAGATGCTCCTTTCAAGTTTCCAGGAGTTGAAAAAATGCAAGCTTTTAGAGGCTGATGCTGTGAAGGCGGCTAAGGAGATTGATCAATTTAATTCAAAATTGCAAAACTTACTGAGCAAAATGAAGAGTTCAACGGAAGATTGAAGGAGGTTTTCAAGTCTAAGAAGGTAACATTGGATGAAGCTTCTTGCTGAAAAGAGCTTTATTCCTCTTCCCTAGTGGAATTTGAGGCTCTTTAGTCTACAATGAAGATAGTGGAGGATAAGGCTTATGATGAGGGATTTGAAGCTGTTGAGAGGTCCACCGCAAAATAGATCCAGTAATCGAGAAGATTTTTTTTTCAAAAAAGGATGAAATGATACCTTGGCAAAAGTTGACTTTCCCTACTTCGAGTAGTAACTCCAGAGCCTACTGCTTATGCTACTCCAACTGATTCTGCCGAATTGGTTGTTTCTTCTGTTCCAATTGAATCTGTCAACCCTACTACTGATCCACCTACAACCTCTTAGTTTTTATGTTTTAAAACAAATTATGTACTAATTTTGTCAACTGTATAGAGTGGTATTTTTGTAAGTTTCCTTGAGCCTAGGCTAAGATTTTTTAAGACTTTGTAAAGTTTATGGGTATCAAAAGGGGCTTGGTCTTGATGAGTGGCTAGGGCCTCATAACACTTAGAAAAACTTCTACCCACTTTTCTCCCAACAAAGAGACTTTGCTTTGATGACACTTAGGCAAACTTCTACCTAGTTTCTCCCTAGCAAAGATGCTCGGCCTCGATGAGGGGCTAGGGCCTCATAACACTTAGACAAACTTCTACCCACTTTTCCTCCAGAAAAGATGCTCGGCCTTGATGAGGAGCTTGGGCCTTATAACACTTAGAAATTCATACCCACCTTTTCCCCATCAAAGAAGCTCGCCTTTGATGAGGGGCTAGGGCCTCACAATGTTTAGAAAGTTTGGTCACTTTTCTCCTAGCTAAAGGGGGCCTCATATTAAGGCTTAATGTGACCATCGTAACGACCCTCTGATTTAATCGATGCCAAATCTTTACCCATGTTGCCTTACATCATTGTGCCTAGCCTTGGGTCTAAGTTTGATTGGATGACTATGCCTATTCTAGGCCTTTGTCCTTATAAGGATTTTTTACTCCCTACCTTGGTATTAGGTTGTGTTATGCCCGGGGTCACCTGGCTCTTTTGCCCAGAATCTCATTCTTAGGTATTTTTCCTTTGCCTCGGTAAATGCTCGTTGTGTGGTGAATCATTTCACACTCTGAATTGTCACCCAAAAAGGAGTAAAATAAAGGCACTTTGTGTAAAAAGGACTACGTTTATTAAAGTCATAACTTATAAAACAAAGTAAAAGACTAACTATAATCTGTTTGTGGTTCAACCCAAAGCCTAATGCCCATAAAAGGCATTTCAGCTCCCAAGTCAGAGACATTTGGATTGGTCATGTGTATTCCTGAGGGCACTTCAGAAGTAGTATCTCCAGAGATTTTCCGCATTCCACGGACGTGGTATTGACTTTCCTTCCATCGTTTCTAACTTATAAAAGACCCCAATTCCTCCAATTACGGTTACCTTGTATGGGCCTTTTGTCCTTGAGCTTATCATCTACATGATATTTCATGGCCTTTTCGGAGGACTAGGTCCCCAATAAAAAAAACTCATGGTCGGACCCTCGTAATGTAAGCCCAGACCATCTGTAACACCCCAAAACACACCCTGAACGGTATTACATTCTAACACCATTCACTGTATGAGAGCACTAACATAATCCATCAATAAATAAGATTCCATAAAGTTATCTATAGAATTTACATCATTATCCCAATTCAAGTATAGACCTATCTTGGCTATTACATACCAAAAGTTAACTAATGTAGCACAGTGGAATATGACTAAATATAAACTAGACTTTATATTATTTCAAAAGAATATCCTAGTCTAGTACAAAAAGATGTGTCGCTCTAAGCGTCCACCTCAGGATCCACCTCCCCGTCTAGCGGAGTCTCCCAGTGTACGAGCTCCTCGACTCCCAACTCCTCATCTAGTACATGATCTGAAAATATGTAATTGTAGGGGATGAGCACGAAGCTCTGTAGTAAAATCTTCTCAAACTCAAATAAGGTTTATAAAAACATATAAAATGGGTGGTCTCATTTCACAAATAGCATACATAGTGTTTGAAGTAAAACAAGGACATTTAACAACGGATCTCAAGTTTAAATAACAATATTAATAGAAATATACCATAACAACCAATTCCCATAAACACCCATTTCTAAAATATCAACCATTTTCCAACACATGATATAATATTGTTCTCTTGAGAATGAGCATCCTTACAAGGAACCTCTCACCCTCAAGGTTTGAGTTATTCAAACATCCTTACAAGGAACCTCTTGAGAATGTCACATATTGTCCTCTCTTGGCATGAGCATCCTTACAAGGAACCTCTCACCCTCAAGGTTTGAGTTATTCAAGCATCCTTACAAGGAACCTCTTGATAATGTCACATATTGTCCTTTCTTGGCATGAACATCCTTACAAGGAACCTCTCACCCTCAAGATTTGAGCTATTTAAGCATCCTTACAAGGAACCTTTTGATAATGTCGTAAATTGTCCTCTCTTGGCATGAGCATCCTTACAAAGAACCTCTCACCCTCAAGGTTTGAGTTATTCAAGCATCCTTATAAGGAATCTCTTGATAATGTCACAAATTGTCCTCTCTAGGCATGAGCATCCTTACAAGGAACCTCTCACCCTCAAGGTTTGAGTTATTCAAGCATCTTTACAAGGAACCTCTTGATAATGTTACAAATTATCCTCTCTTAGCATGAGCATCCTTACAAGGAACCTCTCATCATCAAGGTTTGAGTTATTCAAGCATCCTTACAAGGAACCTCTTGATAATGTCACAAATTGTCCTCTCTTGGCATGAGTATCCTTACAAGGAACCTCTCACCCTCAAGGTTTATCCAAATAACCACACAAACAATACATTATCCAATATGTTCTCAAATGCCCAATAATTTCACAAGTCTCCAATTTATAGGCAAAATTCCCAAATTCATCATGTAACAATTTGAATAACTAAGTATGTAAAATACAAGAGATCACAACAACATCATTTTATTGTTCAATATGAAACACTAAGGTTTTGAAATCAAGAATAAATCAAAATTTAGAAAAAAAAGTTCATCTCTCTTGAGAATTAGGATTTTTAGCCAAGAAAAAGGGTTTAATGGTTGACCCACCATTAATATTGTTTAAAGCATGGTAATATGCATAAGGATATCAAGAATCAATGAATCTATAGCATACATATAAGGTTTAGAGTGTAAGGAGTACATATGTTGTGAGATCCCTGGAATCCCACATCGGCTGGAAGAGGGGGAGTCCTGGGCTATATATGGAGGGTCCTTGGTCTACTTGGCAAGACGCGTTTTCCCAGGGGGTCCTGGGAGGAACAAATCCGTGAGGGTCAGTGGGCCCGAAGCGGACAATATCTTGCCACGTGGAGGGGGGTCGTTACATATGTATAAGCCCTAGCCTCAATGTAAGAGAAAAAGAAGAAATCCCCTACCTTGTGTTCTTGAAATCTAGGTTTTGATCTTGAATTAACTCTTCAATCTCTTGTTTTTCCCCTTTGATCTTGTGTTTCTCTCTTTCTCTCTAAGTATTTCTAGGGTTATAAATGCTGAAATGAGGTCAATGGAGGTATGTTTAAGTATTTATTGTAGGAGAAATAACCCCCTGTGTGCGATTCTGGAAAGGCAGAATCCGTAAGTACCGTTCGAACGGAACTAACGTTCGAACGTCCTTGAATTTTGAATATGGGTTGTGCCCAGTACTTTGGTTTTTCCATCAGAGAAAAAGTACTGGAACGAACTTCCGTTCGAACGGACTTTACCGTTCGAACGTCATTTAATGTTCGAACGAACTTCCTGTTTTTGCTGAATCCTACAGTGCAGTTTTGGCCTATTTAGAGGTAGATTTGAAAAATTTTCATGAATACTATTTTGTAGCCCTGGAAGTCTACTATCTATTGTCCAAATTTTAGATCAAAATGATGTCAAAATAAAAAGTTATGATCAAAACACTAGGGCAGTATCCAAATTTTTTTTTGCTCAAATTCTCTCTAAAGTGTGTTTTGACTCCGAACTACCCCCAACTTCTCCCACATACTCTATTACCTCAAATCACATTTCTATTTCTACTCTTACTATCTACTTAGTTCATCCCTACATTTTTACATATATTAGCATTTTTACAACAATTATTTACTATATATCTATATACATATATAAAAGAAAATGCGGGGTGTTACACCATCTATTGCTAATAGGAAGCCATTCTTATTGCAACGAGCTCTCATCATTCTTCCAACAAATCCAAGTCCCTTTGTGTCCATTTCCATGTTGTTCCATGTATCGACGATTTTAGTTTTTATGGTGGGGAGACTGATCTTGAGTAGGATAATTGCCTCCATCCCAAAAGCTAGAGCAAATGGAGTTTCTTCTATTGCACGTTGGGGCGTGGTTCGGTATACCCAGAGTACACTAGAGAGCTCTTGCACCCACCACCCCTTGGCCTTTTCCATCATCTTCTTTATCCTATAAAGGATTGTCTTGTTAGATATTTCTGTCTACCCATTACTTTGTGGGTAGGGTAGTGAAGAATAATGATTTATGATTCGATAGTGCTGACAAAATTCCTTGAAGGGCCTACTATTGAGTTGGGTTCCATTGTTAGAGACAAAAGGCATAGGAATTCTGAATCTCATGATGATGTTTCTCCAAATGAATTGTTTAGTGTCAGTATTACGAATGTTTGAAAGAGGTTCGGATTTGACCTTATTTTGTAAAGTAATTAGTCCCCATAAGAAAGTATTTTCCCAATGCCTTTGGCATAAGACTGACAATATCTATTCCCTATTGCACAAAAGGCAACGAGCTTGAAAGTGAGTTCAAGTCTTGGGCCGGTTGTCTTGGGATGGAAGAAAACCTATGGCATTTGTCACACTGCCTAACATATTGTTGCACATCTTTTTTCATATAAAGCTACCAGTACCCCTGAGAGATTGCTCGATGCGTGAGAGACCTCACCCACTATGAGCTCTACAGCTCATTTCATGAACTTCAAACAATAAATTTTAGACCTTGTCCATGTGTATGCACAATAGGTATGGCCCTATAAACGAGTGTCGATAGAGGTCTACACTTGGTGATAACCAGAATGTAGCCATTTTTAGCTTGATTGTATAAGTTTCTTTCCTGTTGTTAGGGAGTTGACCATCCTTCAAAAAGCTTTTGATTGGGTCCATCCAGCTCGAATTTGTCTTGACCATGAATACATCTGCTGTAATCCCTTGAGAGGTGCAAGGTTGCGTCTAACTTTCCACAAGGATAATCCTAGAGGAATGAACTTTTAGTGCTGCGACTAGGGTTACCAGTGCGTCAACATGCCCATTTTTTATTCTAGGGACTTGCTTAATTGTGCTATTTGTGATTTTTCTTATTTCAATAGTTTCTAATTGATTATAAGCTATCATTCTTTCATCTTTAGCCAAGTACTCTTTGGTCAACTGATTGACCACGAGTTAGGAATCAGAATGGATGTTTAACTGTTCGACGCCCATATCTTGCGCAAGCCTTACTTATGCTATTAATGCCTCATACTATGCTTCATTATTTTGTTGTGTCAAACTCTAATCTGATTTTCTTCTCAACATATCTCTGGGGGAATCTAGAATAACATCGATTTTGACTCCCTTTTGATTGCTCGATTTGTCGACACACAAGGTCCAAGGGGTCTTTTGTTTCTCCTTGGTCTCGGGATTTCGGGTGTTTAGATTATCTTGAGATCTATGGTACATATCCTTTCCAGGAGAGAGATCGACCATAAAGCCTGCGACTACTTGCCCCTTTATTGCTATGTGCGGCTCAAAGAGGATATCAAACTCCCTGAGTTCCACTGCCCATTTGCAAAATTCTTCCAAACAGGTCAGCTCATCTAACAAGGGCTAAGAGGTAGATTAGTTAAGACCTTCATTGTGTGGGCTTGAAAATATTGTCTCAACTTTCTTGCGGAACTAAAAAGTGCTAATGCTAGTAGCTCTAATGGAAAATAATACTGAGCCTTTACTTCGAGGAGAGTTTTACTAACATAATAGATCGGTCTCATTTTTGTTTCGCATAACTTTGTCAGGATCTTGCTGACTATGTGAGACTGCCAGATATATATTCTATAGTTCTCTTCTTACATGGGTCATGTGCAGGGGAGGTTTGGCCAGGTAAGACTTCAAGTTTTTGAATGCCTCTTTGCACTTTTGTCTTCCCTGGTTTAGGGGTTGGAAAAATTACCAGCATCAATCAGAGGCTCTCAATATAAACCTGATTAGGGCAGTCACATTCTTGTCAGTGTTTGAACCTCCTTCACATTCCTTTGGGGTTGAGTTCGATTAAGGAAAATTTGCCTCTATTCCTCTATTTGTCACGAGGAATCCTAGGAATTTTCCTAAGTCGACCTCAAAAGCACATTTTGAGGCATTTAACCTCATTCCATACTGTTGAAGTATGCCGAAAGTCTCCTAGAGGTCTAATAGATGGTCGTTCACCTTGTGGCTTTTCACCAACATTTTGTCGATGTAAACCTCCATTGTTCTTCCTAACAACTCCTTAAACATCTGGGTGACCAGCCGTTGGTAGGTTTCCCCTATGTTTTTTAATCTAAAGGGTATCACCTTATAGTAGAAGATCCTTCTCGAGGTGATGAAATTTGTTTTCTCTTGGTCCTTTTCAAAAAGAGGGATTTGGGGGTATAGTTTGTATGCATCTAGGAAGCTCATGTGCTCATTTCCAAATGTGGCGTCAACTATCTGATCTATTTTTGGAAGGGGAAAACTATCCTTAGGGCAAGCTCGATTCAAATATGTGAAATCCACAGAGACTCATTTTTTATTTTTCTTCTTTACTACAATTATATTTGATAACCAGGTTGGGTACTATACTTCCTTAATTGACCGTGCTCCAATAGTTTTCCCACTTCCTCAACCATAGATTTAGCGTGCTGAAGTGAAGACTTTCGTTGCTTCTATTTTATCTGCTTGAAGCTCGGTTTGACGTTCAAATGATGTGAGAAGACCTTAGGGTTGATTCTAGGCATCTCGCAGGGTGTCCATGAAAAACATCAATATTTTCCCTCAAGAACTTTTCCATAGCCTCCTTTGCATGTTGTGTCAGTGATGAACCTATTAAAAAGTGCTTGTTAGCGTCATGCTCGACTATATAGATGGTTTTTAGATGCTCCACCGCGTGTTCAGCCGACCCTGCTATAGGTTCCTCCATGTTCGGTCGTTCATGCTTTAATTGCTATTTTGGAGTCTGATTCAATGCCTCATTGGTTTCATGCTTTGTTTCTCTTATTGCCTTTCCTTTCAAAGTTGCCAACAGACGACGTCTAAAACTCACTTAATCCCTCTGAATGTCAACTATCTCTGTATTTGTAGGAAATCTCAAAACTAGAAGGTAGATTAAAGGAACCGCCTTCATTTCGTGCAACCATGTGCGCCCTATGATTGAATTGTAGACTAATTTCGAATCCACTACCAAAGCTAACTTACTATTACCATGAAATTTTAAAAATAATGAGCTTCGTTCCTTAATGGAAAGTGTTTTCTCATCAAACACAACATGGCAAGATAGATGCATGCGTCCAGTTGGTGGGTACAAGCACTTGTATCCTTTGTAAAACTCACTAAATGTGGTCAACCCAAGCTTAATCACATAACTATGCCTTTGCTTTGCCTATCCATTTGTTGTTGAGTGTTCGGACAGAAACGTTGGTGTCTAATCCCATGTTTACTTGGGTAAGCTATAAATTTGTATCAGAAAATTCTCCTTCACCATCCAACAAAAATGTGCTGAGATTTTTTTCCAAATTTTTTCTTTAATAAAATATAAAATTTATGAATGATTAAAAGGAGTCAATTATTCTTGTTAATGGAAAAAACCACACGTATAAGACATCAATTAATTCATGAAAATGAAATAAAACTTGAATTTTTGGAAAGAAATAACTAGGGCTAGATCACAATGTATCCTTTCTACATGATTATCAGAATGATCATCAATAGAAAGGAAAAGGGGGACAAATACTACAAATGGAATTAGTAGACTTATTATTGTTCTGAATATCTGTGATATCCTGGTATCCCACATCGGTTAGGGAGAGAAAAGTTGCTGGGTTTATAAGTAAGCCTCTTACCTTACATGACATAAGGCCTTTTCTCAGGGGTATTGGGAGAAACAAAACCGTGAGGGCCAGTGGGCCCAAAGCGGACAATATTATGTCATGTGAAGGGGGGGTGTTACAATATCAACTTATCCTTTTTGAGGTACTCAATGACTTGGATATGTGGATGTCAAAGTCTCTAGTCCCACATGTCACCATCAACTACCCAAAGCCTTGTGAAGAAAAAACTTGGGTAAATTTCATTTTTTATCTTGAACTATGCGCTTTTTATCAATTTCGTCCCCAGTCTTTGGATTGTGTTAGTTTAGTTCCTCTACTTCTCAATTTGTGTCCCTTTGGTCTAATCGAAAATGGTAATTTAAATTGACTAATGGAGATGTTCACATAAAACCACTTGAGAGTAACTTTAGTTCCTCAAATTTGTAACCTAGATTCATTTTGGTCCTTCAAGTTTATATGGTTTATGTCACTTTAGTCCCTAAAGTTTCAAAAGTGTGATCACGTGAGATGCACATGAAGATATCCGTTAGTAACTAACTTCCATTTTCGATTGTACTAAAGTGACACAAATTTAGAAGTTAAGGGACCACATTGACACAATTCAAAGATTGAGGACCAAACTAATCACACAAAGCACGTAGTTTAGGGACGAAAAATCTATTTTACCCAAATAAATTCTTCATTTTTTTTTGAATTAAGACATAATAATCCTTAGCTACTACTTTTTGAATTAAAGACACGATTATACACATGAAATCACACAATGCACGATCTAGAGTAGTGTGAATAGATCTTTTATACTTCAAGCAAAAACTTATACCAATTTAGATCTATTGGCCACAATTAACAATTGATTTGTGAAATTAACTTTAATGAACCCTTTTCCAATAAACAAACCATCTCAATGAATGTGTGGATGCAAGATACCCCTTCCACAATCAATGCAAATCCACTATCTTTATCCATTCAAACCCTTCCAACGATTTTCAAACCACAATGGTTATAATATTAGATTAAAAAATTCAACTGTTAGATCATGTTTTGTAATAGACTAATTTTGTGGAGTCCTTTATAAATCTCAACTTATTCTATAGTTATGATGCTACAACGATGAAGATCCAAAAACATTACTTGAAGGGAGAAGATCATGCGTCAAAACTACATCACATGCATTCCCTATGCACCTTCTTACGTAGGATAAGGTAATGACCTAAAGACCTAAGATGATTCATTAGTTTAATAGATTTAAGAGTATTAGTGTTCAAATGAAATCGGTATTAGATTTGAGAATGGATAGTACTTCAAAGAAAACATTTTCTATGTTTTGAAAATATAGGAGCGAGCCATTATCGGAACTCTCATGAGAAACACTCTATAGTGTTGAAGAGAACAAGTTTTTTGCTTGATTTTAGACTTAAAAAATCAGTAGAAATCATCCTATGCTCGCTATCTTTCGCTAGAGTGGTTTTTTTATGACTTAGGAAAATATTAGGTAAAGGCTAAATGGAGGAAAATAAAGGTTGCCCACAGAGGTTGATCAAGTGGTTCCCTAATCACTCAAGCGATCTTGCTCTTCTAGGTCGATTTGAAATTCATTTTTCATTTCAGTAACTAACGTCCTATGACTGTCCTCCCACTGCTCAAGTGGTCGTTCACGAATTTTTATTTTCTTGTTGACCAAGTTTTTCCTTATTCCAAACGTTTAAACAAGGAAAGTCTTTTCTTACACCTAGAGAAATCCTCTATGAGCTAGAAAAGACCAAAACCTTTCTAGAGAACTTCAACCACAACCCGAGATTCCTAGATCCAAAGGCTACCATCTTATAGTTTCTATTAAATCTCACATATTGGAGAAGAAGAACTTGGTTTATTGAAACCAAACTCATTGGAGAGTGTGCATATCGAGAGTTTTGGGTGTGAAGCCTTGAAAATTGTTCGAGGTCTAAACGAACCATGCGATGAAAAATTTTGGCTGAGAGATCTATTGAAGGAAATGAGCATCTAGCCATGTGAATTATTTGAGGTATAAGACTTGTATACTTCTAGATTCACTTTGGATTAGTGAATTAGGTTTTGCCGAACCATTGAGGTTCCCTACAATTTTTCTTGATGAGGGTATTTGCATCAACATATTATTTGGTTTCATTCTTGTTGATCATTGTACACACTTGCGATTTAATGCAAAAATGGACACTATGTGTTTATTCTAATGCTCGATTGAATACTCATAATTGCTTGGTTGGGTTTGGTTGCCTTGGTTGGGATCCCTTTGTAACATTGAGTATTAATCTTTCGATTATCTAATTCATAAATCAATACACTAATCTTCATGGGTGTTTTAGATTGTGGATGTTGAAAAGGGGTTCTCACACATAACTTACATATTATTGAGTGACAAGGTAATTGTGGTAAATTTAGGTTAAAATTGGTGGCCATCCGAGCTTAATTTTAATTAACATATTCACCCCCTCTAGGTCTAATGTGCGATTCCCCGTTTATAATCGAGTGAAAAGATTCTTTACGTGAAGTGTAGTATTTTTCCCACACCAAAAATTATTTCATCAAATACATGTTGTTGTGTGTGAGGAACGAATTGTGTGTGTGTGTAGTAAAAATAAGTAAATCCACAGCCGCTACGACGCAAGGTAATTTTAACATGGAAATTATCTAAGAAAAAACCACAGAACTACTATTGGTCCACCTAAATCTAATCCACTATACTTAAAATAGAATTACAAGTTCCAAAGTCTTTTCCCTCAACCAATTCCAAGGTTAGACGCTTTCCTCTTTGAATCTTCCCTTCGGAATCGCCACCGCAAGGTAAGTACTAGTTTCAAATGGCCAATCAGCTCCACGATCTAACTTCTCCTCTTTTTATTTTGTCCAACTAAAGGAATTAAATTTTGAATTGGCTATGGATAAATGTTCTAAAAGCGATCAATGTTGAAACAACCTCTTATTTAAGAAAGTGATAATCGCAATGTTGAAAAATAAAATTATTTTAGAGTTTATTATATTATTAAGGTTAACTTGGTGTGTGTTAGTTGACATAGAATATGCAAGTAATGGAAGATACAAATATTAGTGGATTTGTTTGGACATAAATAAATCAATAAAATAAATAAATCTTAGGAATATTCAATGTATCGACATATATGACAATTTGGATGCAATAAGAAGAACCATGTGATAGAATCCAAATACAGGTGGAAGATGATTAGCCACAACCATATTTGAAAAGAGAAATAACTAACTAGAAGTTGCTATTCAATAACTGTCGATGGACGCAAAATCATCGAGAACAATGACTATAAAAGAGCATGTAATGAAGAACTTGAATGATACATTCAAGCTCCCACAAGACCCACGATCTAGATAATTTTAGAAGTAGTGTTACATTATATATAGGAGACAATTACTGCTGCAATCAAGACTATTAATCCCGGTCTTTTTTTTTTTGTAACCGAAGTCCCTTAGATTGAATTAATTAATGAGTTTTTTTATTAGTTTTTTGTACTATGTGTTTGTCCATTAAAATTCATCCAAGGAAATCCTGAAATAAGATATTTGAACCCCTCACAGACAATCGCCTGAGAACTGTATGTCGATTGAGTTTCTTTCGTCAATAACAACAGATCTTGGAGTAGTAAGGTATTAATTCTCTAAGTAATGGTGTCTTAGTATTTTAAGAGTTACAAGAGTTACCGATTGTAGCGGTGTGTGAATGTAATGCGAGGAGTAATATGTGATAAGACATAATATTGTGTTAAAAGTATGTAGAATTGAGTAAAAGATGAAGAGTCCAAATTGAAAATTATTATTTTTTAATTGTTCATATTCTCATCTACTTTCTTATATTTTATTTTTAGTCCAATTCACTCTAACAAAGTGGTATCAGAGTGATTTTCTAATTTGAGTAATTCCTAACAGGTAATAGTGACGTCTAATATAGTTCTAAGTAATTACGTGATAACCATTTTTTTTGGTACAACAGTTTTTTGTTAGGTTTTTGATGAATTTTATTGAGTTTTTTTTGTTGACTCTTTATATGTCCCATGTCTATATAGATTCTATAATTAGCATTTTCTTATAAAAAACTGAACTTTGAAATTGCTCCAACTGTGAAACAAGTCGAGTGTGGCTAGTCCCACCTCACAAAACTCTGTTTCCATCCCATTAAACTACAAATCATAAAATTACTAAGTTCACACCTTTTATACCCCACCCACTAGTTACTAAGTTCACCTCATTCTGTACCCACTCTATTAATAACAAAACTTATCTCAATGTTCATTTTTAGGGTTTTTTTTTTCTATATCTATCTCACATAGTCTATACACAAAAATACTCAACTGGATTCCACTCTGGGTTTCCTTCATACATATTTGTTTCAAGTGTCCCCGTCAGATATCTGTTTTCTCTGATCTCATTGTCGGAACAATACTCCGATTCCACTATGTGCTTCTTTTTCTTCTTTTCTTAATCGTCGGTTGAAGGAATTCGTAGAGAAAAAAAATCTTATTTACATGCAATTTCTCAATATATAAAAAGAAATCTCTTAGAATCTCCATTGGAGGTCACATCTGAACCTAAGTTTCTTGAAAAGAAAAAGAAAAAGATCATGAAGTCTCTCTCCTCGAATCACACAATTTATACATAATTGTTTGTTCAATTTTAATAGATAAACCAGTTAAATATATTTTTTATAGACTGTGTGAGACGGAGTATAAAAATAAACCCTAAAAGTAAAAATTAATATAAATTTAGTTGTTAATGGGGTAGGTATACAATGTGGTATACATAGTTATTAGTGTGGTGGGTATGGATGTGGTGAACTTAACGATTTTACAATTTATAATTTAATGGGGTGAGAATAGAGATTTGTGAGGCAGGAATAGCCCATTCAAAAAGTTTGGCTCGCCCTGAAACATCTTATTCTCATTCCAAACATCAATGCATCATCCAAGTTAAGTTTGGTAGGTTGAGAATTGCCCCACGGAAAAGGGACAGGTGACATGCTACCAGCTGTTACAGTTCAAGTGCCTTTTTTTTCCCATCCCTCAATTCTTAAATCCCATATCACCACTGCTCCCAATCACAAAAATGAGGCTAGAGGGCATATTTTTCAATCTTTCCATTGCCCTTTTTGCGGTTTTGACGTCCAAATATTTCACAACTCCACACCAACTATTTCTCAAGTATCTCGTTGATTTTAGTCTCACCACCTGCTCATCACCCATTGTTCCAACAACACAAATCTCAAACAACATTCACGCCAGCCATTATCATCGCCATCATCACCATCACCCTCATGATAAAAAATCAAAAAAATCTAAGTGATGATTTTCTACCTGATTTTCTCTCTCCAGATACTAACATGACTTCTATTATCTGTGTCCATCTTAACGGGTGTTGTAATTTCACAACAGTGCAATCTGCAGTTGATGCAGTTGGACTTCTTAGCACCAAAAGAACCACAATATGGATCAGCACTGGTATTTACTTGTAAGTTGGTTTGTCCGCCTTTCTCATAAGCTTTTATTTGTACTTATTTATTCCTAACCAATTTAGAATCTAATGTTTCATTTGCTATCAAATCAGTGAGAAAGTCATTGTTCCAAGGACCAAACCAAATATCACATTTCAAGGACAAGGGTATACTTCAACAGCAATTGTGTGGAACGATACAGCCAACTCTTCCAATGGCACATTTTACAGCGGCTCAGTTCAAGTTTTTGCTGCCAACTTTATTGCTAAGAACATTAGTTTCATGGTACGTCTGTGGAGCAGGAGATGATTATGATCAGGTCTGCAATAAAATTAACATATGATATTCATTTCTTAAAATTTCCATACAAGAATGTAGCTCCAATACCGAGTCCAGGGGACGTTGGAGCACAAGCTGTAGCCATCAGAATAGCGGGAGACCAAGCTGCCTTCTGGGGTTGCGGATTCTTTGGAGCCCAGGACACCCTTCATGATGATAGGGGTCGACATTACTTCAAGGACTGCTATATCCAAGGTTCAATCGACTTCATCTTCCGTAATGCAAGGTCAATTTATGAGGTAGTCTTGGCTGCCTTCAAAATCAATTTCTACTGTAACACTAACACCTCATGCATGACACCAGGTTGGATGGACGAGTCCTGTAATAGTGGCAACTTCCAAATCACTGTATCTGATTATCATTTTCATGTCACACACTAGTCATGCAAATACAATGGGATGTCATTCGACCATGTCAAGATCATCAAATATCATAGCACTAGAGAGAGAGAGAGAGAGAGGGGTTAACATTTTGCATGTGAAAATTGATTTTTGCACTTAATGGGCAAATACACTAAAAGTGCGCTACTTAATAGGTTGGAGAACCAAGGCATCAGTTAAAGTAACCGTTCATTATCGTCCTTAATTATCATCTTCTACAGGACTGTCAGTTGACTTCTATAGCCAACCCAGTACCAAGTGGAGTGAAGTCCATAAATGGAGCCGTTACAGCTAACGGCCGAGCTTCCAAGGATGAAAACAGTGGCTTTGCCTTTGTCAACTGCACCGTGAGAGGGACTGGAAGAATATGGCTAGGCCGAGCATGGCGGCCATTCTCGAGAGTTGTCTTTGCTTACACATCTATGTCTGATATCATTGCCCCCGAGGGGTGGAACGACTTCAACGACCCTACTAGAGACCAGTAAAGATCTATAACACTAGCAGTTTTGTCAGTTCGATTAATTAGAGGGTGTTCCCATTAACGTTGGTTGACAGATTGCTTGATTTCTAATACAGGACGATTTTCTATGGAGAATACATGTGCTCAGGTGCCGGATCAAACACGGCAATGCGAGTGGCATATGCCCAGAGACTTGATGACGCACAAGCTTTACCTTTTCTCAATGTGTCATTCGTTGATGCTGATCTGTGGTTGCAATCATTTGCATAGCCAAAATTCTATATCCAATTACTAATAAACTCGAATGAAAATTTGAAATACTTCTATTCTCCCAATCCATCTTTATTGTTGCATGATATTTCCGATAAAAAAATTTGATTCATTGAACCCAAGTCTACGTATCATTCAAGTAGACTTTAGTCTAATAGTACTACTTGTCTTGTGAATGTTTTTATTTCTTGAAATCAAGGGTTCAAGCTCCTTCTCCTCTCCCCTAAAAAAAAAATTAAAAAAAAGATATCATTCAAGTAGAAATTGAAGGGTAGTTCAAGTGATAAGAAGAATGAATTGTAAATTCAGATGTTCTTAGTTCGAATTTAGAAAATTATGTGTGGCTAGGTCATTACAGATTTATTTCTCATGAATATCCTAGTTCTAGAGTAAATGACTTGATTTTGACCAGATCGAGAAAAAAATTAGTCAAAGTGCACACACTACAAGAAAAGTAGGGATAACCGACATTTAATCTACGAGGTTGTGAGAAATGCAGATAGTGTTTGCTAATTTTCGATATTTAATAAATGCCACTAATTGCCAGCATTTATTCAACACCACTGGATGAGTGAGTTTTATTAATTTTTTTAAATGAGAATTACTGATCTTTATTGATTTGAGATGCAAATTTGAATTGTAAATTTGGGATGCAAATTTGAATTGTAAATTTGGGTTAGATAGTATTACTCTTTAAATTAAGCACTAATTAATGCCACTAATGATCAGCATTTAGTTAATGCCAATATTTTTAAGTACGGGTGGGGGGTGTTGTCGAGAGGAAGTTTTTATAAGTATTTATTTTTAGGATTTTGGCAAAGCAAGTATGGAGAAACAATTGGGCCGTGCCCACCCAGAATTTTTTTTTTTACTTATATATATTTTTGTTAATTTTTATTTTTATTTTTGATTTTGGCCCTCAATTAAAAAAAAAAGAGTCATTTGGAAGTCTCTACACAAAATTGGACTTAATTATTAAAAAGTACATAAGAAAAATATTTTGTAGAAAAGTCCACTTATCATAGAAAGACTAAAATACCTTTTTTATTGTAAATAAGTTTTCTAAAAACGATTTTGAAAACTAACCCCACATTTATCTCCACATTACCCGGTGTATTTGTCTCCCATGCCTCTTTATCTCTCTCTCTCTCTCTCTCTCTCTCTCTCACACACACACACACACATATGTATATATATATGTATATACTAGCAATTGTCCGTGTCTGAAGGCACAGTATTACTCGTAAAATAGTTACAAATATTTGTCCATACATAAATGTAAAATAAAATACAACATTGTAGTAAACGACGAAAATTATGTGTCTGCTGATATTATTTATAACATCAACCTATATGCATAACATATATTTTCACATTAAATTGTTATGCCACCAAAATTATATTATAACTACTGAAAAATAAAAATTCAAACATCTAAAAAAATATATCAATTGACAATATTCAATGTTAAGTTTTTGATTCAGAATTCACGATCTCTACATTCATAATCAACTTTATCTAAATAATAACATAATTCATAACTAATAGAATGCAAATTAAAACAATATTCCCACAAATAAACCAAGTCTGCAGATGTTGTTAAATGATCAAATATAATTATCAGAAATTCAACTTACTTCCAAAAGATACGACCTGAAAAAAAAAGGATTATAGTTAGGTGTTTATTCATTCTCTAAAAACATACATTTTTTCTTTTATCCACATTCAAATAATAAAAACATAAAGAAATAATGTTTACCTAAAAAATATTGCTTAATCTGTGTATGTCTTGTTCATAGTTGGTTCAGTTGAGCCTCCACGTCTTCTAATCCTTGTGAACAGAGTATGTCATCTTCGATATTTGCCAATATCTCCTCCAATTTTATCATATCTATGAAACCATTCTCAAACTTCTATTTGATTACGTCAATTGGGCATATAGATGGAAGCGTGCAGTGTTAACAATAGTCTATAATATAATTTGATTATTCGGCATAAAACCTTCTTGTTGCAGTTTATAAAATATTTTTTTTATATGATCTAGAATTGGACCCATTTTTTCCTGCTTAAATTGTATCCATAATGGTTGGATATCGTGTTCCGCTTCCACCAATAATTGTACAAATTGTACTGCATTTGTTGGCTTGTCGTCTAGAAAAAAAATTTTGTTGTAGAATTCCAAGTTGTGGGAAGGGTCTCTATTATTTTATGCATAATATAATTATCAATTATATTTTTCCCTACCATTTGTAACATACGACCTAATTCAACTTTTTCCATTCCAAACTTCAAGATTGGGGTTCCATTTTGAAACGATTCATTTTCAGACTTTTCTTGCATGTTTGATAAAGCCACACGCGAACTACGACGTACAAAGATTGGAGGTCGTTCCATTATATCTTTACACAATATAAAAGATACAAATTAAAATTGTAATGATCACATTAGCAACAGAGTAATAAACATTACAACAAAAAAAATAATATTTTTCCACCCATGTGATTCAATAAAAATAATAACACACAAACAGAAAAAATTGGAATAATGATTAGGAATGTGAAATTACAATAAAATCAAGACACCAACAAAATAAACCAAACCAGCGTGAGAGAGAGATACAAAGGAAATTAGCAGGAGTGAAAAGAGGTGTGTTTGTGTGCGTGAATTGAGCGTGAGAGAGAAATACAAAGGAATGAGAGAGAGAGAGATTTGCTTGATTTAAGGAAAAGATTTGGGGGAATTAAATTTTAGAATATCAATTTTGGAAACTATAAATTTTGAGCAGCAACAATATTTCAAAAGAGTTAATTTGGTACATCGGATCGAAACGATCTGAGACATCAATAGCTCGAGACGGTTTGAGATAATGTCGTCCGTTGAATGATGTTTTTTTTTGTCACGAAAAGATCTGGACCACTCTTTGTCTCCAAAATTCAAATTAGTTCAACTTTATTATATATATATATATATATATGCAGAGAGAGAGAGAAGGAGAGTTCTAATAAATCAAAAACCAAAAATTTAGGAAAATTAAAACCCATATTAAATTCTATCCATTTTTTTATATATATGTTTCAAAGTTTTTTGGAAATTTTTGAGATTTGACAACTAAAGTTAAAGAATTTTAATCATCTTATCTTAGAAAGTATTAAAATTAAAGAATTTTGATCACATATATATGTATATATATATATGTATAACACTAATACAATTACTTAGCATTAAGAGTTATGTACTTTTTGACTAAGTGGTCAAAAAGTACATAGCTATAAATGTTAGGTCATTAAGTTCTCAATTTTAGAATTCAATTGTGTTCAAGTTCCCAATTTGACTTTTTATAATTTCTCTTGACATATTTATCCTCCTTTAAATCATGCATATTTTGACAGTTAAGTTGATTTTTGATTTTGTTTTATTGTGGTAAAGATTTTCTAATATAATGAAAGAATTATATTATCACAAAATTTGTAACTAACATTGATTGTGTATATCTTAATCATTATCCTTACCATTAAACATATCTCTCTTGTCATTAATACATACACACATAATATTATGAAGTCACACTATGAAGCCTAATTTCTATTACTCCTACATTATTTTGATACACTGTATTGATACACTTTAAATTTGTGTAATTCTTAAGCCCTAATTTTTATTTCTCATACATTGTTTTTGATACACTATATTGATCATAAACCCTTTAAATTGTATCAATACAGTGTATCAAAATAGTAGTATGACTTCGTGGTATTATATTTATGTGCGTATATATATATTAACACGTATATATGTGTCCAAAATTCTTTAATTTTAGTATTTTTTAAAATAAGATAATGAAAATTTCTTAATTTTTGTAGTCAAATTTTAAAAGTTTCCAAAAATTTTGAAACACATCCCTACAAAAATGGAGAGGATTTATTATGGCTTTTGGTTTTTCTAAATTTTAGGTTTTTATTTTATTAGAACTCCCCCCTCCGCTCTCTCTCTCTCTATATCTATATAATAAAGTAGAACGACGTTTGAATTCGAGACAAAGAGTGGTCCAGATCGTTTTTAAAAAAGACAAAAAGTGGTCTAGATCTTCCCGATACAACTTCCCGCCCAATAGATAGCCAAACCGCGTTTCCAAACAAAAGTCACCACACGGAACCCCCTTATTTCTAGATTTTCTGCATCTCCCTCTCTCTCACGGCTCTCTCTTCTGCATCTCTCTCTCTCTCACGCCTCTCTTTCTTTCACGCCTCTCTCTTTCTCACGCCTTTCTCTCTATCACGCCTCTATCACATGGCCAAAGCTTCATTCCCTCGGCAGAGAGGAGAAGAAGCAAATATAGAGTCTGTGCGCCCAGCCCCCCTCTTTTTATTTCTTCCTAGCGATCACCAACGTCACGCACTGATTCGACCAGGTTAGTTAAGTGTTTGATTCTATTGATTGATTTTCTTTGTATCTTTTGGTTTTGTTTTGATTGCCGAGAAAAATTTCTGGAGATTTGGACTCAAATGGTTTGTGTTGTCGGCCACAACTGAACACTCTGGAATATTTCACTTTCTGTTTAAATTACTTATGAACTCAAATGGTTTGTGTTATCCTTCAGTTTGTTTTAGGTGCCTTTGAACACGACTAACATTCCAGAATCCAAACTACAATGCCAAAATACAATACATACACTTGAGTTTTGTTCAGCCGTCAGAGCTTTGACTGCTTCATCCATCTTAGCTACTAATGTTGAATCCATATTTCAATAGATTCAATGCACCATTTAAGCAGGCAACATGAGTTCACTAAACATAAGAACAACTTATCCACATAACTGAAATTAAAATCCTTACATACTCAAATAACACATAAAGTTGCTCCTATTTTAGACATCAAGATTAGAATGTGAAATATGCATATGTATATGTTGTTCATGGTGTTTAAGTATATTGTATATTGCTGGGTTGTTTTTGTTCCTTTATATTCTTGTTGGGTTGTTTCAATACTTGCTAGCTGAGTTAACCGCTGTAGTCCATATTTGGTGGGTTGTTTTTGTTCCTTTATATTCAAGTTTGTTGAATTTTATGTTTGTTTGATGCTGAGGTTGAGTTAAGATGGCTGGGTTTTGTATATGATCACAAAGTGTTTGTTGTTTTGCATCAAAGAAAAAAAGTTTTCCTAAATGACTATCCTTGAAACAAATTACACCCTGGGTCGGGTAAAAAACAAAATTTCCCTTTCTCACGGGTAAAAAATGCATACTGGATCGGGACATCCGCCTGTCTCACGCTGCTATTGAGTGTAGATATCTCCAATATTAGTTCTACAACCCACGTAAGTGAGGTGGGTGATAAGGTTTTCTTAGGAAACCCCTATACCACAACCAAATAACAGTTTGCTTTAGGTGCCTTTGAACACGACTAAAATTCCAGAATCCAAACTACAATGCCAAAATAAAATACAATACATACACTTGAGTTTTGTTCAGCCGTCAGAGCTTTGACTGCTTCATCCATCTTAGCTACTAATGTTGAATCAATATTTCAATAGATTCAAGGCACCATTTAAGCAGGCAGCATGAGTTCACTAAACATAGGAACAAATTAACAATAGAAGGGTGTTGAGATGTGAGAAGCCTCTCAGTTAAAGATAGGGTTAGACCTTGAGAAAAGGGGGTTTAGGTTACTGGAGGCATTACTTGAGAAGAACCCTAAAAAGCAGAGGCAAAGACTAGTGCGAAGCAATTTGGAAAGAAAAAAGCAGCACCCGAGGATTTCCCAACACGGCTGTGGGTTGTTCATGAGTGTTATTAGGTAGACTTAGGTTGAGCAAAAAGGGGAGAACTGTTTCAATTGCTAGGAGACTAGAGGTAAAAAACTAATGGTCATCTGGGAGGTTGTGCAGCATGTATGTATTCAAGTCCTGTCCTTTTCTATCATGGAGGCATGGGGGTTTATAGAGAAACTTGGATAAGAAAAGGCTCCTAAAATGGGTAAAGAATGCAAATTCAGGCTGCTTTGTTTATTCTGAACTACACCCTGGACAATTCATAGAGTCATTTAAATAGTGATGAAAGCTCCGTTGAAATTCAATGGGTTAGACTTGGAAAGTTGCAATAAAGCAAAGGAAAATTATAAAGCACCATTAATTTAAATCTTATACATAATATACTTTAAATTTTATGTTAATTGAAGGCATGCATACAAAAAATCAGAACTTAATAATTCAATTCAGTGTGCACTTATTTAGTTTTTGGATGATTACATTTCGGGGAATGTGTGTACATTTGCGATAGTGATTTGAGGCTCGGTTCATCTATTATTCTATTTTGGTTGCTTTAATTGATTTTTGTGTCATCTGGTTATATGTAATTATGTATTATGCAGAAATCATCCTCCACCTGTTTGAGTAAATGCTTGAAACATACACACTGTCCAGGGTGCTTAAATATAGATAAGCAATTCACGGACTAGGCAACAAGATGGGCCTGTCAAAGAGAAAAAATCAATACTTTATATCGCTTAGCAAATTCAAGCATTTTTCAGCACAATAGAGGTGGATTTATTAAACTTAAACTTATGGTGCTTTGATCAACCATGAATTATTTGGGCTTCGATCATGACATGTTGGATTTTGTTTCTAATTATTGTTCTATAATTTTGATTAGTTTCAAATGGGTACAATATTTTACATGTACTGGGAAAGTTTTAGTTGTTTATTATGCAAAAAAAAAATTTGGAAAATTTTGACTGACTTGAAGCATTTGGGTACACTTGAGTGTATACTCAGTTTTCTTTTATATTGTTCTTTCTTTAACTTCCAACTACACATGGATGTGAATTGGTAAAATATTTTGTTGTTATTGGAATGGTTATTTTAGTATAGGCATGAGTCATGTTGCTTCTGCAGATTGTGGAATATGCAAAGAAGAAGGACTTCACTTCTATTGTAGTTGTCCACACTAACTGCAGTGAACCAGGTAAATGCTCCCAGGCTTCCTTTTCCTTGACTTTAATTTAAAACTAGAAATGTATATTCTATTGAAAGAAAATGCTCTGTATATTTCTAGCTCTGTATGTAGTACTTTGATTTCTAGCTCTGTTTCTTTTGGATTTGGATTTTATTGCATTTTACGCTATTTTAAGGTCGTTGTTATGCCCATTGCCATTGACCTGTTGTACCACGCAAAGATACCCACCACCCATTTGTTGTTATGTTCTTTAGGATTTGCGTAGTATGTCTACCCCTGATCCAGTGTTGTTGATTTCGACTTCAATTTTTGCTTAGAGCTAAATTTTTTTTGGATGTACTGCAGTTGTGTTCTCTAATTTTTTTTTGTTTGTTGTTTGTCTAACCATGCCACGGGTAATTGGGATCATTTCAAATTTTTGTGCAGCTGCGGGTGTCATACAATTGCACACACGCAAACACAAAACACACACACACACATACACCCACCCACCCCTGATAATAAACACATACACAGTTTGGGCATAGAACAAAAAAAAAGAGTGGTAACTTTGATTTAATTTTTCCTATACTCCTATTGAATTGCACCTTCATGGTTTGACCTTTGTTAAACTAATATTTACTTAGTTATAAACCCAAATGCCCAATTGTCTGTCCTATATTCCTATCGAAATGCACTGTGCTCAGTCAAAGGCTTTGCTTGATCTATTGAAGGTTTCTGGAAATTAGAGTTTAAATTTTATTAACTTTTGAGGGTTCTACATGCTAATACTCTTAGACACACACAAGTGTTATGCACAGCTACATGGTTCACTTTCTTGCATGTCGTGACCTAAGTCACAAATTAAAACTTGATGGCAATCCAAATTGTTGTTGTTGTTTGTTGTTATTGTGTTACTATTATTTTCTTTGCTTAGATCTGTATTTTTAGGTTTTGAACTTTTTTTTGATGGCTGAAGAAAAGCCATGCTATTTAAGGGTCATTCGGGTGCGTTTTAAGTGATGACTAAATATTACCTCCTAAAGGTAATCCTATCTCTAATTACTGGCATCAAGATTTATTGCTTTTTATTTTTGTTTATTTTTTTTTAGGTTGGAGAAGGATTTGGCATTGAAGTAACAGTTGGAGTTGCATGCAATAATGATACAACAGATTTTGTTTTAGTGTATAAAGTACTCAATGCTTCAAATAATGATTGTCTAATAACTAAATGGGTTTGGTTCACTATGACTAAAAAATTGGATATTTGAAAACTTTGGATTTTATCAGTTATGCAAACTTGAGAAAATTGTTAGAATTGTAAATTATTGATAGTTGGCTTTGTTTGGATTTTGATATGACAATTAAATACGAAGATTGATGCAATAATCAACTGTTTTTTGTGCCTATGGGATAGGTAAATTCAACAATTGTTATATGCATGATGATATAAGCTTGATTTTGCCAGTATATACGTAGAATTTTATTTCATGTAAAACTTTTGAATGAATATGAATAGATATAATTTTTGTTTTCGATTTGATGTATAATTGTGGAATGTGTTTTAATTGGAATTTTTTCTTTTAATTTCTTAGTCCATCAATGGGAAAACTACTACGCAATTTGGAGTTGGCAATCTTAAAGATGGATTTTACTCATGTGTGAAACCACAGTGGACCCTGCCAAATTCTAAATTAGATCGTTTCAATCACTATCTTAGAAGAAAAGGGGAAGCAAAGTGAAGGGAAATCTTTGGTTGGAACTCCTACATAAGTTGTTGTAATTGTTATTTGTGTCAATGTAGGTTTTGGGATCTGCATTCAGGGTTCCTTGAGGCAGTGTGAAAAGGTAAAGACCCCCCCCGGCACGGCTCTCGCTCGCATCTTTATAAAAACATTTCAAACGAAATTTAAGTGATTTGATTTGATGTTGAGTTGCTTGAATTAATTTGTTCAATGAGTTGATTTGTTTCATTGTGGAAGGATTGTACTGTGAAATTGATTCAAATAATTAGTTTAAATACATTTAATTGTTAAAAATGTATTGATTTGTTCAGCTAATTTCATTTTCATCAATTTTTTGATAAAATTTTGTTGCAAATTGAATTTGTTAGAATGAGTGGATGTAAGATTGCTTTATGTTTTTCTCAATTTTGTTGTAAATTGAATTTGTTGCAATTTTTTTACGAGTAATATAGTGTCTTTAGACACGGACAATTACTAGTATATAATAAAGTAGAGCTGAGTTTGACTTTTGGAGACAAAGAGAGATCCAGATCGTTTTGAGATAAAACATAAATACATCAAACGGACAACGTAATCCCAATATAAAAGACGGTTAAGATCATTTTAAAATTGTTGATCCGATGATCCTAATTGATGCTCATAATTTTTTTCCACCTAAAAATTTGAATAAGTCTTTCATCCTATATAGAACTCAAGACTTCTATCTCTCATATAACCTCCATCTCTCTCTCAAACTATTAATCCGACGGTCCTCATACAAAATTTTTCTAAGACTCCTATCTTTCATCTAACTTTCTTTCCCCATCTCCCTATCTCATGCTAACTAATTCAACTCTCTCCCTAATATCTCTCTTATCTCTTTCTCACATTCCTTTTAAACACACACTAAATCCCTACCTCTCTATCTCTTCCAGTCTCTCTCTATCTCTCAGATGTTTAAATCTAACTCTCTCTCCCTATTCAGCCCAAGAATTTCAACATCACTATCATTCTAGGACTAACTTTATCTCATCCTCAAAGGCTTTATCTCAAACTTATTAGTCCCACTCCATACGTCTCTCTCTCTCTCTATTGCTATATTTTTTTGTGTATTTTCCCTAAGCAAGGAACAACGTGTAACTTCTCCCAAGCAGCGGTCAACAGCTCCCAGTTTGTCCACGTCTTCCTCTCTATCCCTCTCCCTCTCCCTTATTTCTACTTATCTTCTTCCTCTCTCTTTCTCCTAATCCACCCACGTCCACACACGAGAAAACCAGAAACCCCCTCCCCAATCCACACAAACACACCGGGAAAACCAACAACGACTTTCAAGTCATCAGGCGTACGTGGCTGCCCAAATTAATGACCATCTCCAGATCTTCTTCCTAAAAATTTTCTTCCTTCTTGCCACTGATCTCTTTTCTCCTTTCCCTCACCTCTATCTTTGCTCTTCATCGCTCTGCCTCTCCCTCATCTCTCTTCTATCATGGATTATTCAACAATGAAGTCCCTTTTGAATTTTTAATTTTTTACCACTATGATATATACAACATATTGTTAGAGACTTTGCAATAGAGGGCATATTTATAAATTTATTCATTTTCTACCTAGATCAAAACAAGTGCTATGCCATTTACATGAATGTTTTGTGCCGTATTTTTTGTGTTAAGCTCTTCATATAATTTTCTTTTGTTCTCTCTATAACCTTGCTTGATTTATATTGATTTTTACTATAATTGTTGGGTGATGCATTGTTCTAATTTGGATTTGATTGTTTCAGGACTTCAACATAGTTCTTCTTTCTTATCTTTCTACAACTTGCAGGGTTTTCATTTTCTTGAACTTTTCTTCTTCCCATGGATGAGGTCACAAAACAAGAACAAGGTTTTCTCCTTCGTCACTCTGCTCTTTTATTTTCTTTTTATTTTTGAAGTTTTCATGCATTGATTTCTTTCATAATTTGATTTATAATCTGCATGTTGCTAGCCTTTGTTGCGTTCTAGATTTAGAATATCTAATGTTACCTCAAAAGTTCAACCGTCTAAGCATAGTTTTAAAAAAATACAATAGTTTATTCCATATGTTAGTTTGGTGTAGTGTCATGGGAAAAAAATCCAGTCTTATGTTGTTGTCCTTTAAAGATAATTATCTTAGAATATTAACCTTTTGAGAAAAAAATTCCCTTATAAACTTTTTTTTTTGCTGTTAAAATGAAAATACCATCACTGTTATAATGTAGATTCTCAATTGGCTCTTAGTTGTTGGGTTTCCTAATTGTGGAGATGTTATGCAACTTAAGAACTACCATTCATCATAAAGACATTGTGCCTGCATGGATGTTTATAACCAATGATCATTTTGTGTACATGTTTTTTAATTTTTGTTTTGATCTTTATTATTTTGATTTGCATGCTATATTTGCTCCTCTAATTAGTTGATGTCTTTGTTTGATCGACACTAGGACTCGTGTTCTCTTTTCTCTTTTTTTTTTTCTTATTTGATATTGTCCCCATATTTTTCTGAGTAAAATTGTGGTTGGGAATGCATCACAACCAATTATTTCCATGTGCCTTTGTGTGTAAAATTGAACTTTTTTGTGATGGGAAATTCTAGACATAATTAAATTATTAATCATGAGAAAAAGAAATCAAAGGGGTTTAGGATTGTTGGTGTATATGTAAATACACATGAATTCATATATTTACATCTTCATTTACATTTTTGTTGATTGTGTCTCATTTTAAATTAATCAAGAGAATAAGAATTTTATTTATTTCCTTTGGAGTATATGATCTCCACATTTGAAATGTCCACTTATGTTAATGGACAAGTATTTCTAGGTTTGAATTGAAAATTTTGAATTATTAAATTTAAGAATATTTTATGTAAGTGAGATTATGGAAATGGTTTTTATTTTGGGAGAGATTAATGTGATTTGTTCTGGGTTATGGAACTTAATAGTATTGATTTTGAGAATGTATGTCTATGAATTTTGTTGACTTTAAAATGTGGATTATTATGGTGGATGATCCAAAAAGAGTTTATTGTGTTCGATTATCTATTTATCATTCATTGGTCAATATTTAAGTTGAATGTTGGGTTCTGCTAAAGTTTGTGTTCTGTTAGAACTTAAATCAATTGATGCCAAAGTTTAAATGAAATTTATGAACACATAATTTTTCATCTCTGCTTCATAGGGGGTTTTTGTTTATTATCCGCTTCAAGGAAGAAAAATTCTCTCAAGTATGGTGTGTGATTTGTATTTATGCTCTTTTTTGGGAACATATTTGTAACGCCCTAAAATCCACCTGGGAAGGCATTATTATATAAAATTCACCCAATCATGAGAGCAACTAATAATAACCATTAAATAATAAACCATTCATCCATTTGATAAAGAATAAATACTAAGGTCAATAAAATATCGTAACTTCTCCAACTTACAATTCAAAACCAACAAAAATGTCTAGCAGCGGTATAATAAAACTAACTAAAACATTGTTTCATCTAAACTAGAAATTAAACAACTCTATTCCTCTAAAGCATGATCCACATCTTGATCCTCCAATGGCTCATAATCAACCAGCTCATACACATTAACATCTTCTTCTATGCAATTTGAAATTGTGTTGTAAGGGGTGAGCAAAAGCCTGTAAGAAATCCTTCTCAAAACCCAACAAGGTTTTTAAAACAATAAAAAAAGGCAAGTCTTTTTTGGAAAATAACATAAATAATTTTTTTTAGAGTAAAACCATGACAATTTCAATGATCTTAAGTGTACTGAATAAAGTAAATCAACAATAGGAATAAACATGTCTGAATTAAAACAATCAATTAATAACTCACTAGCATCATCCCATATTCTCATGTATATTGGTTCATCCCTATTGCCATGTATGTTGGTTGCTTCTCAGGAATCTACACAATAATTCTACCTCATTCACCCATCACAACCACACAGTCTCAATCATTCCCCGCAAGGCACATCACAAACACTGTAGGAATGGCGTATACTGTAACGCCCCTAAAATCGGGGGTCCTTTATTAACCGTTGATAACCCATCAACACGTGGAATTACCCATGATTATCGCATAACCAGACATCATGTCAATAGCATCCCCGTAGCCGGGATCATAAGCTACATGTGTAACCCGTGTAAATTTACCATTTGACCCAACCAAGGTCCAACATACCACAATTTATACTCCGTTATTATACATTTACATCATTTCAATATAAGGACACAAAGTCCGGGAGTTTAGGAAAACATTCTTAAAATTTTAGTTTTTTGGAAAACCTACTAGTAGGTTAAGGTTCTACCGGTAGGTTAATATTCTACCGGTAAGTTAATGTTCTACCGAAAGGTTTTACCCACTGGAAAAAGTTCTACCGGTAGGTTGATGTTATGCCGGTAGGTTTTGCCTAGATTTGTCTGTTTCACCTATTTTTAATTTTCAATCCCATCAAATCCATCTGAAAACCATTCAACACATGTTTAATGAAATTTTCTACATTATACATGATCCACACAAGTTCAACTACCATCATTTTTTTTTTTCATATGATTACATGTCATGACTAAGTTTTAACCGAAGTTTTACAAAACATAAAATAAAACAACATTCCGGCTTTCTTCATCCTTGAGGTCCCATATGAGGGCCTTCCACCGGTGTATAGCCTGCACCTGAAATGTTTTTCCATAAAGGTTGAGTCACGCTCATTAGAATATCTCTTAAAGAGGCTATTCCCTAACCTAGATGTATATGAAATGTTCACATGCAATAATCAACCATTCAAAATATTCCAATTAAGAATATGCATTCAATGATAGGAATCCTATGCCATGCCATGAAATGGGATGAGACTTACTCATGCACTTCAACTCGATCCATCTTTTTTGTATCTTGTAGACTTCTTTTTTGTAGGGTTTTGTAAGGCTAATATGACTGCTGAGCCTAAGGTTATGGTGGAGGTGGACCTTCTTCTGTTTCTCTAGGTGAAATTTGGGTGATTCTGTCACCTTGGATTATAGGTTTCAAAATATGGATTGAAATAGGGCTTGTTAAAGTTAGAAATATCATTGGATTGTTCCATCACGACTTCCTTAAATGCTAGGATGGTAGGACAATCCCCTGTGGGATGTCCTGACAAAACACAAATTCCACACAACTGGTCAGTTGGAGACACAACATAAATTTCTTTGACCTTTTTCATCTCTAGAGCTTCTAATTTTTGAGATAGAGTAGTCATTCTGACCTTTAGATCATCATCCTCTTTTAATATATATTTCCCTCCCTGGGATGTGGATGGTCTATTTTCAATAATGTTTGGTGAGGTTAAGTCCCACATTTGGCAACTCTCAGAAATAGTATCAAAAAAATTGAATGCCTTATAGAGATTCTTTCCTATGAATTCTCCCTAAGCCATCATGTTCTACAAACTGATGCAATGCAGAGGAAAGGACATCATAAAAGAAACCAACTAGGGTGCAACTCTCGAATGCATGATGTGGACAAGCTAGGAGAAGATCCATAAATTTCTCCCAACACTGGTAAAAAGTTTCTCGATTTTTTACAGAGAAATTCATAGCTTAATGTCTCAATGCATTTGTTCAGTGTACAGGGAAGAATTTCTTAAAAAATTCAGTTTGTGAGACTTGCTAACTTGGAATGGATTGAGCTTTTAAAAAAATTTAGTCATTATTTAGTTTTATCCTTCAAAAAAAAAAAGAAAAATATTTCAAACGGGCCATTTCAGAATTATCTTGTAGTGTACCACATACTTCCTCAAAATCTTTCATATGCAAATACAAAATTTTGAACTCTAGACAATGAAATTGTGGTAAAAGTTGTATTGTCCCTATTTTGATATTAAAATTTGGAGCATGTGTGGAAAAACAAAAGATGAGGGAACATTAGTGCGTGTATGATGTAAATATTCTCTCAAAGGTCTAGCATTCTGAACTACCTCTTGATCTCTTTGATTATTAATAGCCATGTTTAATTCAAAAGAGTCTGAAGATGCTTGTAATGATGAAGAAGATGAATAAGAAGAAGACAATGAACTAGTCTGATTTATAGACCCTACTGATGACTTAGAAGACCTAAACGACAAAATGAAATAAACTATATATATATACATATAACACAATCTAAGAAACTTCCCTGTCCTTTTTCAAACTACTGCAACTTCCCAGCAATGGCGCAAAAAACTTGACATGATCTTAATCATACACCCAAGTATAAGTGGTCAAGATGTAATGTTACTCAATGAAGTCTGAGGTCGAATCCTTAGGGAGTTATCTGTTGGAAATTTGATATAGAAAAGAGTGAAATTACCGTGCGTGTAGTGTGCATTACAACATCTTGTGGTGTGAGCTTAAAACTGATTAATAAACATTTAAAATAAGCTTTGGTTACAATAATAAAAAAAAGTTATTCTTAAGTTCACGGATCCAACATGCATTCAAATGCTTGAGATTATGAAAATGTCACCTTACCAAAATCAACTCCCACGTTAATGGTAAGCCAATTGGTAGGTCTGATGTATATGTTGAAACATACCATAGTAACTATTTAAGTTAGCTGGAAAGTCTATGCACCACACAATAACCAAATAACCTTAGTAAACCCGAAGGTGAACCATTCAAAAGGTTTACTATGACAGATTTATGATTCAATGAAGACGGAGTTCTAGTTTATGCATTGAATCAAAATCATTGGCTTTGACAAGATTTAACTTGTCTATAACAAATCTCCCAACTTTTACATAAATCCCAACTATGTGCTTCATTGTATCATGCTTGAAGTATATAATAAAGTATAGATGTAATGGTCATAAACTATAAGTCTAGCTCGGTAGTCGTAACCATGAGCATAACCTAAGTTATAGTAAAACAATATACCAAACA
>CM042197.1:14607090-14622786 GCA_023539305.1 Ilex asprella | reverse complement strand
GTAACCATGAGCATAACCTAAGTTATAGTAAAACAATATACCAAACATATATGTAAACCATCCATAATTTAAGGGAGGTATAAACATTAAAGAATAAATAAAACATCGGTATTTCCGTTCCTTCGGTAATGTTACACACATCTTCACCCTCCACCAAAGAGTAATAAAAAGACTACTCATTCCTCACTGCTTGAGATGAACAAGAAGTGTAAAGAAATCTCATTCCTTCTACTGAGGCGGATACAAAGAAAAAATGTAAAAGAATCCTTCCTCGATGAATAATTGAAACACCCCCACTCTTCAATACCAAACGAGGGTGGAAAAGTGAGAGAGGTTAAACCCTTCAAGTAAAAAGGAAAGATAAGAAATGTAGAAGAAGAGATTTGGCTTTGTAGTGTTTAGGGTAAGGTAATTTATTCGTAGAGTCTTGCCTTCAAAGTTGGAAGAATGACCCCAAAATTGCCTATTTATAGGCCTTCCAAGCTATTCTAAGTCAAATTAAATGGAACTGGCTAATAGGATCACTTTGTTGCATCGTCTAACCAATGATAGAAGACTTTGGAGTTGAGGCGATTAAGACTATGCTTGACTTATTTCAATGCTGTTCCTAACCTACTAACATTTCCCTAAATTTGTGTGTATAATGTGTGTGAGAAGGGGATTGTCACTCTCCCTTTGGGATGATGTCAAAAGAAAGGGCAAGGAAATGAGTAAATGGAATGCTAAAAAAAGTGGGATGTGAATGAACAAAAGTGCTTCCCAAGCGCAAGAAGATTTTTGCGGGTCGTGTTTTGTTTGGAGCTATTCCAAGGTCGTTTCCTTTGGGAATGATGTGAATTGTGTAGATGGTGATTTTGGTAAAAGAAAGTGTAAAATATTTTGTCGTTGGAATTGGTTTGTGGTTTTTTTTTTGTGATGAACTTAGAATGGGAAATAAGTGTTGGCTAATCCAATGGGTTACTCCAATGAGAATACTAATTTCAACTCAACTCTTTCCTCCAATAGAGCATAGGTGAACGATTGATTCGTGGAAGCTAGGGACGAGATTGAGTGAGGATATAAGCATAAACCTTGACAATTCTATGGAATATCAAAGACTCATTGTCTCATCTACTATCTACCCAGTCAAATCAAACCGCCGTACTCTGATAGAAGGAGAGAAAAAGAGTTAAAATGGCATTTCCAAATTGAGGTCTCCTTTGGATTAGTCAACTAAAAAACTTTGCTACTCATGATTAAGTTAAAACTAACAATGTAATCGAAAGGCATTATGAAGATATGCATATTTAAGCTAAGTTAATGCAAGGAACATAAACTAAAAGAGAAAGCATTTAATACCCAGTTTAAACTAAGAAAATGAAGAACATAGAAGCATTAATGGTGAAAACTTGGAATAAAGGTTAAACTTGAAATGAGCTTGCTGGAAATAGAATTAATGACATTCAATGAAGCTTAGAATGCTCTTACATGAGATTCCAAGACAATGTATGGAAGAAAATGTAATAATCTCACTTTCTCTCTCTAAACACTATTCATCATCTTCCCTAGACTATATCTCTCTATATTTTAATGTGTATTGCATAATGCCTATGTAATCCCTCTTGGCAGCTTCAAAAACGTGCATGAGAGTCCCCCTCAAGCTAGGTGATATGAAATCCATCCAAAGGCTGTCAAGAGGAATGGGCTAGACAGGGTGGTGCAGAGCTAGTCTGCACACCCAACATCATTCTTCTTCTCTCTCCTCATTTATCATCCAAGCTCTTAAAAGTCAATTGAAGGGTGCAGGAGGGTTGCTCAGTGTGATATAGGAGTCAGAGACAAGTGGGAGCGTGATTGGTGGGACCCTAAAAAATGGCAGAGCTTGAGATGCAGAGATGGGGCTGATTCAGTAGACAGTACCGGTACTGCATACAGGTACTTCGAACTTCAGTGGTCAAACCATACCTGTATTGTGTACCAGTACTATTTCTGCTATTTCTCTGATTTTATGATTTCTTCAACTCCTGAGCTATCTTCCATCCGCCATTTCATCCTCATTCACCTCAAATCATTTGGGAAGGCCTTAAGAAGCTCCATTTAGCACCTTTTTTTTTTTTTGCAAACACCACAAATTTTCATTAATAGCTCAAATAGCACAATCCCACACATTTAATCCCCAAAAGTGAGTAAAAATTGAATGTATTAGCACATAAAATATGCAATATTTTGTGCTAATTAGACTACCATCCAGATTGTGGTAATTCTCTGGATTTTTTCCTTGAAGCTCTCCTCGTTGACTTTTTGATTTTGAGCCATCGTTGGGATTGTGATTGTACCATTCAGACGCTTGTAAGTTAATGATTTCCTCCTTTGTTTTCCTTTTTGCACTTTAATCCCCCAATTCTCCAAAATTACATGCACAACCTTGCAAAATAAAGTTTTCACACATTAGGCGTAAAAATATTTAAATAAATCATTTTGGGCCAATTAACCCTAAACCCTAATTAATTTCCATACTTTTTAGCGTTAATCAGAAGTCGACAAAACTATCCCACCTAGAGTCTCTACGCCTATGGAAAAAGAGACTCAGGGAAACACCAAGGATAATGAGTCACTTAAGTTGTCCAAGGTTGTTGATTCTTGTGAGGTCATTCTTGCTCCTTACCCTCATCGTTTGAAAATGCCAGCAAAACAAGCTAACCAAGTTGAAAATTTTGATTTATTCATGCAAGTAAAAATCAATATTCTTCTCCTTGATGCAATTTGATAGTTGCCATCATATGCAAATTTCTTAAAGGACTTGTGCACTATCAAGAGAAAATTTAACATTCAGAAAAAGGCAATCTTGATGGAGTAGGTAAGCACTATTCTCTGAATCAACAATCCACCTAAGCACACTGATCCCTGTTGTCCCACCATGGCAATTACCATTGAGAATTGTCACATCGAACAAGCACTTCTAGATTTGGGAATAAGTGTGAATCTCCAACCTTTTTCGGTTTACAAGCAATTAGAAAAAGGGCAATACAGTAACACTTAATGACATATTGAAAACCTTTGAATCAACAATGCCAAACATAATCTGCATAAATATTTTACATTGACTTTACAAAACACATCACTACAACCAGTGAATTACATAAATCATTATAAGCAATGACCCAACATATTGCGTAACCAAATAATTGTTTGAACTATCCAAAAGAAACATAATCTAAATTTTTGATAATTTTTTTAACAATTGCAACCCGTTACAAAAACTATGAATTGCACCTACACAGAAAAGATGAAATTTCAAAAATTCACATAAAAAACCATTTACTGACCACCTTGCACACCCTGATCAAACTAGCCCCATGACCAGCATGTAATCATTCCTCACACTAGCTAGCTAGTTGCTGATTCTTAATCATTTCTCCTAAAGCCCCTTCTATTTATCCTTCCTCTAATTATCCTACTGGCATTCTCACTCCACCATCTAGTTGATGGTGTGTGACCAAGCCCTGGTTGAGAAAATGTGCCTTAAACTTGTGGATTGATCCCACATTGTCTTGCAAAATTAAATTGATATTCAACAGTTGTAATTCAGAATTCCATATAAAAAATTGAGCATATACCTATGTTGAATTTATACTAGTTCTTCCCTTTTTCTTTGTCTCTTCCATTGACAGTTTCTCTCTAGAATGTCCTTTTGTTATGCCATAGTTGTGAGCATACTTGACACTTGATTATCATTGATCTCCTCATCTGACTTGAGCTAACTGGTTGTCTATCAACAACTCTTCTCCAATTTGTCGTAGGCCTTCCAAAGAGCCTACGTAATGGATGTAGAGATCTGAAAAATTATAATAATTTTTTTTTGTTTTGCCGGTAGAGCACTATTCATGCACTATTTGTCGGTAGGACACCATATATGCATCATTCAAGCATAAGTCATATTTAGGAACATAATTTAAGTATGTCATAGAAGAGAAACATGCTTAGAATATTAAAATACACCTACTGTGCGAATTTGAATCTAAACGAAAATAGTTTCAAAAATTAGACGAAAAGGGCATTTCGGTTGGCCTAGGTGAGACCGGCCAAACCCGGCCACTAGCGAAAATATAAATTTTTGAAAATTTTTATTTAAAATAATTTTAAGAACTTTGGTTAAAATAGAATGTCGAATTGAGGCGTTTCAGGACGAGTTATACTGTAACGGGGTCCCGGATTCATCAAGGGCAAAAGGGTAATTTTGCACCTTTGCCCTCCACTGTAAATATAGACCTTTTTGTGTAAAAACATCAGTTTTTCAGCTGAAATAGATCAGTACACATTTTTGGAGGAAAAGGAAAGAAAAACCCTAGGTTCTTGAAGCTTAAAGCCATCAAAACTCATTCCTAGGCCAAGATTTTTGCAAGACTTCTTTCTAAGAAGTTGTTCCTCTCAACAAGAGCTATATTCTCACCGATCGGTTCGTCTATAAAGCGAACACAACTTCCTTGGTTTGAGAAAAACCATTCTAGGTATGATATTTTACTAAGTTGGGAATAGATTTAAGTTTTCTTGCCTTCTTATGTGTTGATTGAATGATTTAGGTGTTTACTTGATGTTAGAAAATTATTTAGTTGATAGTTTATTTGAAAACTTAGAATTAGTGGTTTAAGCTCTTTTGTGTTCTTTGTGTTTTTTTGATAATTTGTTGTTGTGGTAAATGTATATATTATTTATGCGTCGGATTATTATATTATACCTTATGTTCATGTAGAAAAACTTTTATGGTTTAAGAGTTATGATGAATTGGTTGTTTGTGTATTTTTAGTTGCTTTGAGAAATTGTGAAAGTAATTAATGTGAAGCTTAATTGTATATTCAATCCATGAAATGGTGTTTTATATTCATGTAGACAAGGTGTTTGATGAAATGTTTCATACAATTCACATTGAAAAAAAATCAAGACATCTTGACATACATGAAACCTTGGAACATAGTGTGTGTTGAGCACTTGGTGCTATGTATTATGAGGATATAGATCCTGTGGTGAAAAACCCAAAATTTGGCCAATGACAGTACTCGCGGGCTGACGGGGGCGGACTGTGAAGCGAGACATGGGTGGCATAGAGTTACATGGGTGTGTCATGCATATTGACATTGCATAGCATTGAGGGATTACGGGGTTATAGCATTTAAAATGTACACTTGCACATGCCACGCCTTAAATTTGTTCCTAGTATTAGTATTTTGTCATACCAGTAGTTGAGCTGACCCATTCGTGGGATATCATATTACAGATGAGGCTCCTGGTACTTGAGACTTGAGGAAGTCTTAAATGAAGGAGATCAAAGGGGCTTGAATGAATATTTGGCCCTTGGGGCATATTTTGTATGTATGGGCATAAGCCCAAATGACTTGTATTTTAATTTGGAAAAGTAATGGATTATATATCTTGGGCCATTTTAAAGTGTAAGGGTGTAAACCCAATTGACATTTAGGATGTTTTTATTTAATGAGCTTCATATATGTATATTGGGACAATTATATGTATATGTTTAGAATAAGGGATGCATGTTTAATTTACATGGGTTGTGGCCACCAAGTGAGGTGGATTGTGATAACTTGAAATATTGTGAATATTAGGTGGGAAAAGAACTTGGAAAACAAAGGAGGTTATGTCAAAATTTTATGAAAAATTAAAAGATGTGTTAAGTGTGAAATACACCTTTCAAATAAGTGGGAAAGATGTCAAAAGGGGGGGTTTAGAAATCTTGAAAGAATAGGTTAAGAATGGAAGAAAAATGACTTGAAAAATTTTGGAAAAACGTGAGAAATGAATGCGAAATTAATTTATCCAACCTAATAAACTTTCATTTACTTTTCTTATTTTTTTTCCTCACTCCCCGGGTTTGTGGAAATTCGGGGCATGACAATGGAAGAGGTCAGAGTTTTTCTCTAGCCAGAACCCACATTTTTCTAGTTAATTATGGGATGAATAATTCCTCCTTGAACAACAAGATATACCTCTTTAGAGTAACTTATGTTGTAGTACTTTTTAATATTGCCCCTTTAAGACCCTATAGCAACTATAGCATGAATACAAGGGAATTTTGACACTTGTCATTCTTTACATGCACATTTTGATTTAGCCAAATAGATAGGATACCTCGTACCCTCATGACTATAGAGAACTCCAATTTTCCAAAAAATAACACATAACAACTCATGCTACCTTTCCCAACTTTATTCAACCTTTGCATGATGCTTTTAGTTACAATACTTCCCTACTCCTTTCTCTTTTGTAATTAATGAGAGCATAATATTGCATATTGTAGTTCTCACAATCATTCATCTTAGTCATGCTAATCACTTAATTCCTTTGTTTTAGTTGAGGTTTGTATTTTATAGTGAATTTGTGTGTTTGCAGTTGAATTGGTGTAAGGACATGCAATTACACGTGTTTCAATGTCACAGAAGACTTGGAAGATGAGCTAAGAGGTCTAGGAGCTAAGAGGTCTAGGAGTGAAGCCAAGGCCACTACAAATAGAATTAAGAAAAAGATCATTTCTACCGGTACATTTTCTACTAATACAACGAAGGCCAGAAGTTGGTTCTACTAATAGGTGAGTACTATTATACGGGTAGGTTGAAGAAAGAGAGGGGTTCCACCTGTAGGAGAGCAAGGCAACTAGTAGGAGGACAACAGTGAATAGTCCTGCCGGTATGTCATTTTCTACTTCCTACTAACAAGTTCCTGTAATTTTAGTAATCAAGACTCCTAAGGAAGGAAATCTGCTGAATATTTTGAGGGTCATGATTGGTGGATAGAAAGGAGGATTTTCAACACAAGACCTCTCATAAATACTCAAGTCTAGCAAGAGATAAGAGAGCTCTATTCCATCGGTCTATTCATCGTCTTTTTTTTCTCTTTCCTAGGGTTTTAGACTTTCTTCTTCTTCTTCTTTTAAGCTTTCTTCGTTTTTTTAGTTTACAAGCTTTGTATCAATTCAAGTATTAAATTCTTGCAAGCCAATTACTTTTGGTTCCTTTTTACAAACAATTTACATTCATTGCAATTTCAATACAAGGTATTTATTTTTCTTGCAATTTCAATTCTTGCAATTTAAATTCTTGTTTCTTTGCTTTCAATTACAATAATGCTTTCCTTATTTTCTTTTAAATTCAATTCAATCATGAGTGATTAGTCATTCACTGGTTTGATCTGATGAAGTAGTCTCATCCTTGAATTGAGGGTTTTGACTTAAAATTGGGGCTTGTCTACTGTCAGGTGATTTGGGTTAATTGAATGGTTTAAATTGAAGATGCTATCAAATTGTATATCTTCATGTTTACCAGTCGACAACTAAGATTAGCACGGGTAATTCTTGTAATAATTACAATCGAAGTGAAATACCTCTTACTCAATTTAATTGTCTTGATTACACATTTGTTATTCATGAATTGGGTGTTAAATGATTATTTACCGCTTGAGTACATTTGACCAGAATATTGACTGAGTTATAGAGTTTGAGTCAAAATGTCTATTCCCAATGAGGTGATATCTACCGATTAACCGTTTCTTTTCTTTAATTTTTATTTCTTAAAGTGATCAATTTTAAACTCTCCAAATTAAAGGTTTTTATTTTCTTTGACCATTACCTCTTGAACCGTTCATTTTCCTTGAGGAGACGACCTCGGTAAACGATACCCTTTCCTATGCTTGAGAATTCCTCAATAATTTAATAAACTTGAAGGAGCTAGCATTTTTAGTGCCGTTGTTGGAGAAAATGGTTTTTGATTCAATGGTGATTTGGAGATCGCTAATGTAAGTCTTGTGATTAACATCACAAGCTCATGTGCGTTTTTTGTTGTATTTTACTTTTAATTTGTTTTTTTTGGTTTATGTGCGTACTTTGTTTTTATTAATTTTTTTTTTGTATATGGTTAAGAGACACATTGCATATTAGACTCTTAACACTTAAACTCACCCACATTGTTGAGATGGATGAAATTAATAATGAGAATCCACAAAATGTGGGGAACCAGGGACAAAACTTTTCCCTAGCTCCCTTGGACATAACAATGGGAATGTTGGAATTAATCTCCCACCGACTTCTATTGTGAGGACGATGGTAGATTATCTTCAACCTACTCGCTCTTCTGAACCCTCATGCATACTTTTATAGGTGCAAGTACAAAATTTCATTATAAAACCTAGTATTATCCAACTATTTTCTCAATTCCATGGTATGGAGAGGGAAAATTCCTACCTCCATAACAAGGAGTTTGAGAAAGTAGTTAGCACATTCGCTGAGTAGAATATGCACGACGAAGTAATAAGAATGAAGTTATTCCCATTCTCATTAAAAGAAAAAGTAAAAACTTGGCTCAACTCTCTAAAGCTCTGAACTATTACTACTTGAGCTGATTTGCAAAATGAGTATTTGAAGAAAATTTTCTCAATTCATAGAACAACAGTTTTCAAAAAGCATGTACAAAACTTTTCTGAAAAATCCAACGAATAGTTCTATGAATGCTAGGAGAGGTTCAAAGATCTCTTGGATATTATACCACATCATGGCTTTGAGATCTCTTGAATATTGTACCACATCATGGATTTGAACCATGGTAGTTGGTGAGTTTCTTTTATGAAAGAATAACACTAGCTCATTGCCAATTCATCAACATGATGTGTAATGACGATTTTTTGAGTAAAGAGCCCGATGAAGTATTAGACTACTTCGATAATTTAGCAGAGAATGCCCAATCTTGGGATATTTCTAATCTTACTGAACGATCGAAGCAATCTACTCCATACCAGCCTATTGAGGTGGAAAATATGATTTGAGAGATCAAGATGAGTTGTATGCCAGGATTGCTCATTTGTCTAGGAAAGTAGAGAACTTAGAGGTGAGAAAGGTGAACAATATGGTAAGTGTGTATCAAGATGAACCTTGTTCTTTATGCGAGTTGGTTGAATATTCTATAAAGGATTGCCTGACCTTACAAGTTTATCAAGAGGTCCTCCATGAGCAATTGAATGTTATTAACCACACGAGACAACAAAATTCCCCTTACTCCCATACATATAATTAGGGTAGGCATAGCCACCCGAATTTTAGTTGGAGGAATGACACCACTGCTTAACCCTCCACCTCTATGCTTTATGTCCCCTCTAATCAGTTAGTGTCCGATCTTGTTCAGTCTAAAAGTAACCAGTCTTGGCACCCACTGATTAGTAACTAAAATCAACACCTTACTATGCATTTTTAAGACTAATTATACTTTGATGGATTTTAAATTGTAAAACCAAGGTAAATTTAAACTTTTTCAGAAAAAGGGAAAAATGGTAATTTGCCACCCATATGCGTATTTTAAATACTCATGTTGTAGAGCTTGAATGAGAAAATGGACTTCACCGTCGGACTCGTATCGCAAAATCTAGTTACCCTGTCAAATTTCGTCGAATTATGAGATAGTCGAACTTTTACGCGTCGTTCGAAACGATTGCGTGACGAATGACATTGCAAAGGTCCCCAAAAATAATTTTTTTAAAAATTTTCTTAAAAATAAAGTTAAATTTTAAATAAAATTAATTTAAACGTAAACCAGGATGAAACAAATCGTTTCGAGCCGAAAACGGACCCGAATAAGTGGGGGACACTTGGCTCGATCTGAGCTAAGTCTTTCAAATTATAAATAGTGACTTAAATAAGATTTTTTGGAGAAATATCTCCATTTTTTCAGCCTCACACATTTTGGAGAGAAGAGAGAGAAGAGGAAAAAAAATCAATCTTCAAGTCCCTGTTTGATAACGTTTCCATTTTTCGTTTTTGAAAAACGAAAAACGAAAACAAAAAACGACCTTTTTTAATTTTTGAAAATCGCCTCTCATTTATCAAACGATGACAGAAACGAAAAACATAAACGGTTACCAAACGAGTTTTTTTTTTCTTGTTTTCTCTAAATATCAAAATAAAAACGAAAAATAAAAAATTTAGGCCCCGTTTGGTAACTTTTAAATTTTTCGTTTTTCGTTATAAACGTTACCAAACAGGGCCCAAGCTTTCCCCTTCGTTTCCTAGAGTTCTGTCGATCAGAATTCGTCAATCCAAGAGTTAAAGTCGATCACCGCGACGAGGGCTACATCTACATACCTAGAAAAGTAGATTTCACCGAAGATCCAAAGAAAATATTTTTGAGAAATCAAGTTCTAGGGCTATTGTTGGTGTTCTTGTAAGTTCTATCACTTCCTCCACGCTATAAGATGTATGATTTTTCCTACTTTGGTTTTATTCCTATCCTAAGGGACTGTTTTATGGCTTGTTTAGGGGCTGTTTTGTGGCTGAATTTGGGATTGTTTTATAGCATATTTAGGGGCTATTTTGTGGATGAATTTGAGACTATTTTATGGCATGTTTAGGGGTTGTTTTGTTGCTGAAATTGGGACTGTTTTATGGCCTGTTTAGGGGCTATTTTGTGGTTGAATTTGGGACTATTTTATGGCCAGTTTAGGGGCTATTTTGTGGCTGAATTTGGGATTGTTCTTAGGCTATTTTACAGACTATTTTTAGGCTAAAATTGTGCCTCAGTGATTAAGTGTGTTATTGACCTAAAAATTGTGATAACATGCTTGAAATTGTTTTATGAAAATTGTCAATGTATATGCATGCTTGTGTTATGTTGAAATTGTAGAAAATTATGGGAATTATATGCTTATGATATAATTTTACCATGAAATATGTGAAATGTATGGAATATGTTATCATTGTGCAATGGGACATCATATTGCATATGCACGGTAACATCGCATTATGTGGGTGTGTGCATGATTGTCGTTAACACCACACTTGGTGAATGACGAGGAAACTCGATTAAGCTTGGTCGAAGACCTGGCCAAGTCGCACGGGTTGTATGGTGATTAGGGTTGGGGATAGCAAGAAGGGACTAGAAGATCCCTCGGGTGAGAGGCCCAGTGGTTGGGATATACTCCCTTGGCTTGATTCGTGAAGTGTGTGGGTGTACGTGGAGCTCTTAGTGGAAGTCCATAAATTCCGAGTAGGTTGGAGACCCTTGCTGTAAGCCCATAAACATCCACCCTATACATAGACCCTAGATTGGTACAAGTCATTTGATGTGCAACATAAGTGACAGTTCCATACACATTGGCACTTGCATTATGTTATGGGAGTAGGTGAGGACTCGAGTTAAAGTTGTATGAGTGAGTCTCATTTCATTTTATGGCAGGACATGGTAAAATCCCTAACATGGGATTGCATTTTCTTGATTGAAAAAAATGTTGTTTGTAAATTATTGCATGTGCACATTTCATATACATCTAGGATAGAGAGTAGCCTCTGTAGGAAATACTTTACTGGGCGTGGCTTACCTTATACGGAAAAATATTTCAGGTGCGGGAGACACATCGGTGGACGGCTCTCATTTGGGGCCGCAAGGGTGAAGAAAGGCCGACTTGTGGCCTTTAACCTCGGTTTATGTAAAACTTTTGTTCAAACTATATTTTGGCATGTAATGTATGTAAAGAATTGTAATTGGAATTTTATGGACAAATTTTAATATAACCTTGCATGCTTTGTATGAGTATGGATAAATGGACCCGGTGTGATCTATATTTACTCTTAAATGGACCCAATGTAATCATTGTTTAATATTAGGTCTCATATGGGTCATATGAATGTATATTGCACAAGTTGCATTTTGGGTAGAGCTTCCCATACAAAGGAGACTCTGCCCAATTTTTGTTAAATTAAAGACCTCGGTAAATGGGACAAAACGATGTGATATCGAATTACTCGGTATCCATGAGTATTCCGTTAGTTGATGGGTAATCGACGGACCCCCGAATTTTGGGGCGTCACATAAATGATGGCATTTTAGGACATAAATTGAACAAAGGTCCAAAGACAATGAATATCAAACTTTTATGTAACACCAGCATACCCTGGAGCAAAATTGAAGAAGCTAGGAACAAAGCAAGAACGTTCAAATTCCAACTCACGTTCGAACGTCCCCTTGAATGATTTGAAGACCAGGATACTGAATGCAAAGCGTTAAGTTGTGCATGGAGTGTGGAAATAGATTTCACAGAAGACCACAAGCCACTTGAGTGGGAAGGTCAGACCCCACCTGACGTTTGAACGTCCATCAAGTAAAGACAGAAGCAACGTTCGAACATTGTCCCCAGACTGGCTGAAGAGTGGTTGACTTTCCCTTGGACTTTGGTGGCCTTGCACTATTCTTTCACACTCTCTTGCTCCCTCCTCTTTGCCTATAAATACTCCCATTGTGGGAGGTTCAAAGGGAGTTGGATTGGCACTAGACCAACATTTTCTTAGCTTGTTGTAGAATTAGTCTTAGAATTAGTTTTATGTTTACTTGCATAGAGGGAGATAGATCATCTTTTGGTTGAGGAGGAAACCTCGAAAAGAGCTTTCTTCTACTTTCAATATTTGTTTCATTCACTTCTATTGATTGAGCTTCTTTCTTCCCTTTGAATAGTGAAACTCTTCCACTTTTCTAGAGCTTTGCCAAAGCCATGAGGGGTGGAATGTGATTCACTTATTTTTTGTTGAAGATTGGCTCCTTTCATATTGTGTTTTACTTTGTTCTTCCTCTACTTGTAGGGATGAACATCACTCACTTTTCTAGATTTATCAAATCCATAAAGAGTGAGTAGTTTCTCATTCACTATTTAGTAAGAGGTAATGGACATGTATAAATCATCCGAAAGTTATATATGTGCATTTCGTTTATGTTTAATGCTTTACATTTCACTTTCTTATTGAATGATTAACTGCATCTAGCAAAGCTAAGGTACTTTGTATAACCATAAGTACTTTCTATAATATATATAACTCTTGCATAGAAAGATAAGTACTTTGTATAACCTCGGTTAGATGTTCATGACTACCCTTCAATCTTCACCATTATTGTGCTTCAATTAAAGAATGGAAATAGAATAATAATGTTATGTTTGGATGCCTTGTAGAAACACTTGCTTGTTTGTATACGGGTTGACTCTCAGCACTGACAATTCTTGTAAACTTCTAGAAAGACATCGAAACCATGCGATTAATTCTCATAATCCACATTTATCTTTCGATTACCTTGCTGTTGACACAAGTGTTGATTGAGTTATCAAACACAAATATAATAAACTGGATGACTGACTACATGTCCGGATCCTCGAACTAAAGTGTGAATTTTTAAATTTGAGATTATTTTATATTTTGTCTAGAAAACCTTCTTGGAAAGAATCCTATATCCTATCCAGGAAATCCCATACACTACACAACTTCAAATCTCAAGGGTTACAATCATTTGGTCTCCACCACTGTTTTCCTCGAGACACCAACAATAGTTCCCTGTGGATTCGACTTCGGACTTAAACCGAATTATTACTATAGCTTGACCGCCTGTACTTAGGTGTACACAAAAAAGAATCAAGTCAAGTTTTTGGCACCGTTGCTGAAAAACCTTAAAAGGTGTTTTACGGTAAAAGGTAAAAAGACATTCTTTTTTGTATATATTTTTGAATTACTTTTTAAATTTGTTGGCAGAATCATTTGCGTTTGTGAATCAGCCTGAACCATCTTCACCTAGATCAGTAGCAGACTCTTATGAAAATAGTATGATAAATAATAAGAGAAAAGGAGAAGTCCCTGTGAGAGAGCAAGAAGTGCCTAATATTCGAACTTTGCGGGATTACTTACATCCCACAAGAAATAGTATCCCCTCTTGTTTTGTCTTTCCTCCAGATGCACCCCTCTTTAATGAAAAGGCGGGGATAGTGCAACTACTACCTCAATTCCATGGACTCGAATATGAAAATCCGTATCTGCACATAAAATATTTTGAGAAAGTATGTGGAACATTTCAAGACAATTCTAAACTGGCCACAATGAAACTTTTTTACTCTCTCTAAAGGACAAAGCTAAACAATGACTACATTCTTTAAAAGCTCTTTCAAAACCTAACTGGCAGGTATTATAGAATGATTTTTTCAGAATTTTTTTCCCTCTACGCCGCACTAATGCACTCAAAAGGAAAATCATGAATTTTTCGGTCAAAGAAGGAGAAACCTTTTACCAAAGTTGAGAGAGATTCAAAGATATGCTCTAATCCTGCCCATACCATGCTTTTAAGAATTGGACTTTGATATGATTTTCTATGACTCTTTACCTACTAGAGTACGTCACTTTGTCGAAATGATAGCCCAAGGAGAGTTTATGGGTAAGAGTCCGGAGGAGGCATTCAATTTTTTGACACCATATCTGATAGTTCTCAGATGTGGGACTCAGCCTTTTCTATCCCTGTTGAAGCCAGACCATCTACTTCCCAAGGGAGTAAGTAAGTCTTGAAAGAGGATGATGACCTAAGAGCAAAAATATCCACTCTATCTCGAAAGCATGGAGCTTTAGAGATAAAAAAGGTACATCAAGTTAATGTTGGCCCTCCCACAGAACAAGTGTGTGGGATTTGTGCACATGCAGGTCACCCTACTGGGGAGTGTCCAACCATTTCGACATTCAAAGAGGTTTTGTTGGAACAAACAAATGCAATTTTCAACTTCAACAAGCCCTACTCCAACCTACATTAGAAACATACAATCCAGGGTGGCAGAATAACCCAAATTTCAATTGGAGGAACACACAACCAGCTCTCATGAATCCACAAAATTCACAACCACTACCTTAAGGACCTCCTGCATATCTGTAACGCCCCAAAATACACACTGGACGGCATTACATTCCATAACCATTCATACCATGAGAGCACTAAGACAAACCATCAATAAAGAAGACTTCATAACAATAATTCATAACATTTACATCAATATCCCAAAAGAATATGCCATCTTTGGCCTTTACATTCCCAATAAAAATTTACTATTATAGTGCAGCGAAAATTACAAAAGAAATCTAGACTATACAGTGTTTCAAAATAATATTCTAGTCTAGAATAAAAATTAAACGACATCTCTAGATGTCCCACTCGGGATCCAAGTATCCCTCTAGTGAAGCCTCTCCAAGGTACGTCTCGTTAGCACCGAGATCCTCCTCTAGCACCAAATCTGAAAAATGTAATTTGTAGGGGGTGAGCACGAAGCTCTGTAGCCACATTTCTCCCAAACTTAAACAAGGTTTTAAAACATAGAAAACGGTCGGTCTCATTTCACAAGTAACATATATAACCTTTGAAATAAAACAGGGGCATTTTAAAAGAGATCTCAAGTTTAAACAGTAGCAATACACAAATAAACGAATAAAAGGAGTTTAGCAACAATAACCAATATTCCAATTTAAGCTATTAAGAAAAAGAGCTTCTCCCCCATGCATTGTCCCATACCAATGCATCGGCAAGAACGACCCAACTCATAATTCCATGTATTTTCGGTTCATCCCCGTACTATGTATGATGATTGCTTCCCATGAATCTATCCCACAATTACACCTAGTCCACCAATCACAATCACAATCATAGTCACAAGCACTTTAGAAAAGGGCGTCTACCATCACAATGGCAGTGACGAGTCCCTTCCTAGGAAAAGTATACTATCCCTTGTTCGAACTCCAGTGAACGATAGTGGTTGCATTACCAAATGACAACCCACTACAAGTGTTAGGAAACCATCTCACCCCCATTGGGGTAGACTAACCTCTAACACTCTACGACATCTCTCGAAGGTAATCCAAGTCCATCACAACACCCATACAATGAG
>CM042197.1:14573920-14602090 GCA_023539305.1 Ilex asprella | reverse complement strand
GTAGTAGTCACAAGGTATTAAGAAACAATGATTATATAGCATACCTGTATAATTTAAAGTGAAAAGATTACATATATATAGGCCCTAGCCTCAATGTAAGTGAATGAGAGAAAATCCCCTACCTTGAATCCAAGAGTTTTAAGCTAACCCCAAGCTCCAAAGATCTCCTTCTTGTCTTCTCTTAGGGTTCCAAGAGGTTTGGGTCAAGGTGTAGTAAAAGTGTAGAAGAAGAGAGGAGAAGAATGGTGTTCTTGAGAAATTTCGGTTTTGATTTCTATAAGGTGTGAAGCTATTTTGATCTTGATGTTTTTTCCTTTCTTTATCTCCTCCTAGGGCTCTAGGATGTCTGTTGTGAGAATGAGATGAAGAATGGAGCAAATAGGGCTTGGAATGGGGTTTTAAAACCCAAAATCCCGACTTTTTAACTGTTTGGAAGGCTTAAAAGAAGCGGTACCGGTACTGGGTACCGGTACCGGTACCGTTTAGCTACTGGTTTCGGGGTACCGGTACCATTTGACTGCCTCGACTTTCAGTGCAGTTTTGAGCCCTTTATAGATCGAATTGGAAAATTTTTATTAGAGACACTTTTGTAGCCCTTGATGTGTAATATCTACTGTCAAACTTTCAGATCAATTGGATATCAGGATAAAAAGTTATGGCCAAAATACTAAGAAGTGTCCAAAATATTTTATACCCAAAATTTACGAAATTTGTGTTTTTATTCCGGAGTACTTCCAAGCTTCCAATGCACCTCATATTACCTCTCCCAAGGTTTTTCGAGCTTCTGGATTCAATGGAAATATTATTTTGACCTAAAAATATTTAGAAACTTATCTAATAACTAATTTCAATCTCAAACGTGTTTGAAACTTAAACATCCCAAATCCATTTGTCTCCCAATTATTCATTTCTAATAATTTAACCTATGTGATTCATTCTTACATCATTATACATATTCTCATTTTCACAATAATTATCTATCATATAACTATATACATTTATAAAAGAAAATGCGGGGTGTTACAATATCAAACATACCAACCATCACACAATAGAAGCCTTGAGGATACATTGAACCAGTTTATGGAAACCCAAATGAACTACAATACCCATTCCACATAGAATTTCACTGATTTCAAAGCTCAAACTACAAACTATTTCGAGGATATCAAAAGCCACATCCAAAAATTGATTCAATCCATGAGCGAACACGAGAAGGGAAAGTATCATGCCCAACTAAAAATCTCCACAAGGCCAATTTCATGTGAGAAATCCTTCAATCATGGAAACCCTGCAAGATCAAGCCCAAGTCATCACTATACTGAGAAATGGCAAGGTGATTGACAAAACAATCAGAAACATGTTGACTCCAAGGCCAAAAATCGAGTCAATCCCATGCACTGAACAAGTTGAGCCTGAGCCTGTGATTGAAAAAAAGCCAGAACCATCAAAGTAAAAAGATCCTTCTTGTCCTATTCCTGCTCCTTTTTCCCAAAGATTAAAGTTGTACAAAAGTTGAATAACCAGCCAGAAATTTATGAGCTTTTTAAGGAAGTAAAGATCAATATCACACTTTTGGATGCAATCAAACAGGTTCCGTCTTTTGCCAAGTTTTTAAAAGACTTGTGCACGATCAAGAGACACCAAAATGTCCAAAAAAGAGCTTTGTTGATGGAACTAGCAAGTGTCTTACTTCAACACTAAATCCCTCCAAAATACAAAGACACTGGGTGTCCAACTGTGTCGTGTGTTATTGGAAACTTCAGAATAGAACAAGATTTGCTCGATCTTGGAGCAAGTGTCAATTTGCTCCCTTTCTCTGTCTAGCAGCAAGTGGGTCTGGGTGAACTCAAACCCACTTGTGTCACACTCTAGTTGGCAGACATATCTGTAAAAATTCTAGGGGCATTGTTGAAGATGTACTTGTCCAAGTGGACAAATTTTCCTTCCTTATTGACTTCATTGTTCTAAACACTCAGCCAGCAATGCATTCAAAGAACCAAATTTCCGTTATTCTTGGTCGACCCTTCCTAGCAACCTCAAATGCACTAATCAATTGCAGGAATGAATTCATAAAATTAACTTTTGTAATATGACTCTTGAGTTAAATATTTTCAATATTACTAAGCACCCTGGAGAGTGCTTGGATTATTTTCCTGTCGTTCCTAACCTCCTAACATCTCCCTCAATGTGTGTATGATGTATATGTAAGGGGGAGTGTCACTCTCCCTTGGGACGATGTCAAAAGAAATGGCAAAGGGGTGGTGGAATATGAAGTGTGTATGGGCAAAATTGCTTCCCAAGCATAATAAGACTTTTGCGGGTCATGTTTTACTTAGAGGTATTCCAAGATCGTTTCCTCGGGGAAGGATATGAATCGTGTAAAAGGTGATTTTGGTAAAAGAAAATATAAAATTATTTGTTGTTTGGAATTGGTTTGGGGTTTGTGTTGTGTTGAAATTTAAATGGGAAATAAGTGTTGGCTAATCCAAGTGGTTACTCCGATGGGAATGTCAAAACAACTCGAAAACTTCCTCCAATAGAGCATAGATGTACGATTGATTCGTGAGAAGTTAGGTACGAGATTGAAGTGAGGATCTAAGCATAACCTGTGACAAGTTTATGGGATATCAAAGACTCATGATCTTGTCCACCCTCAACTCAGTCAAACCGAGTCATCGTACTCTGAGAGGAGGTAAGAAGAAGAGTTATAATGACATACCCAAGAGGACGTCTGCTTTAGATTAGCCAACTAAAAAGTTTAGCTAAAATAAACTAAAATAAGTGCATTCAATACATATTTCTAACTAAGAAATTAATGAACATAGAAGCATCAATGGTGAAAGATTTAATGAGAGATTAAACTTAAAAGAAACTTGAAATAAATGGCATTCAAGGCATTAAAGGAAGCTTAAAAGATTCTTACATGAAATTAGAAGACAATGCATAGAAGAATATGTAAAAATCTCAACTTCTCTCTCTAACATAATTCATCTTCTTCCTAGACTATCTCTCTCTATATCACAATGTATATTCCCTTATGGTGTATCTCCCCTACCACAAATGTCCATGGTGTGAGCCCTAGCTAGGTGATGTGATCCCCATCCATAGGGCTACAAAAGAGTGAGCTGGAAAGGGTAGGTGTAGACTTTGTCTGCATACCCATCATCTCTCCTCTTCTCACTCCTCATTGATCACCAAGGCTCCAAAAGTCAAATGAGAGTTGTGAAAGGGATGTCCATGGTGTTGGAAGTGTCAGAGGTAGATAGGAGAATGTCTGGTGGGACCCTCAAGGCAGCAGAGCATGACATGTAAAATCTAGCTGTATCAGTACAACCTACTAGTAGGTCGAACTCCAGTAGGCTTAAAATACCAGTAGGTATCGCGGTAGGTTGAGGTCCAGTTGTTGAAACCTACCGGTAGGTTTTTTCCTGTTTTTGCTGATTCTTTAGTTTCCTCACCTCCAAAGCTATCTTCAAGCCATCTTTCCATTATCATTCACCTCAAATCATATGAGAAGGCTTTAAGAAGCACCATTTATCACCTTTTATCTGCAAACACCATAAATCTTCGTTAATAGCTCAAGTAACACAATTCCACTCATTTAATCTCCGAAAGCAAGTGAAAATGGAATGTATTGGCACATGAAATATGCAATATTTTGTGGTAATCACAATCCCCCAACTTGAGCTTTGCTAGTCCCTAGCAAAGTTTATTTTCAAAACAAGAATCTAACACACAATAATCCATTTAAATAAACAATTTCCTCAAACAGTCAAAATACATAAATCATAATGCAATTGTAGAAATAAACTTGGATAGATGGAAACAAAAATTGTGGTATTCCATTCATGTGTTTCAAAGTTGTAGTACATGGAGTCGGACATCAAAAAGAGAAAAAATGGCTATGACCTAAGGGTTCTTCAAATAGGCCATCAACTCCATCCTAGCTACGTACAATCCAACACAAAAATAAAAGATAGACACCACAAATCTTCCTACTCCTCATCCCCATCTCCATCATCATCCCTATCAAAGTAACTCTTACCCTCTACATCCTCATTAGTATCTTCATCATCATCATCAACCTCAACCACTGTGAAGGTAGAGGGGATACATGTAAAGGGGCCAATAGTTGGTGAAGTGGGTCCTCCGGTGATGGGCCTCCCTGGGAAAGTGTGCATAAGTAACTCCTTCATCATTGCCGTCATACCCTATACTAATGCCTCTATCTCATGCACTGTAGACTCTAATTCATCGAGGCGCTAAGGTATCGAGCGCTCTGGTGCAACTGTGGATGGCCCAGCAGATGAGGATCCCGGGATGGAAGGCTCCGCAGCTGGAGCAGTTGAAGATGGTCAAGGAGCCGCAGAATCAGAGCCCAAAGCCCTAGCTGGCTCCCCTGACTCACTGCCTTTCTTTTTTTTTTCTACTCGCCTTTCCAATAGCCCCAGTCATAGGGGGAGTGAGCTTATCAAAGGCATAGGCGATTGAAGTGCTAGCACATCCGGGTCACCAAGCTCCCGAATGGAAAATTGGTCTTAGGCTTCTGTGTCTCGGCAAAGTCTTATATTACCTCCCATATAAAGAGGGCAATTCCTGACATGACTGCATCTAAAATGGCCAACTTCTCCATGTTTGGAGTCTTTTCCACACCCCCCGAGAATAGATTATAATGAAGAAGTTTATTCAACAGCCCATAGGAATGCTTCAATCCCCCAACGTGGATTTTCCCCTTGAATTGACTAGGGTCTTCATACATCAACCCTACAAACTCAGAAATGGTCTTGGCTAGGGTAATGTTATGAGGATAGACTGGTGGAGAATCAGGTGGCCTCTCATACTTTCCTAAGAGAGTGGCAATCACATCAAAAGTCACCTCAAACGACTTCCCCCTTACATTGGCCCTCAAACTCTCAACTTCATTCACCCCTACCACCCTGAGTGCTTGATAGAACTCTCGACACTTCGATAAATTATACCCGTCCACGGGCTCAAATGAGAATCTCAATCCATTTGCCTCGATGAGCTAGACAGCCCCATTCCTTGGGCCAAGCCAAATGTGGTCGAGATGTCGCTCACATGTAACATTCTTCTCCTGGATCAATTGGATCTGTGCCTCATGCCTCAACTTCTTCCTTTGTTCATTACGGTCCCCGTTTGACCCTTCTCCACTCCTCTTGCGACTACTGAGCTCCTGGGGTTGAGAGGAGTAGGGTCCGATTTTCTTGGTCGGGGCTATGCAATGCAATAGTGCCCTCACAGACAAGAATGCAAAACAAATCAAGAACAGACCCTCAATTGGGTCCATAGCTTCATGAATGACCTCCAAGTGATTAGCCATTGAGAGATTCTTGAATAGATTGGAGAAAGTAGAGAGGATTTGAGCTTATAGGATTTTTGAAAATTAGGGTTTTGAAGGGTTGACTTGCACTAAATCACAACTCAAGGAATGGAGAATTGAAGGATGAGGAGGGGGATTTGGAAACCTAAGAGGGTTTTGAGTGAGAGAGAGAAGCTTTAGGGTTTGTAATTTAAGAGGTAAATGAAGGGTTCCCCAAAAAAAATCGATTAAAAGCCCTAATTTTGGGCATTCCAGGCGAAACCTACTAATATAGCCTACCGGTAGGTCGAACTTCAGTAGCCAACACCTATTAGTATGGCATATCGGTAGGTTTTGCCTTAGGTACAAAATACTCCTGCTGAGCAACCCAGTACCTCTTCACTTCATTCCAAGACCTACCCTATACATTCTAACACTCTCTTTATAACCTTAACTCCCTCCTAAACATGTACTACACTCATAAACCAAAATTTGACCCATCATGCCCAATTCATTACCAAAATTGCAATGTGATTTAAAATTTTGATGCATTCAACGTACAACGCATGGATTGCTAACTTTAACTATCAAAATGAACACCCAAAATGCAAGTCACATAATTAATAACATGGGAATTCCTAATTCATTTCAAATATAAAAAACTTGAGCAATATTCCCCTAATCTGCAAGCATGGAGCTATGTAACACATTTCTCAAATGATCGAACTAAGCACAAATGAGTACCACTATAGCCTCAAATACTAGTCTAAAGTATGCACCTACACATCTATTTTCAAACTCATGAGTGTGAATTGGATAAGTAACTTGAACACTTACACAACAGAATTCACATTCGAATGGCTAGCCAAATTCAGCTTTAGTGCAAAACTCACCAAAGACCACTCTTAACAATAAAATACACTCTAGATATCCTAACATGCACTCCATGTGTATATGTGAGATAGATTTTTGTGCAAAAAAACAAAGTATGTTCACATGTAATTCAAAAACGAAGTTCATGTATGAAAATATAGCGACTTTGGCATAATCTCATGAAAAGAATGCTTGGGCATTGGGTAGCGACACTAACTCATCATTTTCTTTTAAAAACATGCATCCCCATGCTTCTTTAGATCACTTAGAACTTTAAAGGTTATAATGGGGCCTTGGGGTGATATTGAGGCAAAAAAAAATGAAGGACATAAGGTACAAAGAGGGTTGTTCTGAGTGAAAGACTTTATATTTCAAAAACACCCCCTTTTTATGGGATTCCAATCTTATACCATCACCACACTCTTTATTTTTTCTCTTTTTTTCTTAAAATTCTCTTTTTCTTTTGATCATTCTTTCTTCTTCTCACTCCTTTTTCTTCCTTTCCTTGAATTTTCATTCTCTCTCTTTTTTTTTCAACTCTTTGAGTTTCAACGACAATCATCCCTTGCTCGAAATATTCAAAAATGGCCTAATCACTTCCAGATAAGCATAGGAGAGAAGTATACATTTCAGACAAGTTAATCAACTCCATCAATGAACCTAACCAAAACAAGTATAATGAGACTATATAACAAATTTAAAAATTAAGAATTGTTCATTAAGTAAATGTAAGTCCCCTTCAAAAAGAATTGACACTAAAGCTCTCATGGGTCCTTACTCATGTCCACTACTTATGCCAAGCCTAAAATATGAATTAAATCCGTAAATTGCTAAAATTACAAGTTCAAATGACACATACAGTTGAGTTCAAAAATAGATACATATGTGATACTCACGTATAGGATTCACTTCTATATTATGCTCATGTGCCCAGGGTTCAACAGAAAGATCAACATATCATCAAACCCAAACACTCTTAATAAGAGAATACATATCAACATTTAGATTTTTTTTACAAAAATTTTCAAAATTTTCACATGATTTGCAATATTGTAAACAAAATTTGGTATAATCCACAAAAAAAAAAAAATCTACAGACATTGGTGTAACATGCAAAAGGGAATTTTCACAGACATTGGTGTAACATGAAAATGGTGTACCCCACCCCCACTCAATTCATGCATTGTCCTCAATGCAAAAAAATGATATGAAATGCAATTAAGGACAATTAAAAGATGATTAGGGTTAGAGAACACATCGCAGTTGAGCTTAGACAAAAACACCCACGTCCGAAACTAAGGAAAACAAAGCTATACAACCAAGTAAAGTAAGTAACATAAAATGAAAATAACATAAGTAAATAAGAAAATTGTACACTATAAAGCGTGAAAACTGGTTATTCTTCCACAAATTCCGGATACACCGGATCCATCAAATCATCCTCCACCAATTGTCCTTCAAAACACTCAAAAAATGGCATAAGTATTTGGCTATTGACCTTGAATGTTTGACCATTCTCGGGGTTTGTGACATCCACTGCATCATTAGGGAAGACCACCTTGACAAGATAGGGGTCATCCAAACGGGATCGGAGTTTTCCTTAGAAAATGGAGAGATGAGAGTTGTATAAAAACTCTTTTTGGCCGGGCTCAAATGACTTCCTTAAAATAGATTTTTCATGAAAGATCTTAGCCCGCTCATTTGAAAATTTAGAGCTCTTATATGCGTCTCTATGAATCTCCTCCAATTCATTCAATTCTAGCGTTCTATGCTCTCGGGCCATCCTCGAATTGAAATTTAAAGTTTTTATGGCCCAATAGGCCTTATGTTCCATCTCAACTGGAAAATGGAAAGTCTTTCCATAGACGAGCCGCTAGGGAGACATGCCTAACACAGTCTTATAGGCGGTGCGGTAAGCCATAGGGCATCAATCAGTCTGTCTAACCAATCTTTCTTATTTGGGTTAACCATTTTTTCTAAGATATTCTTGATCTCCCTATTAGCCAACTCGGCTTGGCCATTGGTTTGTGGGTGGTATACAGTGTATACCTTATGAGTGACGTCATATTTGAACATTAAAGATGCAAATAGCCTATTGCAGAAATGTGATCCACCATCACTTATTATTGCACGAGGCATCCCAAACCTTGCAAAATATTTTTCTTTAGAAACTTAACCACGACCCGGTGGTCAGTGGTCTTGGTTGGGATAGCCTCCACCCATTTGGACACGTAGTCCACTGCCAGTAGAATATATAGAAAGCCAAATGACATAGGGAAGGGACCCATAAAGTCAATGTCCTAGCAATAAAATATTTCTATAACAAGTACTGAGGAGAGGGCAATCAAACGCTGGCATCTATCACATTCTTTACAAAATGTAACATAGTCTTTGTTAAGTGAGGGCCAATAAAAACTTGAATGAAGAGTTTTCTCTGAAGTCTTCTTTGTTGAGAAGTGCCCACCGCATGCTTGTGAATGGTAAAATACAAGGACATTCCGTTGTTCATTCTCCGATATGCATCTCTGTATGACTTGGTCAGGGCAGTACTTGAACAGGTATGGGTTGTCGAAGCAAAAGTACTTCACATCCGCCATGAATCTCCTTCGATCCTCTGGGCTCCACTGCGGTGGTATTTATTCTATTCCAAGATAATTACATATGTCAGCATACAAAGGACACACATAATGAATTGAAAGCAATTGCCTATCAAGAAAGGAATCTAGGATATGAATGTGCTCATCAGCCTCTTACACCACTAGTTGAGATAAATGATCCACCACCGCGTTCTCCATTCACTTCTTATCTTTAATTATCAGATTAAACTCTTGGAGTAAGAGGATCCACCTGATAAGTCTTGGCTTGGCATCCTGCTTAGACAACAAATACTTTAAAGCAAAATGACCAGCATAAACAACTATCGGTGAACCAAAAATGTAGGGACCGAAATTTATGTAATGAAAATACTACCGTTAGTATCTCCTTTTCTATGGTAGTGTAATTTATTTGGGCTTCATTAAGCATTTTTCTTGCGCAGTATATTACATAAGGTCTGTTCTCCTCCATTTGACACAACACTGCTCCGACCGCATAATCACTCGCATCACACATGAGCTCAAAAGGTAAATCCCACTTGGGTGGTCGCATAATTGGAGGTGTGACAAACATGCTTTTGAGTTTTTTAAAAGATGCCTCACAATCATCCGAGCACTCGAATGAGATGTACTTAGATAGTAAATTGCTCAAGGGTTAGGCCAATGCACTAATTTTTTTTTATAAAACAACGGTAAAATCCAGCATGGCCCAAAAATGACCTGATATCTTTGACGACCCTTGGCATAGGAAGGTTGGAGATGACTTCCAGCTTTTATTTGTCAAATTCAATCCCTTTCGCTGATATGATGTGCCCAAGAACAATTCCTTGTGTCACCATGAAGTGACACTTCTCCCAATTCAAGACTAAGTTTTTCTCTTTGCATCTCTCAAGAACCTTCTTTAAAATTTCCAAGCATCCACTAAAAGAATCCCTAAATACCGAGAAATCATCCATAAATACCTCAACGATCTTCTCCACCATATCACTAAAGATCCCCATCATGCAACGTTGAAAGGTCCTCGGGGCATTACATAGCCCAAAAAGCAAGTGACGGTAAGCAAAGGTACCGTAGAGGCAAGTGAAGGTGGTCTTCTCTTGGTCTTTCAATGCAATCTCAATTTGATTGTAGCCAGAGTATCCATCCAAGAAGCAATAGAATAGATGTCCCGCTACTCTTTCCAACACTTGGTCAATGAATGGTATTGGGAAGTGGTATTTTCTTGTGTATAGATTGGGCTTCTGATAATCAATACAAACTCTCCAACATGTGATCACCCTTGTTGGAATAAGTTTATTCTTTTCATTCTCTATGACTGTAACTTCCGATTTCTTGGGTACAACTTGCGTGGGGCTAACCCACATAATATCGGCAATCAAAAAAATGATGCCCACGTCAAGTAGTTTCAACACCTTGTCCTTCACCACATCTTTCATGATTGGGTTCAACCATCTTTATGGCTGTCGAGACGGTTTGGCGTCCTCCTCAAGATATATCCGATGTGTGCAAATGAGTGGGCTTATCCCTTTGATGTCGACAATTATCCAACCAATAACCCCTTTATGCCTTCTCAACACCTCCAAGAGCTCTTCTTCTTGTGTTACATCCAATGCTGAGTTAATCACCACCGAAAATGTCTCATCGCCCCCAATATATGCCTACTTCAAAAGGGAGGGTAGCGGTTTCAACTCCAATTTGGGCTATTGTACATCCGATGGAAAATTCTTCTTTTATTGATGAGGGAGCTTCTCAAATGTAGGGATCCATTTCTCAACCCCTTTCAAACTTTCTAATTCCTCTTGCTCTTCAACTCCTTCTAGATCAACACTCACGTCCCCTTTGAACTTTAACATTCTCACAAGTTCCAAGTGCTCTTCTTCCAAGGTGCCAATTCTATTTACTTCATGCACTTCCTTATCATCTCTCGTTGAACACATTAAGCTCCATATTCATGTTCTCAAATGTTAGCTTCATAAGACCGTTACTGTAATTAATCATGGCATTAGATGTGACAAGAAAAGGTTTACCAAGTATTACAGGGATTTGGGAACTAAGATTTGCAACCGGGTGAGTATCAAGCACAATAAATTCAACAGGAAAGTAAAATCTATCAACTTGTACTAAGACATCCTCTGCTCCCCTTGGTGTTCGGACACTATGGTTCGCCAATTGAAGTGTGATTGGAGTGGGCTTTAATTCCTCAAGATGAAGTTGTTGGTATACTGAGTATGGAAGAAGATTCACACTAAAACCCAAATCAAGCAATGCTTACTCCATTCAGCAATTCCCAATTGTTATGGCAATGGTAGGACAACCAGAATCTTTAAACTTCAGAGGAGCGTTCGTCCTCAAGATTGAGCTCACTTGTTCAGTGACGAATGCCTTCTTGTGCACATTATCTTGATCTAAAATGTGTACACCCAAGTGCAGGCGATCAAGTTGTAGTAATAAACCGGTTTGAGTTCGGATTTGAATCCACATGGAACTCTTGTTGGTGTTTCAATGTAAGCAATAGTGGAGACCAAATGATTATAACCTTTGAGATTTAAAGTTGTGAGTTTTAGGGATTTTTGCTGGACAAAATATAAGATTCTTTTCGAGACAGTTTTCTAGACAAAATATAAGATAAGGTCAAATATAAAAAGATAGCTCTTTTAGTTCAAGGATCTGGACATGTAGTTAATTATCCGGATTATTAAATTTATGCTTGATAACTCAATTAACTCTCATATCAATAGCAAGTTAATCGAATGATAAAGATGAACTGTGAGAATTAAGTACATGATTTCGATATCTTTCTAGAAGTTTACAAGAATTGTTTGTGCCAAGACTTAACCCGTCAACAAACAAGAAAGTATTTTTACAAGACATCCAAATATGAAATTAATATTTCATTCTTTAATTGAAGCAAAGTAATGGGGAGGATTGAAGGGTAGTCATGAAGATCTATTCGGGGTACTTGCCTTAAGTCGACGAGTCTTTCTATGCAAGAGTCATCCATGTCATAGAAAGAACCCACGATTATACAAAGTACCTTAGCTTTACTAGATGTAATCAATCATCCAATAAGTAAGGGGAATATAAAATATTAAGCATAAGAACAAAGCACAAATATAACTTCCGAATAATTTATACATGCCCTTCACCTTTTACTAAAGAGTGAATGAGAAACTTCTCACTCTTTATAACTTTGGTAAAGCTAGAAAAGTGAGTGATGCTCATTCCTCCAAGTAGAGGAGTTACAAAATGAAATACACTAAACAAAGAGCCAATCTTCACCGAAGAATGAGTGAATCACGTTCCACCCTTCACGGCTTTGGTAAAGCTTTACAAAAGTGGAAAAGTTTTACTCCTCTAAGAAAGAAGGAAACTCAAGCAATGGAAGTGAAAGACATGAACAATAAAAGTAGAAGAAAGCTAGTCACATTTGGAGGGTGGCTTCTGTAACCAAGAAATAAAGGGTTGATTCCTCAACCAAAAAGTGAACTATCTTTCTTAACACAAGCAAATATAAAGCAATTCTACAACTATATGATGGGAGTCTAAGCCTCCATCAAGCTCCTTTCCAAGTACACATTCTCTCCCACAAATGGGAGTATTTATAGGCAAGGAGGAGCAGACAAGAGAGGGTGAAGGAAAAGTGTATGCCGTACAAGTCCATGTGAAAAGCTAACCACTCTGCAGTTAATTCGTGGAGAATGTTTGAACGTGATCTGGCATTCGAATGTTATTTCTATGTTTGCGTTATGGGCGTTCGAACATTGGATAACATTCGAACATTTCTTATGTCTTTGCTTTATGAGCGTTCGAACGCCAGATGGGGTCTTACATTTGCACTCAAGTGTCCTGTGGTCTTCTATGGAATCTTATTTTCACACCCCATGCACATCTTGGTGCTTTGCACTCATCACTCTAATTTTTAATCAATTCAAGTGGACGTTCTAAAGTGGTGCTCAAGTACTTCAAGGTCTTTCTTCTTGACTGCAATGCACTATGTCTCAGTAGTCTTGTCTTCTCATAGTTCAAGTGGACATGCGAACGTGAATTGGCTTTTGAACATTCATGCTTTCTTCCAAGCTTCTCCAATTTTGTTCCCTAATGTACTGATGTTACACTCAAGTGTGATATTTGTTGTTCTTGAGCCTTTGTACATTTTAGGACCGAAAATGTCATCACTTAAACTCCATCAAAGTACAATTAGCCTAAAATAGGCATAGTAAAATGCTAATTTTTAGTACTAATCACACATTAAGCCTTCTATTCACCGTGCACAAATCTTTCAAGATCTTAGCACGAGATGAAATTTTCTTTATGGCATTAAGGAGTGGGATGTTGATCTTTACCTGCTTAAACATTTCAAATATATCAGTATAATTAGCCACTTTGACAGGTGACTGCAAATGATTAGGAAAAGGAGCAGGCATAGGGAAACAAACACACTTTCATCATTCTATTTTTCTTTCTCAACCTCCTCACTTTTTTTCTTCTCACTCGCCTCACCTTTGTTGGTGTCACCCATGATGTCTTTTTCTTTTGGCAATGTGGCCTTAGGTGTGACCTTTGGCATGTTGGTTTTATCAATTTTCTTGCCACTACGAAGGGTGGTGACTTCCTTGAGTTACTCATAACTTTCTCTTAAGAGCTCTGATGACTTGGCGACATGTTGACCTCCAAGGTTTTCTTGGGGTTGATCAAAAAATTTCTCTTTTTCTTGTTGTGATGCTCGCATGTAGTTTGTCAACTTTGTGAGTTGGGTCCTAAGGTCATTAAAAGTTGTGGCATTTTGATTATTGATGGCGGTTTGATTTTGATTGAAAGTATTTTGGCTTTGAATGAAAGCATGAACCATATCCTCCAAATTCCTTTTGTGAGGAGGTTGATATGTGGGAGGATTAGATGGTCCTTGGGAAAAAATTTGTGGAGGTGGACTTGGTGAAAAATTCTATGGTGGTGGGTTCAATGAATACCCTTGCGGAGTGGTTCGAGGGTATTGAGAGCTAGACGCTTGCCCTTGGCCTTGATATTGGTTTTGCCTAGCAGGTGCGAGAGGTGTGTATGCATTAGACCCATGGGGAGTGGGGTTCTCATTTCTCCAACTAAAATTAGGGTGATTGCTCCTCCCTGGATTATAAGTGTTTGAATGTAGAGAGAATGATTGCCTCGTTTGGTTAAAGGCATGCACTAGCTCGTGATACACTTCCTTAAGTACCAGAAGGTTGGGGCAATCCGATATGGAATGCTCCACACTCTCGCAAATTGATCAAAACTCCTCTATCTTTGAAATGTTAGACACCTCGTATCTCCTATTGACTTCAACACTCTCAAATTTCCTTGATAATTTAGAAATTTTGGAAAACAAGTCTTCCTGATCTCTCAAGTCATACATCCCTCCCCCTTGAGTTTGACTACCCCCTTTAGGAGAAGACCATGGTACATCGGTGGGATCCGTAATGTTCCATGATTGTGCATTTTGTGCCAATGTATCAAACTAGTCTAATTGTAATTGAGCACCACGTTAGAACAATTGTGCATTTTGTGGCAATGTATCAAACTAGTCTAATGATTGTGCATTTTGTGCCAATTGTAATTACCATCGGGAATTTTTGGGTCAAACAAACACTTTTAGACTTGGGTGCAAATGTGAATCTCCTGCCCTTTTCGGTTTACAAAAAATTAGGCTTTGGTGAATTCAAACCCACGTCAATTACTCTTTAATTGGCAGACCGGAGTGTGAAAATACCAAGGGGTGGTGGAGGATTTGCTGGTTTAGGTGATAGGTTTTACTTCCTTGATGATTTTATAATCCTAGACATTTCACCTGTCGCTAATCTCGCTGCATGGATTCCCATAATCTTAAGACTAACATTACTTGCAATATCAAATGTCTTAATAAATTGTAGGAGTGGAGTGATGAAATGCTCTTTTGGGAATCTGACTATTGAATTCAATATTTTTCATGTAGCCAAGCAATCAGGGGGTGAGGGAGAGTTTTGGGAGATAGACATGGTGGATGTGTGTGGATGAGAAGTTTGAAACTTCTATCTATTCTGATCCTCTACAATTGTGTTTGATTAATTTTGAATGTGAGGAAGATAACTCTGAGGTTGTATTTTATATTGAATTGCTAAATAATTCAAAGGACTTACAAGGTGTGGAGATAAACCCCAAACAAGAACTGTATTTTGGTGGAGAAAAAACTCGAGTGAAGTTGGGTATTGGGAAATTGGAGCCCAGTTGAACGTTTTGAATAAATTGACTTTTTGTACATTAGTTTAGTTAGATAACTTCTTTTCTTTTTAGATAGTTTTGTTATTTTCTTTTTTGCTAATTTGTTCTTTTGTTATTTTGTAGTTAGTTTTGTTTAGGAGCTATGCTCGGGTGTTCTCTTTCCCTTATCTTCTTATTTCCCATTGCATTATATTTTTTGCATTCAAGGCAATGTAGATTTTAAGTAGGGAGTGAGGTTACACACTATGGTTTTGTTCATATTCCTATTTCTTTTACTATTATTTGTAGTTTAGTGAAATTATTTTTGAAGAATTTGAAAAGAATATGTCTACTTGATTGATACTTGTTTCTCCTGAAGAGATGTGAGATTTAGATATGCTATGTGATACCCGAATTGGTTGCATGCTATACTCTAGAGACTTGTAATCTATACTTGAATATCATAGTGATGTTTGTATTAGAATCTATACTTGAATATCATAGTGATGTTTGTATTGGAAACCCAAACTTTGTTCACAATGAGAATGCAATATCTTTTGAGATTTATGAGATTAGATTTATGTTCTAAAAAATCTTGACATCCATAGTAGAGATGCATGTATAAACCCTGTGAATATTGTGCTTATCATGGTTGAAGAGTTATAATACATTTACTCTAATGATGGCCATTCTGAATTCATTCTTTTTCAAGAATCTCATCATTTTGGTTTTGGTTTTGGTTAAGAGCATAGGAGTAATTAGTTGACTATATCACAACAAAGAGCAACACTTCTCTATACTTTCTGAAAGATGATTCTAGGTCATATTTGAATTCAATTTGAGCCTTAAGCCTGTTCTTTCATTGCATTATCTCTAGTATCCGTCATGATGAGTTTTCATTTCTTTACCTCAATTAATAACCAAGCCGAGGATATAAGTATAAATCTTACCTTGGTTATCCCTAGATGTGTGTATATGATATGTGATGGGAGTTGTGGTGAAAAGATCAAACATGGACGAATATAAAGAAGATGATGAAAGAAAAAAGAAAAGAATGAAAAGAATGGTATGACCAACATGCAAAAAAGATATGAAATATGAAAGCCAAATGCTTATGAAGGAAGAAGAAAGGATATGAGTTTAATGTGCATTGAAAGAATAGTACAATTGCTGAATATTGAATTCATTTAGGGGATAACCTCTTTTGAATCCTTAATTGCTTCATTTCTTAAACCTTCACCTAAGGCCTCATCACAACCGAATCAAGTCCTACTTGATTTTAGAAGGTATGGTTGAGTGTGTAAGCTTTAATATCTATGAGATATACCAACTATATTACTTATATGGCTTTTAATATTTCTTCCATGAGATTATGCCAAGGTCGTCTCATTTAACTTATGCACTTCATTTTCAAGAAATGTGAGAGTAAAAATTTGTCTTAATTACATAAAAATTTGATCATCGCATATACATATGAGTGGAATAACCATGATAAATATAGAACTTCTTTTCTGAATGTGAAAATCTTGGTGAATTTGGCCGTTGAAACTAGCTTTGGATAGCTAATAGGAATATGTCACACACATGGGTTTTGAGTATTAACATGATTCTGAATATTCTTGCATAGCCTTGAACCTTAGAAAAACTGTGTTACTTAGTTTGAGTAGATATAGTATGTCTTTGATTTCATGGTAATTAAGAAGCAGTGAGTTGAAAGCTGGATAGACAAAATGAAGTTTGTAGGTATCTTCTTTGAAAACTTTCACAAAACAACATTCATCTACTAGGGGAAACCTAGGGGTTTAAAGGCTTTGTGCATAGGCTAAATGCATTCGTTTTACCTAAGAAAACAGTTTTGTATTTCTAATTTTGCATTTAATTTTTCATTCCATTAGATTGTTTATTTTGCTTGAAATTCCTTAGCATTGTATTTTTTATTCTGTATCATAAATTTCATTGCATATACTTGAGAATTTATGGCACATTGAAATGTGATTAAGGATTTAATTGAGCATATTTTGAGTCTAAGAATTTAGACTTAATTAGTTTTATTTTTAATTAATTATGTAAACCATTTGTGTGCCACTTATTTTTTAAGCATATGCATTTCAATTTGACGATATTGGTTATGAGATTGAGTATGCTTTGGAATTCATAGTATAATATTAAAAAAAAATTAATGTTTGTTTATTTTGTTTTGCTAAGGGACTAGTAAAATCTAAGTTACGGATGAGAGTATAATATTGCATATTATAGGCTTCATAATCATTCATCTTAGTCATGCTAATCACGTATTTCCTTTGTTTTAGTTGAATTTTGTATTTTTATAGTGTGTTTGCAATTGAATTGGTGTAAGGACATAGAATTTCACGTGTTTCAATGCCACATAGGACTTGGAAAATGAGCTAAAAGGTCCAGGTATGAAGCCAAAGCCACTACAAGTAGAATTGAGAAAAAAATTCTTTCTACCAATAGGTCTTCTACCGGTACAACGAAGGCTAGAAGTCGGTTCTACCAGCGAGTGAGTACTATTCCACTGGTAGCTTGAAGACAGAGAGGAGTTCTACCAGTAGAAGAACAAGGCAACCAGTTGAAGAGCAACAATGAATAGTCCTACCAGTAGGTCATTTTCTGCTTCCTACTAGTAGGTTCCTGTAATTTCGGTAATCAAGACTCCTAAGGAAGACAATCTGCTAAATAGTTTAGGGCCATGATTGGTGAATAAAAATGAGGATTTTCAGCACAAGGCCTCCTATAAATACCCAAGTCTAACAAGAGAGAAGAGAGATTCATTCCATCGTTCAATTCACAGTTCTTTTTTTTTTTTTTACTTTCCTAAGGTTTTAGACTTTCTTCTTCTTCTTTTAAGCTTTCTTCGTTGTTTTACTTTACAAACTTTGTTTCAATTCAAGTATTAAATTCTTGCATGGCAATTAATATTAGTTCCTTTCTGTAAATAATTTACATTCATTGCAATTTCAATACAAGGTATTTATTTTTCATGCAATTTAAATTCTTGTCTTTTGCTTTCATTTACAATTATTCTTTCTTTAATTGCTTTCAATTTCAATTCATTCATGAGTGAGTAGTCATTCACCGGTTCAATCAGATAAAGTAATCTCATCCGTGAATTGGGGGTTTTGACTCAAAACTAGGGTTTGTCAACTATCGAGTGATTTGGTTTAATTGAATGGTTTAAATTGAAGATGCTATCGAATTGTATAGCTTCTTGCTTACCCGTCGACAGCTAAGACTTGTCACTGGTAATTCTTGTAATCACTGCAATCGAAGTGAATTCTTTTTAATCAATTTAATTGTCTAGAATATGAATTTGTTATTCATGAATCAGGTGTTAAACGAATATCAACCACCTGAGTGCGTTTGACCAAATTTCAAGTGACTTATAGAGTTTGAGTCAAAATGTCTATTCACGGTGAGGTGATCTCTATAGATCAACCGGTTCTTTTCTTTAATTGTTATTTCTAAAAATGGCCAAGTTTTTCCAACAAACTCTCAGTATATGTCCTAGTTGCCTGCCAAAAGTATTTTCTAAGTAATAAACCTGAGTACTTAGCCTTGAAATTATTAATTAGATGCCAACAACATCTTCTGCATTTGGCCCCAGGGAATATCTTCTCAAAAACACCTTATCAAGACCCTGATGGTAAACAACAACACATCAATATATGAAATTATGTTAATAACAAAATAGGATGTGCTAGTCCCAATAGAAAAATCAGAATATGAAATAACAAAGGAAATACCATTTAGCTTATGTTTGTCTAACTTAAAAATCTAAACCTTTGAAGTATCCTCCACTCCAAGTACTCTCCATGAAGATTCTACAGAAACTATCCCCAACTCGCAGTTCTTTCACTCGTAACCACTTCGTAGGCCACTGGAACAATCTCTGTTCCCATTAGAGCCATTATTACCACTAAAACTCCACCTTATGGTCCTTTTAGATGGCATCCATCAACGCCAACATTTTTAAACCCCCATATCGTAGCAACAAATGAAATGAAGCATCTCTGAAAAATTGGATTGAAGTCGCTCATGCCTTAAAGTAATCAATTAGAAAAATACTAAAGCATAGTTACATTTTCTCACTTCCCTACTATCTACAAGTAGTAACTCATATGACTTCCCATCATTACCATTAATCTATTCCCAATGCCCTTGTTTTTGTCCTATAAACTTGACTTGCATTGGCTTCAATTTCCCACTTGTCATGCAATTCAGATTGCAATGTCTCAAGGGTTATTTTTGGGTTGTTCTTGATCTCCCCAAAAAAACTATTTGCAATACAAGGAGAATTGACTTCTATAACTTCCCTATCCTAGATACAGTTGCGAACTTTAGTGTAGGTTTTAACTTTGAAAGTTAGTTAATTAGGAAGAGCAAATGCATGGATCCTCCACTTACAACCCTCAGCAACACTATGGACTGTCACTCTAGTCCTCTTATTCTTCGTTCTTACAACTTTTATCCCCTTCATCACTATATAGTCCCTCAATGCATCTCTAAATAAATCAACATTCTCAAACAACATCCCCATTGAAAACATTCCTACTTGTGTTTCCACCATCTCCATCTCGGAACTCAATCCCATGCTCTGATGCATCACACACTTTAGAATTCCTAATCTTTATTTTTCCCTACTCATTTTTCATCACCATTAGTGTCAATTTTTATGCACATTACACCACCATCAACATCAAATTCATAATTTAAGAATCTGTTAGCATTATTTCCATGGTCCACACAAGTATACTAATAGTCATTGTCACACCGTACCTCGGATAATAGTGCATATATCAATTCCAGGAGGATGGATCCAACATTAAATATAAACATGTTTACTCATGCAAAATATATAATAGTGCAGATTACATTCACCAACCAAGTGCATCAATATTTTAATATAAACCTTACACATCATTCATAAACTTTACTCTAATCAAACATTCAAGTATACAACTTTGACCCATAACAACTTAACATATATAGAAGACTTTAACATTTACAAAACGACACAACAAGACTTCCACTTCATCTATTTTTTCCCGAACATCTAAACTCCGCAGTGGGCTTCCCATTATTCTTCATTACCTGAACCAAGGAAAACTATAGGGGTGAGCACCACATGCTTAGTAAATGTATATTTTCATTAAAAAAAATTGACAAGAACATACTTCACATGTTGTAATCAATTCACACACAAAAACATAACACTGCCATAGGAATCATATCCAATATACATTCTAACCCATGCACACACTCTTCACATTAATATCAAAAGAACAATCACTCGCAGAACACACACACTTGTATCTTTGCCACTAAGGCCATAAAATAGCCATCAAGGCTATATCTCGCCACTAATGCGAAACAATCACCCATTAGGATCCACTCTTCATGTTGGTTATCTTGAAAATACAACATATCTATCAATCAATAATCCACGTACTTATCTATTATAAACAAAGAATGTTAACCATGAAGACTAAGTCATTGCTTCAAAGCGACATTGCATCTTTACATTGCCATCTATAGATCTATATTCAAAACATTTCTATATATACATCACAATAGCATATTCTTGCTATTATCTATTCCATGACAAACACTCACCTCAAGTCCAATGGTAATGCCACTCAGTCTCCAGATGAGACTTTAGGTGTACTTGATGTAGGTATTGATGCCTTCATTCCTTCCACACATTATCACAAACCACATATGAACATTCTCCACATAGCATCGCATTATATATATGCACGTATGAGTGCTTAGACATGGTTGTATAATTATATATCCAAATCCCTCCCAAGTGATTTAAATTAAACCACTTAAACCATTCTTTGCTATACACTCATTATACATAGGCTAGGTTGCAATTCATTTCATAAGGATGCACTTATAACAATTTAATCGATAAAGAGTTGATTTAAACTCAATTGGATATCTCGAGAATATTTGAGGCTAATTGGATGAACAACCAGAACACTACTACTAAACATTCCAAACTTTATTCTGATGAATCGGTTCTTCATTTGCAGAACCAATTCTACGTAAGAAAGAACTCCTAGTACCGGTTATACACTCTTAGAACCGGTTCTAGCCCACATAGAGCCCCTAGTACTGGTTCTATCCTACATAAATTGGTTCTTCTCTAAATTGACAGTTTTTTTTCTCATTCAAACTCCTCTTTCCAATATCAAAATTCCATTCCAACACCACCCAACAATTACTCACACTACTAGGATAAATTTAGAAGTTGGAAAACACATAAATTTGCAAGATTTCCTTTATCTTTGTTACCGCTCAATTCTGTCAAATGCCTCCAATCTCTCACTCAAAAACCCATGGCTTCTTAACCCTTCACTTTATCACCACCACCCAATTCTTTGTGTACAAGAAGGATTATGCAAGCTTTCAAGAAGGAATTTCACTCAAACTCAAGAATTCAAATATTTCTTTCCAATTTTTTTTTGGAAGGAAAGGTTTACAACGTTTCAAACCCACCAACTCAATTCCTCTCTATGAATCAATTCTAAGGGGAGAGTCCCCTTTTATACTTTAAGCATGCATGACTTCCTTGTGCTGGGTGTCCTTCATGACTCATGCACATACCCCTATCCACATCAACCTCCCTCCTTGTTTCTCCTATTCCCGCAATTATCTCTGTAACACCCCAAAATACCCCTTGGCAGTATTACTATTTAAAGACCACTTACAATCATGAGAGCATCTACATCATTTCATATCCAAAAAGAATTTACTTCATCATTCCGGCATATACATTAACCTCCAAAGAATATGCCTAACAATGGCATTTACATCCCCAAAAGAATATCAAAGTAGCTCTGCAGCGGAATACAAAATAACTAGACTTCACAATTTCCAAAAGAACATCCTAGTCTAGTACAAAAGAGAAGGGGTCGCTCTATGCGTCCACCTCGGGATCCACACTCCCATCAATCGGAGTCTCCCACTGGACGGCCTCCTCGGCTCCTAACTCCTCCTCAAGTACATAATCTGAAAAAGGTTAGCAGTAGGGGGTGAGCACGAAGCTCTGTAGAAAATTTCTCCCAAATCCAAACAAGGTTTTAAAAACATAGAAAACGGTCGGTCTCATTTCACAAGTACATATATATAACATTTGAAATAAAACAAGGGCATTTTAAAAGAGATCTCAAGTTTGGACAATAATAAAAGCAATGGAAAGAGAATAAAATCCCCTTTAATTGGCAACCAATTTTCAACATAATCCAATCCACCATACACCATTTCCACAAGTTATCGCGGCATCCCATACTACCCGAAACTCTTGGGGAAATAATATTTGGTACAATGAACAATAATTTCTATTTGGTATCACTCAAGTAGGCTGTCGTTTCTCATGAATCTACCCAACGAATCTACCTCGTTCACCCATACATAATCACAATCACAGGCCAATTTAGGAAGGGCGTGTACCGTCTCATACGGCATTGACGAAATCCTCCCAAGGTGTCTAGTATACTAACCCTTTTCCCCGATATCCGTGAACAATAGTGATCATTGTCACAACAATGATCCACTACGAGCATTAGGCAACCATCTCATCCCTCATTGGGATAGACTAACCTCTAACGCCCTACGGCAGTCTTCGAAGGCAATCCAAGTCCCTCACAACACCATACACATGAGTGTCATACCAACAATATACTCAACCCCTCATATATTATCAAATCCATGTTTTTCACAATTTTCACAAGCAAGTTACATAATACAATATTTTGAAGAACTATACTCATTTCACAAATCATGTTAAGAAAAGGCAAGTTAAAGGAAATAGACATGAGATCATCCATACTACCATTTTAATACCCAACACAAAGCTCTAGCATTTTAAAAATCAAAAGGGAGTGAAAATATAGAGAAGAATCCATATTTCCCCCAATAATTAGGTTTTGATGAATTTCCAACTATTATTTTGTTCAAATCATGTGAATATTCATACTAAGACTTAGAATCAAGGAACCCATAACAAATATATACTATTTAGAGTCCAAAAGTACATATACATTAACCCTAGCATCATTGAATGAAAATGGAAGAAAACCCCTACCTTGAGTCTTGAAGATCTAGGGTTTAGATTCTTGGATCTACCTTTAATCTCTTGTTTTTCCCTTCCTTCCTTCCTCTTTTCTCTTCCTTCCTTCCTCTCTTAGGGTTTCTAAGGTTGGAGTGGCTGAAATGGGGTCAAAAGGGACGACCTTGGGTATTTATAAGGCTAAGAGTGGACCACGGTCGCGACTTAAAATGTTCAGATTTTTATCGGGTGTACCGGTACCCGGTACCGGTACCATTTGGTACCGGTACCCAGTTCCGGTACCATGTAGTACCGGTACCCCGTACCGGTACTACAAACCTTCTGGAATAGCGGTACCGGTACCCAGTACCGGTACCAGAAACTTTCTGTAAATGGGGTACCGGTACCCGGTACCGGTACTAATCAGCAGATAGATTCTTCCTCCGTCTACCAAGTTTCCAATGCACCTCCTATTACCTTTCCCAAGGTTTTTCGACCTTCCGGAGTCAATGGAAACCTTATCTTGACCTCAAAGTATTTAGAAATTCATCTAATCTCCATTTTCATGTTTCAACGTCTCTAAAGCTCAAACTTGCCTATCTATGTGCGTCTCTAGTATTTCTCCTAGTATATAAAAAAAAAATCTATATGGTCTATCCTTCCCTTATCATACATATCCACACATTCACCACAATATTTTATTATGGATACATCTATACAAATATATAAAAGAAAAATACGGGGTGTTACAATCTCATAATTCTCCAACACTTCTAAAATCTTATCTATACATTCTACCATCTCATAATTAAACAATAAAATTATTTAATTAAAAGCATGCTTAAATTCTCGAGGTTTATTTATCATAATTTAAATCCCATGTAAATACTAACAAATTTCACTTTAACACACAATATTTATAATATGTTATGATATGAATGTTCGGGTTTCACAACTATTCCCCTCTTAATAAATTTTGTCCCTAAATTTTACTTATCATGCTTAAACTAATAAGGGTATCTTAATCGCATATTCTCCTCGTTCTCCCAAGTTGCCTCCTTCATAGTATGGCAAAAGTCACAAGACTTCAATCAACAGTATAGTCTTTATGCATAAGACTTGCTCCTTTAGATCTAAAATCTCTACCGGTTTCTCTACGTATGTTAGATCTTCTTTAAGCTCAATAGGTTCTTCTGTCAGCACATGTGATGGATCAAGTGTATACTTCTACATCATCGACACATGGAACCCATCATGTAACCGAGAGAGATTTGGTGGTAATGCTAAACGATAAACCACTAGCCCAATACGTTCGAAAATTTCAAATGGTCCAATATACCTTGGATTTAGTTTGCCTTTCTTACCATTATCTGCATAGTTTTTCTATCGATTCTAAGCAATCTTCAACCGCTTCTGTATAACCTTTATTTTATCTACCATTATTTGCACCAATTCAGAACCCAATATCTATCTTTCTCCCACATCACTCTAGCATACCGATGTTCTACATTGTCTTGCATAGAGAGCTTCATATGGTGCTATGTCAATACTTGTTTGATAACTGTTGCTATAAGAAAATTCTATCATTGGCAAGTGTTCATCCCAACTACCCTTGAATTTCATTCACATGACTTCAACATATCCTTCAAAATCTGAATTATATGTTTAAGTTAACCATCTATTTGAGGATGAAAGTTGTATTAAACTTCAAGGTAGTACCCAAAGCCTATTGCAAGCTTGGCTAAAACCGCGATGTAAACCTCAGATCCTTGTCAACAACAATAGATATTGGTGTACCATGCAATCTCACAGTCTCATCCACATACAATTTTGCATACTTATCTAATGAAAAATTAGTTTTAATGGAAAGGAAATGTGCAGACTTTGTCAAACGAACAACCACCACCCAAATATAGTCATGACATTTCAAAGAACGAGGAAAACCTATCACAGAATCCATTGTAATGTGCTCCCATTTCCATTCCAAAATAGGGAGTCATTGTAGTTATCTCGTAGGCTATTGATACTCAACCTTCACCTGTTGACAAGTCAAACATCACACTATAAACTCTGCAATCTCGAGCTTCATACCCGTCTACCAGTAATATTTCTGTAGGTCTCAATACTGCTTAGTGCTACCAGGATGCATAGCATAAGCTGAACTATGTGCTTCCTCTAAAATTTCATGTTTCAACATTGAATCATTAGGTACACATATATGAATATCAAATAAAAGCATACCATCCTCTCGTATAAGAAAATCAGTTCAAATACCTTCTCTAACTTCTGTCACAATTTTCATCAACTGAGGATCTTGAGTCTGTTCTTCCTGGATACGGTCGACCAATATCTGCCTTACTCTAAATTGAGCTATCAATGTATCAGCCTTCAATTAAAAACAATTCCACCCCCAAATACCTCATATCAGCAAAAGTATCAACTCTAGCACATTGCACACATGCTAGTATCCCCGAAGACTTACGGCTCAACGCATCTGCCACCACATTTGATTTTTCTGGATGATAATCAATGGCACAGTTATAGTCCTTAATCAACTCCATCCACCGCCTCGACCTTAAATTTAACTCTTTTTGAATGAACAGATACTTCAAACTTTGATGGTCCGTGTAGATCTCATAGGTCTCACCATACAAGTAATGTCATCATAATTTCAAAGCAAAAACAATCGTAGCTAACTCTAAATCATGGGTAGCATAATTTTCATTCATCTTTAATTGCCTAGATGTATATGCAATTAACTTCCCGCACTGCATTAATAAACATCCCAACCCCTATGTGAAGCATCGCTATAAATCACAAATCCATCATCTCTCGATAGTATTTTCAACACTAGATCTGAGACCAATCTAGGCTTCAACTCCTAAAAAATCTGCTTACACTTGTCATCCCAGTCAAACTTCACATCTTTCCTTGTCAATCGGGTCAATGGCATAACAATAGATGAAAACCCTTGAAAAAACCTTCGGTAATTGTGACACCCCAGAAATCTGGGTGTCAGTAATTACCCGGTTGATCACCCATCAACACGCGAAATATCCGTGGATAACATGTAATTCGATACTACGTCGTTATGCCCCATTTATTGGGATCTATAACTTAACAAAATTAGGGCAAAGTCTCCTTTGTAAGGGGAGCTCCACTCAAAGTACAACCTGTGCAATCATTCAACATTTACTCATCCGAGGTCCAATATACAACATTGATCACACCGAGTTCATTTATCCATACTTAATTGTATAGTATCGGTTACTACCCTAATCATCATCACTATGTACATTCATTTATAAAAGAATAAATGTCTCAAAAGAGTCCTGTATACATGCCTTTTTAAATAGAAACAAGTTTTGGTTACAAAAATTATACAAGGTCAAAAGTAAATATAAACAAGGGACTACAAAATCAAAATAAAAGCCATAGACCGGCTCTGTCGTCAAAGCGGGCCCATGGCCTCGCCTTCAGTGGATGCCTGGACGACACCTGAAAAATGTTCCCATAAAGGGTGAGCCAACGCTCAATAGGATAACTCCTATAGAGAATTCCTCTCAACCTAAATGCATATGAAATGTCACATGCAACAATCATTTTATGCATTCATTCAAATATGTCTATTATGAACAAATGTCATAAATTATGTCATGTCATAAGATGAGACTCACGCAAGCAATACCAACACTGAGCCCCATCCCGAGCTCCAACAACACATACAATGTCATGAGTATGTATTCAGGCATTCCAAGCCCCCTGTCACAGGTGTTATTACACTCAATGACTAATTAATTTATTTTCTTGTGTCTTTGTGGGAAATAATTTATGGTATTACACCAATGGGACACCACACCATCAACGTATCTTCAGGACATCCCACCTGCGACTCCGTTTACGCCATTACACTTTTCTGGAATTGCACCGCCGGAAAGTGTATAAACCAAGTAAGCGAGTCTTGAACCCGAGGGAGAATCTAACTCTTCTTGCTATCCTCGACACATTTATCCATTTAATTTCCCGTGTAACTCAGTCGAACCTGGGTGCGACTTTTCCGAGCCCACGATCAACCACCTATGTGGTGATTGATTTCATACCATGCACACACTCCCACCCATGTCAATTCCCATGAATGTAGTGCAACCCTTGCATAATGCAATATAATGTGCAATTGCATTTGGTACCATTTATAATGTTCATTACATAATGAATGCAATATAATGACATTTTCAACACAATCCCAAACATGTTATGTAAGATAATCTACTTAACTAACATACTTGTATTCATCTAACCATTTAAACAAACACCTAAAGGGCACAATCAATTTACACAAATAACATATTTATTACTTCCAACATGGCAACATGTTTATTAATTCCATAAATATAAGCATAAGTCCACCACAATAATCATATGCTAAATAATCAATTAACATACATATTATTCCATAATCACATAACAAGCTAATAGTTTTATTAAACTTGATATGCCATTATAACATCAAATCATGCTAATGTTCATTTAACATACTTTAAACCACTACCATTAACTTACATCAAGTTAACCATAATATAATTTTATTAATTACATGGCTAATTATAAATCATATATTTGACCCACTAGGTGCACTAGACAAGACCTAACATGTGATATACATCCTTAGCCTACCCATTTTATATGTCATATTTTAGGTTGAAATTACATCTAAATAGGAAAAACCCTACCTCTCGTAGCGTGAGCCTACGTGGTAGACTCCAAGGAAAACCCAAATTCAGCTTCTTAAGTCTTAGGCCTAAATTATCATACTCGATATTTTTGGAGAAAAATAAGATCTTTGGTGTGGTTGCATAGCCTTCGTTGCGTAGAGCAACTTTAATTCTTGACCCAAAGCGATTAAACGGTTAAATTTTCATAGATCTAAGAAAGAAGGTCAAAAATCTAACTTTTTCTTTTTCTCTCTTTTTTTCTCTCTTTTTCTGACTCTCTGTCTCGTCGATGTTTGGAGAAGCCAACCAAAAGTGGAAGACTTTCCATATATATATATATATATATATATATATATATCTCTATAAAAAATCTTAACTAATTTT
>CM042197.1:14538740-14563920 GCA_023539305.1 Ilex asprella | reverse complement strand
AAGATGTGTATAAGAAACAGTATATATATATATATATACTAGTTATTATCCGTGTCTGAAGACACTATATAAAACCAAAAAATTCTTGCACAATTACCCAAATTAAAAAAGAATGGCTTAAAAATATTCATATCAATTCTTCTTTTAAAATGACTCGAAATATATTGTCGACCACATCGTCCATATTAATAGAACTATCGTAAAAATATATAAAAACTCTTCAAAACAACACCATGTATACAAATGCCTCCAAAAAAAAATAATATCATAACCCATTGAAATTTATACTCTTTAAGTAATAAATAAATTTTTGCTCATTTATAAGATTCATGAATTTATCATCTTTATCACCACTGAATCCAATAAAAGAATATAATTATATACTCAATCACCATATTTTCAATCCACTCTATCCACATGTAATAAATATCTCAAGCAAAAAAAAATACTAACAGAACACAATTAAAGTCACAATCTTTAAGTGATAAATAAATCAACCAAATCTTGTTCATTTATAAAACTCAAGAATTTATCACCACTATCACCATTCAACCCCAAATGAAACAATAAAATTATAAATTTAATTACCAAATGTTCAATCTTTCACATATAAATATACACAAAAACACATTTAGTTTTTGGCTACCAACAAACCTTCCTAATCAACAAGTGTTTTTATTAGAAATATAATAATTCAAGTTTTTAAGATAAAATAATAAAAAATTAAAATTTAATTAAAAAATAGGGTAAAAATACAGACTTCCCCTGATATTTGACAATATTATACACACACCCCCTGATATTTTATAAATAACACAAAGATCCCTGAAATTTAAAATTTATTGCACAAAGACCCCCTCTGTCTCTCTTCTGTCAATGTTCCTAATGGAAATAGATGATTTCATCCTAAAAAATTTATTATTTTTATAATTGCCTTTCTCCAACTTTAGTACCTAAAAAAATTAAAAAATTAATAAAGCTAAGATTTGATTTAGTACCTAAAAAAATGATATAATTTAGAACCCCAAAAAATTGATTAAATGAATTTTAATATTAATTTGATAACAATAAAAATTAATTTGATATTAATTCAACAAAGTTGAATATAAATTGAACAAAATTAAATGTCAATTTTTGATAAAATTATATATTAATTTATAATTTAGGGTTCATTTCGTGTTGAATTTTATTTGCTATTGATTAAACTAACATGAAATTGACTTTATTCTAATTTTTTTTTGTTGTATATAAACTTAACAATTTTCATTTTAACCCATAAAATTTAAATATAGAATTTTTCATGACACAACGTTTTCCCTCTTACTATATCATTTGATAAATTTCTTTTGGTTAAGATTTGACCATACATACTTAAATTAAATTAATTGTTCACCCTCACTTTTTTTTAAGAGAATTGCTCACCTCCACTTGCTAAACTCAAAATCTCTGGTTCACATGAAAATACGTGAAAATAAATTAAAAAATTGATAAAAATATTTGAAAATTTTATAGTTCGAAAAAGTTTTAAAAAATTTGTACCACAATTATAACAAATAGAGCAAACATTTAAAAAAATTACAAAAATAATCTATATAAAAACCATTGTCAATGAGAATTTTAGAGAAATTTAGGTCCTGAATCAATTAAGATCTAATTTCCCGCAAATATGTGAAACTCAAAAAAAAAAAAAAGTCAAATCATGAAAAATAAGTCAAATCATGAAGTGGCAAAATACATGCCATTAGATATATAAAAATTTTGAATTAATTTCATGAAATAAATTATTGTATAACATGTAATTTCATATATTTTATGAAGAAAATAAGATAATAATATGAGAGAAAAAGAAAGAGACAGAGATACAAAGAGAGAAAGAGAAAGAGAGTATAAAGATAGATATAGAGAGAGTTTGATAAGAGATAAGAGTCTTAAAAAAAAGATGATATGAGAACCGTCAGATCAATAATTGTCAAGCAATCTGAATCGCGAAAAGCTAAAGATAAAGAAATCTAACTACTTTATTATATATATATATATAGACACACACACACACATGTACATAATTAAGAGAAATTATTATATATACATACATATTTAGTTAGATTATTAACAAGATTGACATGAAATTAAACATAAATTATTGAATATAATGATTCATTGATTAAATTCGGTTGAAAGTTAACTTAAAATTGGTAAAATTCTTTTATTTTTATGAAATTTAATTGGCATTCAAATTTTCATATCTGATCAAATAATCGGATCGAATATTCAATTATTAATAGATACAGATATGAATTAAAATTTTGAAATCCTTTGAAAAAACGGATCAAATTCATAACTCAAATTTGGACAGATCAAGATTCGATTCGTTGAAGCAAAACCAATTCAAATATGTATATATATTTAACCTTATATATTTTATGTATAACCTTTAAACGAAAATCTTTTGATATTTAAAAAAAATATGTACAAAAAAAATAAAATAAATTGAGAACCAATACCAACTTGAATATCACTTGAGAGATTTATATTAGATAATCAAGTTCAGTATAACGGTATAGGATGTTTGAGATGGAGTATAAAAAAAGTGAAGTTTAAGATGAGTTTAGTTATTAATGGGGGTGAGTATAGAATATGGTGAACTTAGTTGCTAATGGAATAGGTGTAGATGTGGTGGACTTAATAGTTTTATATTTAGGACAAATTATACTCAAACCTCTTGATATTTGTCACTTAATACCCTAGACCCCCTGACATTTAAAATATTATACACAACCCCCTTGAGATTTGTACAAGCGTAATACATAGACATGCAAACCCCTGAAATTTGAAGCATGTAATACTTAGACACTAAGTTTAAAATATTATACTTAGACAAAAAATACTCTAAGTAAAGATAAAATACCAAATATATTAAATTTTACAACTAAAATTCATATTTTATTATGTCATTTATTGAAATAAAATCAACAATAAAAATCCAAATTTTCTTTAAAAAATCATAATTAATACTGCTGATTCCAAAATTTGGACGACCTCCATATCAATTTGTTGGACTTCGATGACCTGAAAAACAAGTCGTCAATCGGAGGTGAGTTTCGAGGGTCGACTCTCTAATGCCTAAGCTAATAAGTGACTTAAAGGTAAGAACTATGTTTAGAAACTAAGAGTGACATACCTGGAGTATCAATTGAGCTCTATTTATAGGAATTCTAGTAGTTTGAATTGCGTAGAGATAATGATTAAAGATCTAGTCAATTGTAGAAAGATAAAAATTATAACTTTATCTTCATTTGTTGATTTGATGTTATCCGTGCGGTTAAATTTAACTTATCCATAATATATAGAATCCTATTCAAATTAGAGCTCTTGACAAGATGGGTTGGACTTAGACTAAATAGGCTTTTCACCATGGGTTAATTTTTCCATCATCAAGTACGAACGTATAAGGGTTTTCATGGGCCGAATTGCGCATGGGTCCCATAACCCGGCTCGGAAAAAATAGGCCCAGAACTCGATAGTTGGCCCGCTCAATTCCAAGCCCAATATCATTCAAGAGAGAGCTTCAGCATACCCCAAAACCCATTACCCTGCCTAATAGCCCGCCCGCAAAAGTCCGTTAAACCCGACCTAGGAACCGCCCCGCCTAGTCCAACCTAACCCAACCCAACCCACCCACTTTTCATTAAAAAAAAGTTAGGCTTATTAAATTTGAAATTTGAAAAAGATAGATAGGTGGGTAGCTGACAATCTAGTTAAGATGTACTCATTCTATTATAATACAGTTCCTCCCCTATTTATAAATAAAATTATTCATTATTTATTTTTTTCCATTTTGACTCTACTTTTAATTCAAAAATATAATTTACAAAAATATTAAGTTAAAAAAATATTCATTATTTCTAAATGAAGTTGTATATAAAACACCCGTCCAACAGGCATAGGCCCACCCAACTTGGCCATAGGCCTGTCTACAAGGCCCGTGCTAGTGAGTGATGGGTTGGGTTGCGAGTGGCCTACCCCTACCCGAAGCTCGGCTCGACCTGCCTGATAACTAACTCGGGTAAGGGTTTGGGCCTCCCATACCTAAACCCAGCCCGAAAAAATATGTCTAATCAACATATGTGCATGTTTTATTTTATCTTCCATTAACATAAAAATCAAATAAAATCTCACTTTTTTTAGGAAAAAATAGTAATCAGTATAAATCTTTCACATAACTCAATTCAACACTTATTTGCATACAATTATGATGTTTATTGAACTAAAACTAAAAAATAAAATAAGGGGTAAAATTGCATTGGACACTAAGAAACATGGATACGGATACGAGAGATGCAACGATGTGTAAACGATAATACAACAAAATTCAAAAAAGTAGGATACAAGTACTATCAATATATATATATAGACGTGATTAATTAAAGGAATAAGAACCAACATTTAACTATATTACTTGCTTAGAAGTATTTGAAGGGGTTAGCCCCCATTTTTACATTTGTTTGGGCATTGATTATGCTCACATGATGTTAACAAGACTAGGCACATGACTAAGAATCTGAAGAGTATTCTACTGAGAATTTTATCCAAACCGAGCTAGTCAGTGGTTCGGTAAACAAGGAAATAGATCGGATCTCTCTACGATTAAAGCTCATCTACCTGATCAGCTAAGCAAGGGAATAGCTCGACTTGTACCAAGCCGAGTTCATAAAAGTGTTCGGCAAAGCAAGAGATCAGTTTGTGTCAAACCAAGTTCTTTATCCAGTTCGACAAACATCGGATGCGCTCGATTCTAGATAAGCCCATGCTATTTCAAAGAAATTGACATAGGGATAAAGATTCATCTAAAATTTAGGTAATCGGATAAACGAAATCAACGAAAATAAAGATATTCAGAGAGATTGTTGGAGAAGTATTAGTAACCTCCCAAACTCGAACACTGAAAGAAAAACGGTGTGCCACCTTACATCTAAATAAACGAAAACCCTAAGGGAAACACAGTCTATAAAAAATAATAGGAGCCAAGGCAAAAGGTACACTGAACTCTTCTTATTTTCGTGCAATTCCTCTTGTTCCATTACTGACTTAAGCATCAGAGAGTCTTCGATATTAGACAGTTTGTTCGTTTTACAGAAAGAAGATTGGGAGATAAAGTTCAGAATTCTTTTTCAGAAATCACATCATAAAATCGATGTGAGGTAATATCGATTTTTTGCCTCAACATTTTGGCGCCATCTGTGGGAAAGATATTTCTCATCATTTGAACAAAAATCTACAATATCAAGACTCAGAAGCGCAATTGGATCACCTAAAGGTAGTTTCGCCTTGGGAAATTCCAATCTTGTGTCCCCTCCTTCTGGTAGCAACACGAGATTTCATGTCGTCAGAAGCCCTTCCAGAACTAGAAAATCCAAGATCGTGATGATTCCCTCCGTGCCGAGGGAGAAAATCACTCATTGGCAAAGTTGGTCCAGTCCTTGGAGGATCGATTGGACGCACATGAAAACCTATTCAAAAAATCCTATGCCAGAGAAAAGACTTAATCAAAGAAAACGAAGAGTTAAAGGAAAAATTGAAAGAGATGGCCAGGATGGAGAAGTGTGTGAGAAAAGATCGGTGAGAAAGCCTAGAAAGAAAGCCTAACCGAGTCAAAGTTGCTGCTGACGATATGATCCGACAAAAGAAGCCATGGGTCTTGGAGGCGGATGCATGGAAACAACACATCACTGAGTAGCTCGACAATCGTCTGATAAGACCAGAACAGAGGTCGATAAGAGACCTTGCTAGAAAAGTGATGGGAGAATATGGAGGCAATTTGGAGTCTTCTCCATTTTTTGCTTGGATCGAAAGAGGAAGAATTCCGAACAAATTCACCGTCCCGAACTTTAAATTATACAACGGGAAGACCGATCCAGCCTCACATATTAGACACTACAGACAACTAATGACCATTCATCGAAGAAATAAGCCCCTGCTCTGTACTATCTTCCCTAGTAGCCTCGGCGAGTCAACCATGAAGTGGTTTGACAACTTGCCGAGGAATTCAATCGACGGTTGGTCTCAGCTAGCCGAACAGTTCACAACACGATTCATTACAAGCAGCAAACAACCGAAAGATGTCGGAGCTCTGCTAACTTTGAAGAAGCAGAGCATCGAAACCCTACGAGAGTACGTGCATCGCTATTGAGAAACAATAAATGAAGTCAAAGGATGTAATCCAAAGATTGTAGTTGCATCCTTTAAGATGGGGTTACCAAAAGAGAATCCTTTGTACCAGTCTCTCACAAGAAGGCATGCCACGAACATATAGGAGCTAATGGCGAGGATTGAAAAATATGCCAAACTTGATGATGAATTATCTAGGGAAGTGGTTAAGGAACACCTGAGTGGGGGATAGTTCGACAGAGACAAACAAATCGAGCAAAACAGAGAGGCAGGAAGGAAACATGAGAAGGAAGCATACCCTAAGAAATCCCCTTTTCTTAGGGTGAATACGTTATTCAAGGAGCCCATATACAAGATTTTGGGTCAGATCGAAACAAAGTCGTTTTTCAATTGGCCGAATAAACTGATTGGAGATCATTCTAAAAGGAATCCAAACTTCAGGTGTTCATATCACAGAGACATAGGCCATATGACTGAGAATTGTTGATCTCTGAAGCAGCATTTGAAGGAGCTGGTTCAGGCTGGACATCTTGTCAAATTCATAGAAGGTGGACAAAAAATCGATGGGGGAAGACCCAAACCAAATGGCGATCACAACATTCCAGTAAGGGTGATTGACGTGATCCATGCATGCACTAATCCACAAATGTCCTCAAACAACTCTGCTCGGGCTTATATTCAAAAAGCCGCCAAAGAGAGGGAAGTTTATGAGCTACGATTGACCCTGGAGGTCACCAACATAAGAATCAAAATAGAAGCGATGGCAGAGTGAATCTGCTTCACCGAGCAAGAATTGATCGGGGTTCACTAATCGCATAATGACGCGCTCGTAGTTACGCTTCTGATTGCGAACTTTGATCTGAAAAGGGTTCTGATTGATCCTGGGAGTTCATCATAAATCATGTATGTGGATTTATTTGAGAAACTTGGTCTTAAGGAGGATCTTAAGCCATCAAATACTCCACTGGTTGGCTTCAGTGGAAAAATAGTTCTTCCTAGGGGAAGATCACACTACCTATAAAAACATGACCAGTATGCGTTATGACCGAGTTCCTGGTAGTGGATACGGTCTCGGCCTACAACGCTATAATGGAGAGATCCTGGTTACACGAAATAAAGGCGGTACCGTTAACGCATCATGCTTACGCTGAGGTTTCCTTCGGTGGATGGAATAGTCAACATTCGAGGTGATCAGGTCAGCTCTAGAACTTGTCTGTTGGCTTCGATCAAAACTAAAGATAGGATGAGCTTCAAGAAAACTACTCGACAATAGAGAAGGCCAAATAGCAATTAGCCCGTGTCAGCTCAGTTGATCCTGCTGACCAGGCTATCAAGAGAAGTCCTAAAATGCCTTTAGGCGTTGAAAAGGAAGTCATTGACAAGACAATTGAAGACCCGACTAAAGTGCCTTTAGATAAAAACAGGAATGAGAAAAAATACTTCATGGTGGGGGCAGCTCTTAGTCCCGAACAAGAAACAGAGCCTGTCACCCTTTTGAAAGAATACGCCGACGTGTTTGCATGGAGTACCAATGATATGCTCGACGTACCGTCCGAAGTAGCATGTCATCATTTGAACATCAACCCGATCTTCAAGCCTGTTAAGCAAAAGCTTAGGAGGTCGACGCCTCAGCATCAGGAAGCTATGAAATAAGAGATGTCACGCTTGCTGGAGTCCAAAACAATTAGAGAGGTGAAATACCCGACCTGGCTATCGAAAACTGTCGTGGTAAAGAAGAAGAATGGGAAGTGGAGAGTCTGTGTTGACTTCACCGATCTGAATAAAACATGTCGAAATGATAGTTTTCCACTACCTAAGATAGACCAGCTGGTGGATGCAACGGCCAGGCATGAGCAGATGAGTTTCTTGGATGCTTTTAGGGGATATCTTCAGATCCCCCCTTGCCGAAGAAGACCAATAAAAAACTGCCTTCATAACATTGGAAGGAACGTATTGCTATAGGGTGATGCCATTCGGACTAAAGAGTATTAGAGCAACATATCAAAGGTTAGTAACCACAATGTTCTCACACATAATAAGCAGTACTGTTGAAGTTTACATTGATGATATGGTAGTTAAAAGTCAAAAGGGGACTACTCATTGTGCCAACCTCAAGGAAACTTTTGAGGTTCTACGAAAATATAATATGAAGTTAAATGCCTCTAAATGTGCTTTTGGGGTCGGGGAAATTTTTGGGATTTCATGTTTCGCACCAAGGAATAAAGGCAAATCCTGAGCAGGTGAAGGCAATTGCCGAACTACAGTCGGCTCGGACTATTAAGGAGGTGTAGAGGCTCACTGGAATGACAGCCACACTCAGGAGATTCATATCCTAAACATCGGACAAATGCAAACCCTTTTTTCAGTCCATTAAAGGAAAAAGAGAGGCACTCTGGAATTAGGAATGTGAGGAAGCGTTTGTAAATCTAAAGGCTTACTTAGCGTCTCCACCAATTTTATCTATTCCTTACCCGACGAAGAGCTTTATCTCTACCTGATTGTATCGGGGCATGCTGTTAGTGGGGCATTAATGAGGAAAGATGGAGGAAAGCTCAAACATATTTACTATGTGAGCAAGGCGCTCTAAGACGTAGAATCAATGTATACCCCTTTGGAAAAACTTGTTCTTGTACTAATTAGCTCGGCTAGGAAGTTCAGACATTATTTTCAAGCCCATTAAGTCATAGTGCTTACTAACCAGCCATTAAGGTCACTCTTTAAGAAAGTCGGCCTGTAAGGACATGTTGCTAAATGGGCGGTGGAGCTCGGGGAGTTTGACATCCGATTCGAACCAAGAAAGGCAATAAGGGTCAGGTAGTCGCAGACTTTATCACAGAATTTCAGCCAACGAACATGTCAAAGGAAAGTGATGATGTTATGGACAACCGAGCCCTAGGGCTCGGCATCAGATGGACCCTATCAATTGACAGTTCCTCAAATCAAAAAAGTGTTTGCATTGGCATCATGCTTGAAAGTCCAGATGGATGTACTCTGGAGAAAGCCATCAGGCTCGGATTCGAAGCCTCTAACAATGAAGCGGAGTACGAAGCTTTGATAGCAGGGGTGAGGCTGGCGGCTAAGTTGGGAGCACTAAAAAGCTAAATATTCTCTGATTCACAACTAGTGGTGAATCAGATAATAGGGGAGTATGCGGCTAAGGAAGAAATGATGATAGCGTATCAAGCCATTGCGGAGAAATAACTAAGTAAAAATACCAGAATATTCAATCCCGCAAGTGAAAAAGGTAAAAAAAAACTCGCATGTTGATGCTCTAGCGTCATTCACCTCAGCAATCGAGCAAGAAACTGAGAGATCTATCGGTGTTGAGTTTCAACCCGAACCAAGCATCCTATCCACCAGTACAGATGAAATCTTATGCAATGTAACTGAGCTGAGCTGGATAGATCCAATAGTTGGCTTTTTTAAGAATGGTAACTTTCTCGAGGATAAGAAGGAAGCTCACAAATTGTGTTTGAAAGCTTCCAGATTCTGGTTATCTCCAAAAGACGAGGTCTATTGACGCTCATTCGGAGGCCCATACTTGAAATGTGTACTCCCCAGTGTAGTTTCTGACTTTCTATTTGAAATACACGAAGGAAGTTGTGGAGCTCATACAGGAGGAAGATCTCTGGCTCACCAAGCAATTTCACAAGGTTACTGGTGTCCTTATATGCAGAATGATGCTCAGTAGTTTGTTCGGCGATGCGAGAAGTGTCAAAAAAATTTGTCGATCCCGAGGAAGCCATCCAACGAACTCCTTCCCTTAGCGAGCCCATGGCCGTTCGTACAGTGGGGTTAGACATTGTCGGACCTCTACCTCGAGCCCCCGCAACAAGAAGTACCTTCTAGTTGCCACTGATTATTTTACCAAATGGGTTAAAGCCGAGCCTTTGACAAATATCAAGGACTCTACACGAGAAAGTTCATTTGGAGAAACATCATCACCAAGTTCAGCATGCCACACACTCTTATTTTTGATAATGGTACACAGTTCGATAGTGATCCGTTCAGAGCTTTCTGTCAGTAGTACGAAATTTAGAACCACTATTTCACCCCAGCTTATCCTCAGAGCAATGGACAAGCAGAGATCTCTAACAAAAATATCTTGGATAGAATCAAAAAAAGGCTTGAGGATGCTAAAGGGAGATGGGTAGAAAAGTTATCGAGTGTTCTGTAAACGTACCGAACCACACCTCGAAGTTCAACCGGAGAGACTCCCTTCGCACTAGCTTATGGAATGAAAGTTGTTATTCTTTTAGAGATTGGCTTACCGACCTTGAGAACCGAGCTTGTGAAAAAAAGCAATAACAACACCGTCATCGAGCACGAACTTGACCTGGCAGAAGAAAAGAGAGAACAACCAGTCATAAGAATGGCTTTCTATCGAAATTTGATGTCCCGAGCTTATAACAAGAACGTGAACCCCCGGTATTTCACGATAGGAGACCTAGTCCTCAGGCATGTATTGGGATCGGAGCAAACTGGAAAGGACCATACAAAGTAGCCAAAGTTAGGGGCAGCGGATATTATGAACTCGAAACCATGGATCACCGGGCAGTGCCTCGCCCCTGGAACGTAGCTAACCTTAAAAAGTTCTATTTCTAAAAAGTACCTTTTTAAATAGAACTCTAAAGTACCTTCAGAAACTTAAGGGTACCCCTTAAGAGTGGATAACAAAATTGTACCGAGTTCAAGTTATCAAAAAACTTTTTCAATTTCAAGACTCCATTCCTATTCTTGTTTTCTTTATATGTCCTATTGCTAAGGCAGGGAAGCAAAAATCCTGATAAAAGCTACAAGCTAAAATTAGGCGCAACCACCTGATCTAATCCAAGCCCCCAAATAGGCACGACGGTGTAAGCTGGTTAGGGATGGATCTGAGTCCAATTTGATTGGAGGGTCAGTGCGGAGTAGAAACTCTCTTGTACCCACCAATACTAAGAGTAACTCTACTGGAATGACGACCTCTTTGAAGAAGGGCCAGACCTTCAGGAGCTTCAAAAAATTTTATTTATAAAACAGGCCCTAGATCAGGACCGAGCTCTCTGAATAAGGGCCAGACCTTCAAGAGCTTCGAAATTTTCTATTTATAAAACAAGTTCTGGACTAGGGCCGAGCTCTCTGAAGAAGGTCCGAATAAAGGCCAGACCTTCAAGAGTTTTGAAAATTCCTATTTATAAAACAGGTCTTGGATTTGGACCGAGCTCTCTAAAGAAGGGCCGAATAAGGGTCATAACTTCAAGAGCTTTGAAATTTTCTATTTATAAAATAGGTCCTGGATCAGGACCGAGCTCTCTGAAGAAGGGCCGAGTAAGGGCCAGAACTTCAAGAGCTTCGAAATTTTTCTAAGGATAAAACAAGCCTGGACGAAGACTGAGTTTTTTGAAGAAAGCGGAGCACGGCCATAACTTTAAATTCATTGAATGCTTTAAAGTATAAAGACAGATCCCTTTGAACAAAGGCCAAATAAAATCCACAGAAAACAAACAAAAAAATGACTTTCATTCAGACAAGAAAAGCGATTTTCATTCAACCTTTAAAAGAGTACAAGATCGGTAATTAGAATTACATCAAAAAAGTCTTAAAAAGAAATTTTCTAAGTACTGTTCATATAGCAGGAGTAGGACGCTGGGATAAGCTCAGAAGAGAATGCTTGGAGAAAAACTCTGAAGAAGAAGGAACTTCGGCGGCAGATAAGGCAGCATGCCAACCCTTACTAAAAAAAGCATCTTGGATCTGAGGGATTTGTAGCTCCAGGTCATTCTCCGCCCTCTCGATGCCTTCGTTATAAATGGAATCCTCTCTATCCTTTGCATCAGACCTATACTGTTCAAATTCTTCAAGAAGAGTTGAATAGTCGAGTTGGGCTTGGGTAAGCTCCACATTGGCTTCATGCTCCGAATCCTTCAACTTCTCAACCTCTGAAGAAAGCTTCTTGTTCTCCTCGGAGAGGCTTCGATTCTGAGCCTGTAGAACCTTCACTTCTTTGCAGAATTTTGCATACTCCTCATCAACACTCTCTTTCTTGGCTAAGGCTGAAGCTCGGGCATGGATAGCGTCCTTCATTGCTTTATCCTTGCGAGCTATTTGAGCTCAGACCTTATGGACTTTTTATAGACCTTTAAAATTGCGAAGGAAAAGACTTAGAAATTTTTTTTAGAAAAGACAAAAGCTTAAAGGAAAGTAGTATTGAAAATTACCAAGACCATGTGTTAAATAGCCTGACGAGACACCTCGTCATCAGTAAGTGTCTCGTTCATTGCTAGCTCCTGAGAAAAAATCACTCCCTGAGCAATCCCAATAGCAACGTTAAAGTCCTATATCGCCGAATCCTTGGCAGTAATTTCTCTCCTTTTTGCCTTAAGGATTGGTCAGAAAAGAGGATTAGCCGATCTTGGAGAGAGGTCTGTCTCTAGCTCGATAGTTTTTTGCCTCTTGGGGGTAGCATCCTCGGCAAGCTCAAAGATTGAGTTATCCTTAAGAAGGGGGGAATGAACAGATTCAGAAAAATCTAACACTATCGAAGTTGAAGTGTCGAGAGTAAGCGGCTTACTAGGCAACTCGCTGCTTGGAACAGATGCATCGTGTGGGGGAGTAGTCTCGGCATAACCTTGACAATCGGCTCTTCTTGAACAATGATTGGAGACGTGGAAGTAGTTGCAAGGGGTTCAGTAGAAGGGGTCGGGTCACCTCCTGACAAGAAATCTAAGAAGTTCCTCACCGTTCGGTGTCCAGAGGTTGCTAGGGAGGGTCTCTTCTTTCCTCGGGGTGTCTTTTCTCGAGAAGTTTGGATTGCATGCTGATCCGCTACGAGAGTAGTATTGCGTCAGTTTGGCACGGCTATAAAGGAAGAATAGGTCGGATTGTAACCGAGCAGAGTATGTGCAGCTAGGCAGAACAGAGTTTCGTTGTAGTCCCAAACCTTCTGAAGCTGATCGAACTTAGCAGAAGATTCAGGAACCCTACCCTTAACAGTTTCACTTGTGTAAGAGAAAATCCCAGCCAAGAAAGCAAGGAACCAAAGCTTAAACAAAACGGAAACATTTTTTAGGTAAAAAATGTCAACTACCTGACATGCCTTTTTCATAGGGGCACCTATGAGAAGGAGTTGCACCAGAAGCATACTACTAATTGCCAAAAATGAACACTATGTCATTCTCATGACCTTTTTTTGAATCTGAAAGGTGGGTCAATAAATATCTCTCCTTCTTCCTCACTGATAGATAGTAGTTATCTCCGGTGGCCTTGATGATGTAACAATATTGAATCTCCCATAAACCGAGACTCAAGCCCAAAATCTTGTTCAAGGAAGATACCCCCATAACAACTCGAAAGAGATTCAGGCAGCATTGAAGAGGGCAGAGCTTGGCAGCAGAGAGCACCCAGATCAGAAGGGGGTCGAGAGGGAATCACACACCACCCTCCGTAATAGCTCGAGTTGGAATGGGGATCCTTTCCCTCGTCCCAATCAGTGATTCATCTTTCCCAACAATTCTCACTTCTACGTCTTTTGGGATGTTATATTTGATCTTAAAGGCTGGTACTTCAGAGGGTTACAAAGGAGCCTTTGGAGAAGACCAAGAATAGAGAAGGCAAGTTCAGAGAGAAGGAATGAGAGTTTTGATGGCAAAGTGAATGAAAGATAATGAAGAAAAGATGGTTTATAAAGGAGAAGAATGTAAAAGGGCAATTTAAATGTGTTGACTATGCCGCCAAAATAAGGGGGATGTCACAAAGTACGAACAATGATGGTGAGAAATTAAGAAAACAGCTGACAGACGAAAGACGTCTGTTAGACGTTTTCTAGGGGCAAATGAAATGGTTAGCCCCTATTTTTACACGTGTTTGGGCATTGATTATGCTCACGTGATGATGACAAGACAAGGCACATGACTAAGAATTTGAAGAACACTCTACTAAGCCTTTTATCCGAACCGAGATAATTAGTGGTTCGGTAAACAAGGAAATAGATCGGATCTCTCTACGATTAAAGCTCATCTACCTTATCAGCTAAGCAAGGGAATAGCTCGACTTGTACCAAGCCGAGTTCATAAAAGTGTTCGGCAAAGCAAGAGTTCAGTTTGTGTCAAATCAAGTTCTTTATCCAGTTTGGCAAACATCGGATGTGCTCGATTCTAGATAAGCCCGTGTTGTTTCAAAGAGATTGACACAGGGATAAAGATTCGCCTAAAACTTAGGCAATCGGATAAACGAAATCAATGAAAATTAAGATATTCGAAGAGATTGTTGGAGAAGTATCAGTAACCTCCCAAATTCGAACACTAAAAGAAAGAAGATGTGCCACCTTGTATCTAAATTAACGGAAACCCTAAGGGGGACACAGTCTATAAAAAGCAATAGCAGTCAAGGCAAAAGGTACACTGAACTCTCCTTGTCTTTGTACAATTCCTCTTGTTTCATTACTGACTTAAGCATTGGAGTGCCTTTGATCGAAACACTTCGATTTTGGGTAGTTTGTTCATCTTGCAGAAAGAAGATTAGGTGATAAAGTTCAGAATTCTTTTTCAGAAATCACATCATAAACTCGACATGAGGTAATATCAATTTTTTGCCTCAACAGTATTTGTTGTTAATATTATAGGGTAATCAACTCATTTAAACTATTTGGACATGTGATAATGAATAATACTTGAAAACACCTATGTGCCTTCCAAATCATATGATTTTTTGTTGATTTAAGCATTGTATGTGAAATCAAAAGGAAAGAGTAAAGATTAAAACTAACAAGTACAAATATTTATCTACATGTACAAGTATTTGCGAAGTATCCATATATTTTTATTTATTATTGAATATGTTTGGTGTGCATCGATACATATCCTCGAGTATCGTATTTGATACGGATATATCGATCTTAACGAAATATCCATGCTTCATAGAATAGACATAATATCTTCTATCTTTAATTGAGATAATTTGTTCATTTAATAGATTCCGTTAGTTTCGTAACTAATAAGGAGTTTAAATGTAATATTTTAAATTTAAGAGGTCTAAGTGTTATATGTTAATAATAATTTATTTATAAATAGATATATTAATGGATATTAATGACAGGAGTTTAAGTGTGATATGTGTATAAATCTCAAAAGTTTTTATGTAATATTTCAGATACATGGGGATAAAAAATTAAGTGAGAAAGCTTAAGGCATTTGAGTGTAATTTTCTTTTATATTTAACAGTTTAATAGGGTAGTAACCGAGATTTGTGTGGGGCTGAGAATAGTCCTACCCGCTTGTGTTAAGAGAGTAAGTGGAGGACTCGGCAGCACATCACTACCCTGTTTCGAGTTCACCATGAGCTGTCCCTCCACCTCCCGACCTCAAGACGAAGACTTGCAGATTCAAAACCCCAGTCCAACCCAAGAAGAAGAAAACCCACCAGTACCACCATCACCTCCGCATGAACAAGTACAAGAATCACAATTACTGTCTCAATCCCAAAATATAACCCTAGAAAACCCAGATCCCCAAAATCATGAAAACCTAGAACAACAATCGAACTCCAGTTTTCCCCAAGAGCAGCCAAACCATGAAGATCCATCACAGGTATTAGATCAAGAAAACCAAGAAATTCAAGACCACTTAGAAGAAGAACAGCAACAATCATGTATGTCTCTATGTCCTCATCCTCCTAAAATCAACCCACCGATCTCAGACCTCCAGTGCACCATCTCTGATGTCCCTATGACGTCACCCACCAACGCCTACCGTCGATCCAACAAGCGTAAGAAAGGTAAAGGTAGCATCAAGAAACAACAAGCAATTGAAAAGAAACTCCAAACCCTGTTGGAAAACCTAAAACCCGTTCCTTTTAAACCGTCCAAAACCCTTGATTTTTCGAAACATGAAAAATTCCTAAAAGATCTTGGTTTGTGGGACTTTGTTCATATTGAATTTGATAGAACCATTCGGGTTGATTTGATTGCTCAGTTAATCGCCACTTATGATCCGAAACTGCGGGGTAGTTATGTGAATGAATTTAAAATCGCTGTCAATCGGGCCGATTTAGCGCGGGCATTTAAACTACCGGTGAAGAAAGAGAAGGGTGTGAATGTGTTGGAAGGAGTGGACTTGGATTCGGAGGCGGTGTCTGAGGATTCCATCAAGTTTTTAGAGGATTTTGTATCGAATTGGGTGCTTTTGCACGAGGATACTTGGATCATGCCGAGTGAAGTGTTGAATTGGACGCGGGTGATAAAAGATGGGCATTTTGAGAAGGTTGATTGGGCTGGTTTGGTTTGGTTTATGGTGGAGAAAGAGTTGACGCAGGGGGAGCAGTTGGTGGATTGTTATTATGCATCACATTTGCAGTATTTGATGAAGTCACAGCGGGAGGAGGTGATGAAAGAGGAGCCTAAGGTGGATGTGGAGGTGGACTTGGATGTGGAAGTGAAGGAAGAAGAGGATGGCGGTACTGATGGCGATGTGAAGATGGGTACTTTGAATGAATTTCAGGTGCAAGAGAAAGACAATGTAGTATTGGAGGAACCCAATATCGAATTGACTTTGGGGCAAGAAGTTATTGAAAAAGAACAGGTTAAGGATGAAGAGATGATGGATGCTGAGGAAAGCAAGGAGGAGGAGGAAGAACATGGTTGGCTTTTGGATGGAAAGAACACTGCAGGTCAGCATATTTTGCAGCGTTGTGACTTCGGAGAAAATTTGGTTATGGATAGTCTTGAAGAGAGGAAAGAGGAAGGTGAAGATGAGGATGAGGAGAAGGAGGATGAGGAGGAGGAGGAAGTAGGAGGAGAGGAAGACACGGAGGATGGATTTAACATTGCACCAAATGATGAAAGTCTTGAGGGAGATGGGTTGACGGGTAATTTACTTCAAGGCATGGAAGCCACCCAAATTGCTTTTAGTTTGGAAGGGCAAGTTCATGAACAGTCTTCAGGACAGTTTCTTGCATCCAGGGATGAAACACATATGATTTCAGGCGGTCCTTCGAGTTTTGGTAATGGTGGTAAGAGAGAGCTTGTGCATGAGCATGATATGTTACATCATTCCCTTAATGTTAGCAATAAGAGGTTGAGGACTGATGGCCTGTGGGACCCTAAACCATCTGATTTTGGGATGTGCATGGAGCAAATGGAGAAATTGATGGTAAAGTCTAGGTTGATGTATGAGGCAAAGGAGCAGGCTTGTGAGGAATCAAATATGAATCAACAGATCTTACTTGACGAGCTCCACAAACGGGATAGTGTGATTGCACACTTGCAGAAGACCAGTTATGAAGAGCTACAAAAAAGGGATGGAGAAATACTTCGGCTTGAACGTGAGCTTTATGTAATGGGCAATATTTTAGATGGGTTCAGAAAGGCCTTAAAGGCAACTGATAAGACATTTGCTGAATATAGGCAACGCTGTCAGATTCCTGAAGAGCCGCTTTACAAGGATGTTGGTCCTGGGGGTTTAATGTTGAGCATTGCAGAAATAGAGAAACAACGGCTGAAGCATGAAGAAGAAGAAAGATTGAGTCGTGTGATGTTGGAACAGAAGGCCAAGGAAGCAGAAGAAGGATATGTTCGTGAATTCGAAGTGTATCATAGTAAGGTTGATATGCTGAATACGAGGTTGATGGGTCTAGAGAATCATGTGAAACTGCTCAAAGAATTGTCTGCAGATAGTAGAGTTTCAGAAATGTCGAAATGTAATCCAAAAGATTGATGTGCTGCTCTCAACATCCTCCTCCACATTTGGTTGAAATGTAAGTAAAAGTAAACTATAACAACACGTAGTGCTCAATTCATGACGTGTTTTTGTGTAACCGATTTCATTTATATTGATATCTTTTTCACAGCACTTGCAACATCTCTTCTTTGTCAAGTGTTGACTAAGTTGTAAGCGGATGTACTGCCTTCTAATTTATTTGGGGAGAGTGTGGAGAAGCAAAACACATTTGAGTTGTTTTTTTCTCACTTGTTCTTACATGTATCAAGTAGAATTACTATTTGTCCTTGAATATCTTATATCTTGTGTCTGCCTACAGTCAGCATTCACTCCACCCTACTCTACATTAACCGTGTAACTACTGCCGGAATATTGTGTGGCCTCTAATGTTCCTTCCCTCTCCAGTCTTCAGATTAAGCTTTGAATTACTGAAAGTATAGGTCTCTCCGCAAATATCTTATTGAACATTCTTGGCACAGATTCTCAGCAGGTCATCTTTATACTCTTCTCGTCTATCATAATACCTTATGTTAATCATCTCTTAGAAAAAAAAGGGGGCAGAAACACTTCGCTTTCAACAAAACTTTTTCTTTTCTGTGAATATTTTTGCTGAACTTCCAGTATTGATCACTAACAACGGAAATTGGAGTCTGATGTCAACATGGATACCCTTGGCTAAAATTGTGTATAATATTGCATCCAATGTGGCATAAATGGCTTCACAGTTACTGGTTGTTACTGATTGTGTATATTTTTTTATGACATTGTAAAGCTCCAATGTGTTTTTGAGCATTACATGATTGCCTCATAGCTATGCTCCTCCAAAATTTTTATTCTTTATGGACAAGTAAGTTTTTTCAGGAGTACATCATAAGCATACATCCAGAATGGAAGTTTCAACATTAGCAAATGTGTAATTGTCAGTGTAATTTCCATTTGTTCTATTGCATTTTACATATTGAACAATGTGCACTGACCCAAACTTTTGAACTCATTTAATCTGCATTTGTATGGTAGCCACTAGCCAGACTCTTTTTTTTATCCAACGGGCACTATGGAAGTGAATTGAATAAATATTTGATCAGCATATTCAGAAGCTCATCGTGGCACAATTGTCACCCTCCAATATGCAAATTTTCATTAAACTTTCACATGCATATAGCCTCAAGGAGAATTCAGTGGTAAATTTCTTACAGTGAAAGTATAACAATGCTTGTTGCTTGGTGGTGTTTCTATCCTTGTGAGTTCTTACATATCTGTTGGACTACCCCGATATGTCAGTCTGTCATCAAGAGAGGGGGTTTTGTCATATTCCTATTATTTCTATTGATCATGTATGGTGTGAAGTCCTTTGGGGACATTGTATTTACGTTAGCATTTTTGCTCAACTCTCTGAATTTCTTTCTTTTTTTGTCTGTATTTTGCTGTTATAATGCAGATTAGTTTTGGGTTTTTTTCTCAACTTTCGTTTGCTGCTTTGTCTATTTCAGGATGCTTGTTGTGATGAAGTGCAAACAGATTATATAATGTTTTTGGGCTGTGTGAAGCTGTCTACTTGTGCTTATTGTAACCACTTATTCAACAGGTTTTGAATCCTGCTGCTTTTGTAGTTAAGGTATATAACTTGAACTTCTAGCTATAAAGTATGATGAATATTAGTAAACAGCTTCTGATACCTTTTTAAGTAACTAATGGGTGAAGTATCAAAGCTGTGCCCTTGAGTTGGTGCATGACCGTAATTTGAATTATGTCATTGTGATTTAGGGTCCAAGCTATTTATTATTACAGCATTTCCTCCACTTGCCCAAATTATACTCAATTTTGAATTTTAGAAGAAACAATTAAAAACAAGTTTCAATCATTTAATGAAAGGATAATCAAATTTTTATTTAAATTCCTACCAATCATCTTTTTAGCCTCTTTTCTTCCTTTGTTCTAGCACCATCTTATTTTTGTAATCCCTTAAACTCTTGGTAGATTCAAAAAATGACAGTCCAAAGTCCCTTTTAGGGGAAGCAAAATGATAAAAATGAATTCTTGCTACAAAAAATGAATTTTGGGGGAAAGTGAATTTTAAAGATTCGACTGAAATGAGTTTGCCCATTAAAGTTCTTGTATTAAATCAAGCCAAATACGACTAAAAGGTTGAAAAGGGGCGAAATATGGCATCTCAAACTATGACAATTGATGAGTACACATCTAATAGGGCCAGTCCTAGTAAATCAAGCAAGTTGAAATCTGTTAAAAAGGCAAGCAAAGTTTGGTTCATCAATGCGGCTCAATCCAATATCCAAGGAGCCCATGAATAGAAGAGCACGTGAGAGAGAGATCATCAGAATACCCTCTTTTAAAGATTAAGACTATCTTAATTGTACTTATATTTTGTAGTTATTCTCCTCAAAAAACTAGTATTTTTACCCTCACATCACTGCCTCACCATGTTTATAAATTGTAAGCTCTCTGTATTGAGAGGGGCATCTCACTACACATTGAGATTTGCTTCTACACGTCTTTACACACACTTTATATCTTCTAGCTATTGTATTTTTTCCGGAGCTAACCATTGCTCTCTCTCTCTCTCTCTCGTTTGATTAATAAAAATCTCTCTGCCACCGTTATAGTTTTTCAGAGCGGAGTAGATCATCCAGACCGAACCATTATATATTTGTGTATTGACTAAATATCTACATTACTGTCATTGATTGCCTCATTAATTGTCTATTAATTATATTTTATCACACACTAGACTGTTGATTTTGTACAAGATTATTTTGTGCATCATCAACAATTGCTCTTCTAAACTCGTAGACATTTTCTTTAAAAGGCTTTTTATTTTTCTGGGTTAACTTTCTCCTTGGTCATTACTCTCTTTCTTCTGTGTTTGTTGACACACGTGCACCCACACATATATACATGCAGTATGTATTATTTGGGGTAAATATATGTTCACTGCCCATAAAATACAAGGAGGCAATGACAGTCTGTAAAAGATCCCTCAGATGCTGGGGAGACTTGGTGCAGGCGAAACACCCAGGGGCCTGAGCCTGGATTCCCCATCTACACACAATGGTGAATCCCTTCCGCCACTTGCTTTTTTACTAAATTAATTTGATAGAACTCTTAGGATGGTTCAGTAGTTGAGTTTGACCATTGTTAATTCAAATATCTCAAGTTCAATCTATTTTTACATTTCCTAAGAACTAGCATTTCTTATCTTTTCTAGGGATATGTTCTAACTCAGCTCACACCACGGTAGTCAGTCGATGAGTTTGACTGACACTTTGCAACAACAAAAAAAATAATATTTTGCAAAATACCTATCTACCAAGCCCATTTCCTCCCTTGAGGTTTCAATATGGTTCACTCCACTCCTTGAGCTGCAAAAGCTTCAGCTCTCAGTGTTCGCTGCCATCTTCCAAATGTGATTTGATGTGGTTAGGGGATTCATAAGGCTGATTTAACAGGGGCGATGCACTGCAACTTTTCAATCGGGTTACTTACCCATCGTTCTTGGGGCCATAACATGACAAAATGTCATGGACAATAAAAAGTTGAATGGTTCACATACAAGTCTGTTAAAATATTCGAACAGTTTGATTTTGACTCGTTAAAAATTCTTATTCAAAAGATGAAAAACACTAAAATTATCGTCAAATGTGCCCGACCCATATTATTTTCCTCTCTTCTTTGATAGATTTGTAAAATATTTAAAATTGTGAGAAGCAATTTTATGAGTGATTATATAGATTTTCATGGATTATGAAGTTACAGGTTCAATATTTTATTATTTTTTACTATGAAAATGAGCTTTGTTCTGGATGAAATTAGGCTCAAACGCTCCCAATCTTATCCAGAGCCAAGGTTGAGCAAGAAATACCGCAACTCAAGTTGGAGCTTGTTCAATTTTAAATAGGGTGGGGCTATTCTTACCCTACAAATCTTCATTTTCATCCAATTTAATTTTTCATTATCAAACTACTTAATTCATTCCTTTTATACCCACATCATTAGTAATTAAGCTCACATCATTTTACATACACCCCCCTTTTAATAAGTAAACACACTTTATATTTTATTATAATTAGGGTTTCATTCTCTATTTCATCTCTTGCACTCACAAAAATATTTTTTTAATATGAATTTTTTCAGTGAAAAATAGGTTAGTATTACTTCTCAATTGAATTATATATTTGATTTCATGCTTGTTGTATAATTTTTTTTTTTCGGTATGTTTTGATATCATTGTCAAGTTTAATAATTTTTTATTTAGAATTTATATGTATGTATATATGTATGATTTCAGATTATTTGTTCTTTTTATTCGGTTTTGTGTCTTATAATTTTACTTATTCCTTTAATATTTGTTTAGTTTTTTTCCCTCTTATTTTGAATTGTTTCTTTCTTTTTGTTTTTAGCTTATTTTGTTCTTTTGTTTTTTCTTGTTTCAACATGTTTTTTTTAACATGTTTCGTTTTTTTTTCTTGTTTTAGTTTTGCTTGGTTTGTTTTTTTTCTTGTTTCGTAAATATATTTATGCATTCAAACTAATTGTCTTCTTTCATTATTTTTTTCTTATGATAGCTTCTTTCATTAAAGAGGTGTACATAGAATGAGTGAGCTTAACTATTAATGGGGTGTATGTAGCATGGGGTGGGTTTAGTTACTAATATGGTGGGTATAGATGGAGTGAAGTTAGGTAATATTTGATAAAATTGAAAGCTGAATATTGAAAATTAAATGCTGAATTTTTTAATTTGTAGACTATTTGGTATCAACTGAAATTCAAGTATTGCATTGAATTAAAATGTTTGAAAAATATAAGAAGCTGAAGTCCAAAAATTATTATTATTCTAATTCTGCCCTTCTTTTTAACCATCTCTCTGCAACTACCTTATTCCTACCACCACCAATACAATGGTGGTGGCGGCGGTGACACTATGTTAGTGATGGCGGTAGTGGTAGTGATGGTGACACAATAGTAGTGGTAGTGACGACGACACAATGATGGTAGTGGTGACGGCAACACAATGGTGTTGACGATGACAATGGTAGTTGTGGTGGTGACAACGACACAATGGTGGTGATGGTGGCGACAGCAACACAATGATGGTGGTGGTGAATGGTGGATATTGAAAAGTTAAGAGTGTAAAATGCATTGAAGGTACATTCGTCCATTATGAAGAATTGATAAAATTCTTACTGATTAGCATTTTTGTGCATTAAAGTGATAAGTAGGTGGTTTGCTACTTAAAATTTTAACCTATTTTTAATAGGTGTTTAAAATATTAAGTGACATGAATTTTAGTTTATCAAACGAGTTTAAGTCATTAAGTGATTAAAGTATTCAATTTTAAGGTTTTTAAGTGGTGTTATCAAGCACCCCTCAGTAGTTTGATAATGAAAAATTAAGGTCATATTTGGTAACATTTTTATTTTTTGTTTTTCAAAAACGAAAAATAAAAAATGAAAACGTCATTTTTGGATTTTTAAAAATCGTCCATCGTTTACAAAACGGTGGCAGAAAAAAAGCAAAAATCGGTTATCAAATGAATTTTTTTTTTCTTGTTTACTTAAAAAATAAAAATAAAAAATAAAAATAAAAAACAGAAACGTTACCAAACGAGACCTAAATATGGTGAAAATAAAAATTTGTGGGGTGAGAATAGTCCTGCCTTTTTAAATAAGTTGAAATTGAACATATTCAAACTCGACAAGTTTGACACTAAAAACTTTAAATTGAGTAGTTTTGCACTTTATCCATTTGGTCAATTTCTATTGAATGATAAAACCATGTCACGATAATGACGTGACGTTACCGTTACAATTAATATTTACTCCACACCATTGTAACTCTTATTTGTTTGAAACCAATTACGAGAGAGACCTAGATGTTGGGAACCACACATTTTCCCTTAAATCAATTGATTCATAGTTCAACCACATCCCGCCAAGAGGTAGTAAAGTGTGTTTCGGTGTTTGGCTTATCAATCCAACCCAATGTAAAGTTGTTCCGGTTGATTTGAATCCTAATGCATATTATTTCATCTAATCTTTGCTTTGGATGGGAAACATTTGTTTTGTAGGCCCTATGCATATGTCTAAATCAAAGATGTTAAAATGAACATTGCACCCTTGTAACAAAATGTAATTCAATTCTATACCAACTTTGAATGGGAATGGTGCAAAAAATTGATTAGGATGAGTAGTTATTTAGAAATAGTCATGCAATACAAAAATAAAGCATGTATTTTTAACAACACATTGAACCCCTTGTAACAAAATAAAGCAAGTTTAGTCTATTTTTTAACAACACAAAGCTGAACAATTTTTTTTTTTTTTTAATTTTTGTTCAACACACAATTAATGACAAAAAAATATGAAAGAATACCAAAAGTATGTGTCAAACCGAAAAACAAAATGTCATCCACAAAACTACCAATTATAGTTTACTCCTTTTTATCATCAACTAAACAAAATAATGAACAATATCAAATAGCTCAATAACATAACTACCAATTCTTCTAAAAATAAAAGAAACATTCCATCCACAAAGGAACCAGTACACCAAAATTTAAATCAGTCGAAAATATAAATTCATTCATCCATTCCAACTCATTTCAAATATAAGAAACTCTCATCTCTTCTGTCTTCGTCTCTCTTCAGTCCTGATTGTCCCCCACTCACCATCTCGGTCTCATCTGTTAGTCTCACATTCAGCTCTCAAGTCTCTACTCTCGTGGTCACGCCTCTCTTTCCATCTGCAAAGTGCAAATCCATGCATATATGTAGTCAAAGGTAGAAATTGAATTTTGAGATTGTTACGGATACAGACGGGATATTGGGGCCAGAAAAACTACGAAAATCCCTTTCAATTTTACAATGTGGGTCATTCACAATTTCATGCCAATCCCCCAAATCCTGCTATTCAAACACCCCGTAGAGTCCCTGCAATAATAGGATAATCAAGGGTCAAACGCGCTTATCCTATAGCCCCTCTGGCTCCCTGACCTCCTTGGGACTTCTTCCAGTACTTTTGTCACCATACCATAATAGTTGTGCCGGTTGAAGAACTAGGGGTGTTTGGTTATGTTTTGTAAAATTGTTTTTTGTTATCTAATTTTTAAAAATAAGGAGATGCTGTTTATTTAGTATTTTTATTCTCAAAATTTTCAGAAAAAATGAGAATTGAGTCAAAGAAACAGAAAACAAGTTTAACTTGTTTTCAGAGTTTTCTTTGAAAATTTTGAAAACAAGGAGAACAATTTTGAACTTTAATGAGGTCTGCCCTTCGAGTCTCCTTAACAACAAATTTCTTCATTTTTT
>CM042197.1:14511848-14523558 GCA_023539305.1 Ilex asprella | reverse complement strand
GAGGTCTATGTGCAATAAATTTCAAACCTCAGGGGGTCTCCATGTTATTTATAAAATGTTAGGGAGTGTTCGCATAATATTGTCAAAACTCAGGGTATGTACATAGTTTTTACCCTATTTTTTAATTAGATATTAATTTATTATTATTTTATCTTAAAATTTTGAATTATTGTATTTCTAATAAAAATAGCTGTTGGTTAGGAATGTTTGTTGGTAACCAAAAAAAAGTTTGAGAGTGTGTTTTTGTGTATATTAATATGTGGAGGCTTGGACATTTAATAATTAAATTTATAATTATATTGTGTCATTTGGGGTTGAATAGTGATAGTGGTGATAAATTCGTGAGTTTTATAAATTAGCAAAATTTGATTGATTTTATTTATTGTTTAAAGATTGTGAATTTAATTGTGTTCTATTAGTATTTGTTTTTTGCTCAAGGTATATATTACATGGGGAATAGGGTGAATTGAAAATATGATAGTTGAGTGTATAATTATGTTATGTTATGTTAATGTGATAAATTCGTGAGTCATATAAATGAGTAAGATTTTTATTACTTAAAAATTGTAACTTTTAATGGGTTATGTTAGTATTTTTTATTTTTATTTTTATTTTTGGAGGCATTTGTATACATGGTGTTGTTTTGAGAGTTTTTATATATTTTTAAGACAATTCCATTAATATGTAGGACATGGTCGGCGATATATTTTGAGTCAATTTAGAAGAAGAATTGGTATGAATATTTTTATGTCATTCCTTTTGAATTTAGATAATTATTTAAGATATTTTTGTTTGTTACATAGTGTTTTCAGACACGGGGAATAACTAGTTTACTTAAAAAATAACAGTGAGACTATCAAATATGTTTGGGAGGAACTTAACCCATTATAAGTTCCATAAAGAGGATTGTCCGCAATTATTACTATTTTAAATACAAAACAAAAATTAGGCTTACTACATGAAAGGATAAATTTTTGGGGCTCTTCAAAAAGTTTGGTTTATACAAGTAGAGAGTAGTTTTGAAGCTAACAAAATTAGATATTAATTTGAATTTTTAAAATTTAGGCCATAAAATTTGAATCATATTTAAAATACAAAAAAAAAAAAATGCCTACTCTACTAAAGGGGTAAATTTTTGGGGGTCCTCTAAAATTTAAGTTTAATCAAGTTAAGAGTAATTTTGGACCTAACAAAATTAGATATAAATTTGAACTCTATAAATTTAGATCATATTTTTTTTAAAAAAAATAGGCCCATTACTATATTTTTTTTGGGGCCCTCTAAAATTTAGGACTCTAAGCAATTGCCTATGCCTTGGGCTGACACTAGTAACCGACGTGCACATGGCCCATTCTATAGACACTAACCCATGGTAGCCTTTTTCATTTGTAAACTCCACTCATCTATCAGTATTCAATAAAAGAATACTTTGTCCATTCATAATACATGGTCATCTAAATCCAGCTTGTAAGTCGTATTATCCGTGACTCAAACACAGAGTCGCAGCTCGTACTGCGTTCGATCTCATACTCGATGTGGTGGCTAGCTCTGATACCAATTGTTATAAATTTGAGTAAAACTTACCCCTAAAAACTGACTTGTAAGGGAAGAGTGCCCAAATGTTCACACACACACACACACACCTAGTCTTATATTTAATCGATGTGAGATTGTAACGTCTTTATTAGTGATAGGTGATACTAAGCGCTAATGATAGTGTGATATTACCATTATATTGAATTCCTCGATTATGGAACATGGGCCAACAAAATAATACGGGGCTAACAAATGTTACTTCAATTTCATACCCAAAGTTTGGGTTGTGTATGAGTCATAAAAAGGAGTTGAATCCGCCTTGGTAGGCCATCTAATTGTTAGAACATGTCACTCATTTACATGATGGTAGAAAACCTACTAGTCTTAGTAAAATTGGAACCAAGTCCTTTTTTTAATTTATTTTGTCAAGAACGGCTAACAATTTTTTTTTTCAAAGTCATTTAGAACATATAATTGTAATATATGAGACATGTGATCCACACTTGTAAACTATATATTTTTAATAACAATAATACATTTTTTTTATTAACTCATTTTTCTCTCTTTGGTCCATTATCTCTTGTCCTATTGTTTCTCTCTCCATTCTTCCTTTAATTTCTCCTTCCTCTCTCGTGCATCAATTTCTCTGGTATCTCTCTTCATTCAATTATTCTCTCTCTCCTCTATCATCTCTTTCTCTTCCATCCTATTCTTCCCCTTTCTTTTGTTTTTTTTGCTATAGGGTATTCGGACTTACACCGACTTCTCCCTCGAGCTCAGCGGTTGACAACCGTAACTTGAGATAGTTTAAAACATGTCCCCAGAGGAACACAAATGACTAACCTTTAGAGAGTATGAGAAAATATTAAACCTAAGATCTCTGAGTTATCAAAGAATAGACCCAACTATTTGACCATCCCCTATATATATATGGCTAATACTGTCCCAACACAATGGCAGTGGCATTGTCATTGCCTTGTGATAATGAAAAATATCATAGTGATAAAGAATACATTTTTCTTTATTAACTCTTGTTTCTCTGTCTCTCCTCTATCTCTTTTGTCTCATTGTTTCTCTCTCGTCTTTCTTCATTTAATTTCTCTCTCCTCTCTTTTCCTTCAATTTTGGTGTAATCTCTCTCTTGTCTTTCTCTTTTGTCCTAATCTCTCTCTTCCATCTCTCCTTTAATTTCTCTGTCATCTTTCTCTTTTGTCATATTCTTTATCTCTGCTATCTCTTCATTTATTATATACTAGCAATGCACGACCTTCATTGCACCGCACGTGAATAAATTTAAATAATAATATTTATGAAAAATTTAACTTATATTTATAATTTATTTGAATATTAAATTATCTGTCAAATAATTTAATTTATATTAATTGTTGTTAAACATAATTATTGATCTTTTTATCTCTCTTTGAGTACCTAAGTTGTCATTTTTTAGGTATCTTTCTGACTTCTTAAAACATTTTCTTTTTTATTTATTGTGGAGTTTTATTGTAAGATTGTTATTCTTCAGTATTTGTAAACTATTTTTTGTACTATAATATTATGATATTATTGCATACAAAAAAAATCTAATTTGATATATATTTGACATTAAAATTCAATCTGCCAACAACATGAATATAATAATAGAAACTGTATATATATGTACTACTAATAAATGAGTCCATAAGCATTTAGAAGGCAAATGCTAAGAATAAAAGAGTCATTGTAAAATTGTTATTCTTGAGTATTTGTACATCTAATATATTAAATTGTAAACTATTGTTTGTAATATAATATTATGATATTGTTACATACAAAAAAAATCAAATATGATAGTAAAATTCAATCGGCTAACAACATGTATATAGTAAGAGAATATGGATTGAACTATATTTTTTATATAAATAGTTATGGATATAAAAATTGTATGTAAGCATACTAGTAAACCTTTCCACAAGAATTTAGAAATCAAATGCCACTAATAAAAAATTTCAAAAGAATTTAGAAGACAAATATGTATAAAAAAATAAAAAACAAATGAAAGAACTATGTGGGTAGAATTAACTTTATAAAAATAAATAGAGATAAATTAAAAAATCAAATTTTTTTCCAAGATGTTACATTTGTAATTATGAAATATCTATAATAAGGAGATTTAATTTTATTTGAATTTTAAAATGTGCATTATTCTCTCTTTCTCTCATTTATCTTTTTTGTCTTGGTCTTTCTGTCTCCTCTCTCCTCAGTCAATTTCTCTCTCTTATATATTTCATCCACTTATTCTCTCTCCTCTTTCCTCTCTCTTTCATCCCATTCATTCTCTTTTTCCTATCTCTTTTGAAATACGAAATTTATGTACAAACCGTAAGTAAAAAAAAAACTAGCATGTCCCTTTACTGTTCATTATCCTCAATGCCCCATAAATGCACTCATTATCCTTATTGACCCAAAATTCTATCATAGTGCACTGACCACCAATTTTCCCTTGTTCTTAAGGCTTCATCAGTTTTTGAGAAGTTAGGTCCTCTTGTGGTCATGTTTATACCTAGATTTTGAACGATGGGTTCTCTTGTGATTGCACCAGACGAATTTGGTTAGTTTCCTCTTGCCCGTCTTGCCATAGGAAAAAGAAAAAAATCCAACTCACTTTACTCCACAATATTATCGTTCCTCTATGTAGTTGTTTTTTACTTTACTATAGATTTATCTATTGAGACTCATAGTGAAATTAATGATTGTAAATCCATGTAGCATTACTCCAAAAAAAAAACCGTAAGTTAGAATGTTAAGTTGTCATTGCTACACTATAATGGTATGAGCCTTCTCATTTATAGAAGAAAATTCTAATACAGTGGTGGTAAGTTTTTGAAACATGCCTCCTCCTAATAGTAAGAGCTTCTTAACGACTTTGGCTTGTGTGCTTGTAATCTTATGAATTCCATTTATCTTCTAGTTATTAAGCCAAACATAATTATGTATCACAATAACGTTCCGCGTCATTAATCCAAGCCTACAATTCCCCCAAAAAACTTCTTAAGTGTGACATTTTTGTCACATAATGATGATATTTGTATGTGTAACACGACAAGATTGCTAGGATATTTTTTTATTCATTGTAGTACAGATATGAAAAGGTCTCAGAAGTTATTAACTTGAGATATCAAATTCGAGATATTTTGATTGACTTGACGTGTAGGCTTTGTAAGTAATTGTGCACATCCGAAGTTTATATTATGGACACGAACCCAAAAATCACACGATTGCAACCGATCTCAATTTTCAAAAAAATGTTCATCATATTCTCTAATGGCAAAACCAGAGTGATCATTCATTTTCGAATGTGACATACAACCTTTCACATGATTGAACAAAATTGCAGGGCAGAGGCATTTGAATCCAAACAGTAAAGACCAAATTCCCTACTAAACAACATAATTCAATATAAGCTTCCACTGTAGTTGTGAATATAGTTTATTATGAATTACAAGTATGGAGGTTAATCTAATCATATATATCTGTCATAAAGCGAAATTATACATCAGAACAATTTCTCGGGCACGTAGTGAGCAACATATCAAAAACATAACCCAATATGAGTAGGCAAACTGCCAGAATCCAGTTCTATATAAAGGTCAAGTGCAATGGTGTAGCTCACAACCATATACTCTAATTCTAAATCTGAAATATTAAGTGCCAACAACACCATGGCTTCCAAATTTCTATACCAATGCACTTGTTTCTCTTTGGTCTTCATTATGGGGGCTTTGGTTTCTCAAGCAATGTCTCGCTCTCTTCAAGAAACTTCAATATATGAGAGACATGAGCAGTGGATGGTTAAATTTGGACGTGTCTACAAAGATAGTGATGAGAGAGACAATCGCTTCAAAATATTCAAGCAAAATGTAGAAACAATAGAATCATTTAACAAAGCCGCGAATAAGCCTTACAAGCTTGGTGTCAACCAATTTGCAGACCTCACAAATGAAGAGTTCAAAGCGCGGAACAAACTCAAAAGGCGTGTTTGCTCTACGGAGGCAATTTCCTTCAAGTATGAAAATGTGACTGCGGTACCAGCTACTATGGACTGGAGAAAAAAAGGAGCTGTAACACCTATCAAGGACCAAGGTCAATGTGGTAAGTCACAATCTTTTAGGAAATGAAAATTTTTATCCTGGTATTTTAAGACTCTTATACAATATCAAAATATAGGATCTTGTTGGGCATTTTCGGCTGTGGCGGCTACAGAAGGAATTACTAAACTTAAAAGTGGAAAGCTAATATCTTTGTCTGAGCAAGAGTTGGTCGACTGTGACACTAGTGAAGATCAAGGCTGTGAGGGTGGTCTCATGGACGATGCTTTCACATTCATCCAAAAAAATCATGGCCTTACTACCGAAGCTAATTATCCCTACGTGGCAACTGATGGAACTTGCAGCACCACCAAAGAAGCAAACCATGCAGCCAAGATAACCGGGTACGAAGATGTACCTGCCAATAGTGAGAGTTCATTATTGAAAGCTGTTGCTAATCAACCAGTCTCGGTTGCCATTGATGCTGGAGAATCAGATTTTCAGTTCTACTCGAGTGGTGTCTTTACTGGGGAGTGTGGCACTGAGCTAGACCATGGTGTTACTGCTGTTGGTTACGGCACTAGTGAAGATGGAACTAAATATTGGCTAGTGAAGAATTCGTGGGGCACAAGTTGGGGTGAAGAAGGGTACATAAGAATGCAAAGAAATGTCAAAGCTGTGGAAGGCCTATGTGGTATTGCAATGCAAGCTTCCTATCCAACTGCATAGAGATTCAAAGTTCAAATCCTAAAACGTGACTGCCCATGTAAATAATTCCATAGCTTATTGCTATGGTTTGCGGTCCAACTCTTGCTTGTTCATACAGCAAGAACTTGTGTGTTTTTCGGTTTGAATCAGTTGGTTATATATACCATATTGAAAAGCTATCAGTTGCAATTTAAAAGCATTGATTTCGATAGAAGGCGCTCAACAAATTCTTCTTCGAAAGGTCAAGCCAAGAAATTTATTGAGTTTTAATCAAAGCTTGGGTCAATTTGTCTGCCAAATAATCGCTCCAAAGCACTGACACAACCCTTGTTACTGACAGTAAGAAAATGAAATGCCCAAATAAAAATGAGAGATATTAATTGGTCACCAAAGACCCTTAGATTGATTAAGTAGAAAGACACAGATTATTAATGATTTAGATGTTAGTTTTTATAAACTCAATTTTTAAAGGGTATTTTTTGTATTTATGATGTAATATTGAAAAAGTCATGGTATTTGGAGAGGTAATCACTAGAAGAGTCCAGATTTTTTGAGGTTTGTCCATGTCTTTGGGAGGAATGTTCGTGTATTGCTACATGGAAAAACTGAAGGGACAAAAAACTTGTTTCATGCATGAAGGCAGCTAGACATTGAATGGGCAGATTCAAGGACTTTTTGGCTGGAACATAGGCGTATGAAAGGGGCTGGACTACTGCTGCCAAAAAATAGTCTTTCTGTGTAGAAAAAACTGGAAAAAGAGAGTAACAAACTGTGTGTTGCTGCCAGAAAAAACAGCAGCCCGTTCAAGAGTAGAAGCTCTCGTTGATAGCTTATTTTGTGAGTTGTTCTTGCTGAAAAATTCAGATTAGCTTCCCCTTTGTATTCCTTGATATTGTGATCATTTTTTATGAAATATAAAGGTGTTTCTCCATGACTCATCCGATTCTCCATGACTCCATCTCCACCAAAAATTAAACTCCATCTTCATACTTTTCATTCTGTTTTACCTTTTAGACTTCTAGAATAGATTTAACTTCTAACTATTAGACTTCTAAAATAAATAGTTTTAATCAAATAATAGTTTATTTAACTTTTGGTTTAGACTTCCAAAGTATATATTCCACTACCCACTGTCTTGGAGTTTTTATAAGGTTTATCATTCCTTAGAGACAATTCCCAGCAAGCCACGAAGCCGTCGATTCCAGTAGCCATGATGATAGTCTTTGTTTTCTACCAGCTGTCATGATATTTTGCTTCAGCCTTTCGATTTTGCCATGTAATTGTTTTAGTGATTTGTATAGAAAACTAGGGGTATTATGACCTTTTGACTTGATTTTGATTGATAGAGAAAATTCATGTAATATACATTCTGGTAAACTATGTATTCTTTACCTTAATGTAGATTTTTTGATCATTTTACTTGTTAAGAAAGTTTTTTGTACATCTTTCTGTCTACCTTGAGTTTCAAAATTATTGGTATTTACTGACATTGGGAAATTAAAAAGGAAATATTGCGGTGGTTGACTCCATTTTCACACTCCATTTTGGGGTTGTTTTGTAAAGTAATGTTGTTATTATTGGGTTATTCTACTTTTCAATTATTGGTATTATTGGGTTATTGTGCAGTAAGAGAAACAAATAATGTTGTTATTATTGGGTTATTCTACTTTTCAATTAAAATTTATTTCTTTTTCTTTCGATTAAAGGAATAGATTTTCCTTTGTTTTTTTTGGGTGTGTTGTTTGGTCCCAAAATTAGACTTGTTTAGTGTCTTGCATTGTTTGTATAATTATTCGATATTTATATTATATGAATTACTTGAATTTGTTGTATTTCTAATGTTATAGTCAGTATTTTTAATGTATCAGGACCCGAATTTTTCATATTTCTAATGCTACACTTATATAAACGATTCGAATTTATTGCATTTTTAATGTTATAGTGGAATGCTTTGTGTCATGATTAGTCTCTTACAACCTTATGGGCTGAATTTTTTATAATTGTTAAGGTCCCGTTTGGTAACGTTTCCGTTTTTCGTTTTTGAAAAACGAAAAACGAAAACCAAAAACAATTTTTTTTGGTTTTTGAAAATCGACCCTCGTTTATCAAACGATGACAGAAACGAAAAATATAAACGGTTACCAAACGAGTTTTTTTTTCTTGTTTTCTCTAAATATCAAAATAAAAACGAAAAACGAAAAATTTAAACGTTACCAAACGGGGCCTAAGAAAACAAAATACATATTTGAAACTCAAAATAGTTCACGTGCATTTGCACGGGCACACAAACTAGTTATACTAAATACATTTAATATTGTTCATTAATACCAATGCTTTTAAAAGGGTAAATTATACTTTAATCCCCTCAACTATAACTTTTTTTTTCACTTTTCCAAATTGGTAGTGAATTTTTCACATTGCCTTATCAACTACTTTGATTTCATATTGTTCCAATCGCAAATATCAGTTATCTTTTTAGAAGAAAATTATTGACGTAATGGGACAAAGTAAAAAAAATTACATAGTTCGGAAAAAAAAGAAATAAATTTCTGTTAAGTATGTATCATATGTTAATAATTGGAGGAATGTGAAACTAATCACATACTTTAGGGTACAATGTGAAAAAATAATAGTTGAGGGAACAAAGTCAAAAAATGTCAAAATTAAGGGGGTCAAAGTGTAATTTTACCTATTTAAAAAAAAAATATAACTGCTCTGACTCTAATTTTAGTGATCTAATAGACGATTAGTCTGAATGATGTCAAAAATGAGTTTATTAGCTGCTCTCCTTCACTTGTTTTGTCATTTGAAAGACATTTAAATGAATGGTTCTTATCAATTTTTTCAGTGAGACCCACTTATCCCACACTCATCCAAGTGATGATATACATTTGAGTTTTATTTTTTGTATTTCATTTGGATTATATAACGTTTTCCCCATATGAATTCCATTTATCTTCTAGCTTTAGGCCAAAGCATAAATAATGTATCACATTGTCGTTCGAGTCATTTATCCTAGCCTACGCCTCCCCTAAATGCTTCTTAAATGTGACATATTCGTCACATAATAATAGTGTTGATAATCTTAATTCACCACGGTAACTCGAATATTAAAAGATCTCAAGAGTTACTAAGTAGAGATTTTACATTTGACTTATGCTAGAGATGCCTTGAGAAATGTCATGCAAGTGATTTGCGGGAGATTATGCATATCTTCAGTTTGTGTTGTGGGCAAGAATATGCAAAGTATATTAGTTAATTAAGTCGTTTCTGTCAAAGCAAACAAAATTAGATAGTCTAAATCAGAACAAGTACTTGGGCACGTAGATAGAGAAACATTAGGTTGAATAAAATGGAAAGCAGAGGTACTTGAATCCAAAAAACAAAAGGCTATTCCTCACAAGGCAACATAATCAGGTAATAAAAGTATAGAAGCTAATTAAATCATTTCTATCAAAACAAACAAAATCGAATGGTCAGAATCAGAATAATTTCTTGGGCACGTAGATGGAGCAACATCATGTGACATATATTAATACTCTAAGCAAACTGGCACAATTCATTTCTATATAAAGCTCTAGGGAAATGGTAGAGCTCATAGTCCTCTAAACTCAATCATAGATCTTGAGTGAAAGCAGCACCATGGCTTCCAAATTTCTCTGTCAATGCACTTATTTTGCTTTGGTCTTCATAATGGCGGCTTTGATTTCTCAAACGACATCTCGCTCTCTTCAAGAGGCATCAATGTATGAGAGGCATGAACAGTGGATGACTCAATATGGACGCGTGTACAAAGACAGTGACGAGAAGGACAATCGTTTCAAAATATTCAGGGAAAATGTCGAGAGAATAGAATCATTTAATAAGGCTGCAAACAAGCCTTACAAGCTTGGTGTCAATCAATTTGCAGATCTCAAAAATGAAGAGTTCAGAGCACACAATAGACTCATGAGGCGTGTTTGCTCCACGGAGGCAATCTCATTCAAATATGAAAATGTGACTGCAGTGCCAACAACTATGGACTGGAGGAAGAAAGGAGCAGTAACACAGATCAAAGATCAGGGCCAATGTGGTAAGTGACAATCTTTAGGAACAACCATTTTTATTTTGGTATTTTCTAACCCCTTATACAAAATCAAAATATAGGTTGTTGTTGGGCATTTTCGGCGGTGGCAGCTGTCGAAGGAATCACTAAATTAAAAACAGGTAAGCTAATATCTTTGTCCGAGCAAGAGCTGGTTGATTGCGACACCAGTAAAGATCAAGGTTGTGAGGGTGGTCTCATGGACTATGCTTTCACGTTCATCCAAAAAAATCATGGCCTTACGACTGAAGCTAATTATCCCTACGAGGGAACTGATGGTACTTGCAGTGGCACCAAAGAAGCAAATCATGTAGCGAAGATAACAGGGTACGAGGATGTGCCTGCCAATAGTGAGAGTGCACTACTAAAAGCAGTTGCAAATCAACCAGTCTCTGTCGCCATTGATGCTGGGGAATCTGACTTTCAGTTCTACTCGAGTGGTATATTTACAGGGGAGTGTGGTACTGAACTAGACCATGGTGTTACTGCTGTTGGTTATGGCACCAGCGATGATGGGACCAAGTATTGGCTAGTGAAGAACTCATGGGGTACAAGTTGGGGTGAGGAAGGCTACATAAGAATGCAAAGAGATGTTGATGCAAAGGAAGGCCTGTGTGGTATTGCAATGCAAGCTTCATATCCCACTGCATAGAAGATCAACCCTAAAACATTATGGCCTATGTAAATAATTTCCATAGTTTATTGCTATGATTTCCACTCCAACTCTTGCTCATTCCCTTTTCTTGTCATTAATATATTAAATACTTGTTTGCATCCAGATCACTTTTTCAAATAGTAATTAATATACTTATATTTTTTTAATAAAAAATTTATTTTACTTAAAAAAAATTTAATATTGTAGCGTACCGACAAGAACTCACAAAGAAACTATCTATTGGACGCAGGCATGGACGGAGCCAGTCATAGGCTAGAGGGGGCACTGAACCACTCTGACAATATTTTTCTATTTATTACCTACATGTATGATAAATGTTCTATGAGTTAATTCATTGGTTGTGCACACCCATGAGTCTATGACCTAATAATACTTATGCTCCGTTTGGTACCATAAAAAAGTAGAAAGATAAAAAGTTAGAAGGATGAAAAATTAGAAGGATAAATAAAACATCATATTTGATAAGAAAGGAAAGTTGGAAGGATGGAAAAGTGGATGGATTAACTTTCCTTTCAACCCACCAAAATCAATCCCTCCAAAATCGGACGGAAAGTGGATAGAAAGGTTATTATTTTTGTTGAGATGTATCTTATTTGTATATATATCTTTTTATATATACATATATTATGTATACATTAATTT
>CM042197.1:14456057-14511448 GCA_023539305.1 Ilex asprella | reverse complement strand
TAAAAAATAAAAAAATAAAAATAAAAATTTTAAATTAAAAAAATATTTTTTCCATCTTAATTAGGGGTACAAATTTTTAACTAACACAATAACACGACTCGAACTCGACACGAATTTTATGACACGAACTTGATTAACTCAAACACGAACACGACACGAAAATAAATATGTCAACTTGTAACTCGACACGACACAATTAGTTAAATGAGTTGAATTAGGTGTGACTAATGTTCGATATAAACTCGTAATGACTCAATTGTCACCCCAAATCTTAGTCAACACACAAAAAAAAATTGTCATTTTTATTTTCTATCCATCCAACCAAACACAACGGAAGGAAAGCGAATCATTCATATTTTCCTTCCTTGAAGGATAGAAAGTGTATCCTTCCTACTTTTCATCCTTCCTACTTTCCATCATTCCTACCAAACAGAGCATTAGTGATGTCTACACTCATGATCCATGAAAATTCTTTTTATTTATTCATCTTATTCACATATACTTTTTAGATCACTACACAAACTAACCACATTTTGAGACAGAATATAGAAACAAGGAGGAGGAATAATTAAAGCAGCAACAATGCCAAGATGGTAAGGGCGACTCTTCAGCAATTGCGATCCTATGGTGACTTTTTTAGGAAGAGATTAATTGTGAAGGACTATAATTAGTCTCATTTTTTTTTTTTATGTAAAATGACCTAATTAATTTTTTTTTTTGTGGTTTTTAATTACACCCAACACATATCGGCTTTTCGCCATTTGTGTTCAGCAAAATTTTAGGAAATTAAATATGATTTTCAAAATTTACTTTTATATGCTTTACTCTACTTAGTTGGAAGGCTGCATGTGAGCCCTGAGATGCTGGGGAAAATTGGTGCAGGCCAAGACCTTGAAGCCAGAACTCACAACTTGCCTATTTACATAATTAAATGGGTAAATTATAGACTACCTACTTGTGGTTTGGTCTAGTTACACATTGCCTCCTTATGCCTTAAAATCCTACGCATAACCCCCTATACTTTTGGATTAAAGCAAAACCGTTAGATTTTCCATCCAAATTTATGAAGAGTGTATCACACCAGATTTACATCTTGAACTCCTAGTTAGGAGGGATAAAAAAAGTAATATTACACAGACTTAAAAAATAGACTTGAAAATCGCAATCATTGAATAGGTAGTGAGTTCTAATAAATATTGGGACTCACAGTGAAATCAATGATTATAAGTCCATGTAGCATTACATTGTTAAGTTGTCATCGCTACACTATAATGGTATGAGCCTTCTCATTTCTAGAATAAAATTGTAATACAGTAGTGGCAATTTTTTGATACATGCCTTCTCTTAATAGTACCAGCTTCTTAACGACTTTGGCTTTTGTGCTTGTAATCTTATGAATGCCATTGATCTTCTAGCCGGTAAGCCAGACATAATTATGTATTACAATAACGTTCCGTGTCATTAATCCAAGCCTACAACTTCCCAAAAAACTTCTTAGAGCATCTCCAACCCATTTTCTATTTCTTCTCTTTTAGCTACTTTAGCTAGCCAAACACAAAAAATTCTCTCCAGCCCACTCTCTATTCCACTCTCTATTTCCTAGTTAACCCAAATGGCTCACCAAATGTGGTGAGCCATTTGAGCTCTCTACATTCTCTCTCTACCTTTTTCTATCTCTATATATATGTTTTACTTTTTTTAAATTATTGGAAGTTAGTGAAAGTTGAGTGTAATAGTTAGATAAAATAGAGAGCGTGGTTGGAGTGAATTTTAAAAAGTGGATAGCTAAAGTAGAGAATATAATATTTAAATATATTTTGAGTAGCTATTTTATTGAGCGTGGTTGGAAATGCTCTTAAGCGTGACATATTTGTCACATAATAATGATATTTGTATGTGAAGCACGGGAAGTTAGCTGGGATATTTTTTATTCAGAGTAGTACAAATAAGAAAAAGTCTCAGAAGTTATTAACTTGAGATATCAAATTTGAGATATCTTGATTGACCTGATGTGTAGGTTTTGTAGGTAATTGTGCACATCTCAAGTTTATATTATGGACACGAACCCAAAAATCACATGGTTGCGACAGACCTAAATTTTCATAAAAGTGTTCATCATATTCTCTAATGGCAAAACAAGAGTGATCATTCATTTTCGAATGTGACATACATACAACCTTTCACATGATTGAACAAAATTGCATGGCGGAGGCATTTGAATCCAAACAGCGAAGACCAAATACCCTACTAAACAACATAATTCAATATAAGATTTCACGATTGAATGGTATTAGTTGTTGTGAGTTGCCATGAGGGTGCTCCTCCTATTTGTGTAACTGTCTCTAAAGCAATAACTTACGTGCCGTCTAAAGAAAAAACTTGTATGTTTTAGATACAAACATAAATCTAACCAATTACTATGGGACAAAAAATGGATTATACAATTGGTGCATGATAGATGAGTTTTCCAAGACGGGAGAGGGGGTACAGATAGTCCCATGGGTACGAGCCTTCCGCCAGTAAGCATGCGATGACTATTAACTAGTAACGGCGCAACTCAGCGGATTCAATTACAAAAATTTGAATTTTTTACTTAAAGCTTTGAATTTGGGATATTGTTATATCTTTTGGATGGAAAAATAGACTTAATTTGAATTTAACTTTGAGATTACTAATTTGGACTAGAAATCTGGTTCAGTTCATATTAAACTTCAGAATAAATTTAAAGTTGACCACTGTGAATATAGTTTTCAAAGGAATACAAAACGACTACACATGACTAGTGTGTGCCTCATTAGGCTGAGCTGTCGAAATAGCCAATTCATCCACAGCATGACTGAGCACAATGCAAATACAAAATTTTACGAAGTCCCTTCGACAAACAAGAGAGAACGACAAGGCCAGATTGATGGGAACGTTGCCTAAATCATAAGAGAGTATTCATCACACGTTTATTATGAATGACAAGTATGGTGGTTAATCTAACCATATATATTTGGAGCTTTTGACTCATTCTATGGGGTTTTTTTTTTAAAAAAAGTCCCAAATAAGAGTGAGTTTTAAAATATTTTTCAAAGGCAGGTACTTTTAAAAACGTTATTTGGACTGACATTTTTAGACCAAAAGATATCAGTTAGACTGACGTTTTGAGCAAAAAACATTTGTCCAAATGACGTTTTTAAAGCAACGTAGTGGGTATGTTTCTTTAAACACATCAGTCCAACTGACGTGTTTAAAGAATGTCAAGCCAATTGTTTTAAGTCAAGCTAATTCTTTAAAAATGTCAAGCTAATTCTTTATCACAGGACATCACTCCACTGGCTTTATTGAAATTGGAGTTAGTGGACATCCCTGCACCTTATTTGGGTAATTATCATTAGTGACCCCTAAATTTTTTCTCGGGTTTTAATATAATTCGTAAAATTTTAATTCTTTTAATTTAATTCATCAATTATAAATTATCAATTTTATTTCAATTAAATCTTTCCATTAATTTTCATTGTCAGATCAACTGGAGATTAGCCAAATTTGAAATTGATAGTTGAGGGACTAAAATAAGACAAATGCAAGTTCATGAATTAAATTGAAATTAAAGGTAAAATTCATGACTAACTATGAAATTTACCATATTTTTTTATAAAATATTATAAATGCGTGAAATAAATGTAATTTTTAATCAATTTCTAATCAATTTTAATTCCTAAAAATGTTTTACTCCCTTTCTTTTGGAGAGGATAAGTTTTTTTTATTTAAAAATTTAATTACATTTAATAAATAAATTTTGATAATTTAAATATACTTATATTTTTTAGCATATCAAACTTAAAAATTGTAAACTTAAAACATTTTTATGCATTAGAATAATTTATTGGGCACGTAGTGAGCAACTAATCGGAAACATAACCCAATATGAGTAAGCAAACTGACAGAATCCAGTTCAATAAAAAGGTGAAGTGCAATGGTGTAGTTCATAGTCATATACTCTCATTCTAAATCTGAAATCTTAAGTGCCAGAAGCACCATGGCTTCCAAATTTCTATACCAATGTTCTTGTTTCGCTTTGGTCTTCATTATGGGGGCTTTGGTTTCTCAAGCAAGGTCTCGCTCTCTCCAAGAAACTTCAATGTATGAGAGACACGAGCAGTGAATGGCTAAATTTGGACGTGTCTACAAAGATAGTGATGAGAGAGACAATCGCTTTAAGATATTCAAAGAAAATGTTGAAACAGTAGAATCATTTAACAAAGCTGCCAACAAGCCTTACAAGCTTGGAGTCAACCAATTTGCAGACCTCACAAATGCAGAGTTCAAAGCACGGAACAAACTCTAAAGATGTGTTTGCTCTACGGAGGCAATTTCCTTCAAGTATGAAAATGTGACTGCGGTACCAGCTACTATGGACTGGAGAAAAAAAGGAGCTGTAACACCTATCAAGGACCAAGGCCAATGTGGTTAGTGACAATCTTTTAGGAAATGAAAATTTTTGTCCTCGTATTTTCTGACTCTTAGACAATATCAAAATATAGGATCTTGTTGGGCATTTTCGGCTATCGCTGCTATAGAAGGAATTACTATACTTAAAACAGGTAAGCTAATATCTTTGTCTGAGCAAGAGTTGGTGGACTGTGACACTAGTGAAGATCAAGGCTGTGAGGGTGGTCTCATGGACGATGCTTTCACATTCATCCAAAAGAATCATGGCCTTACTACCGAAGCTAATTATCCCTACGAGGCAACTGATGGAGCTTGTAGTATCACCAAAGAAGCAAACCATGTAGCCAAGATAACTGGGTACGAAGATGTGCCTGCTAATAGTGAGAGTGCATTGTTGAAAGTTGTTGCTAATCAACCAGTCTCGGTTGCCATTGATGCTCGAGAATCAGATTTTCAGTTATACTCGAGTGGTGTCTTTACAGGGGAGTGTGGCACTGAGCTAGACCATGGTGTTGCTGCTGTTGGTTACGGCACTAGTGAAGATGGAACTAAATATTGGCTAGTGAAGAACTCGTGGGGCATAAGTTGGGGTGAAGAAGGGTACATAAGAATGCAAAGAGATGTCAAAGCTGTGGAAGGCATATGTGGTATTGCAATGCAAGCTTCATATCCAACTGCATAGAGATTCAAAGTTCAAATCCTAAAACATGACTACCCATGTAAATAATTCCCTAGTTTATTGTTATGGTTTGCGGTCCAACTCTTGCTTGTTCATACAGCAAGAACTTTTGAGTTTTTCGGTTTGAATCAGTTGGTTAAATATACCATATTGAAAAGATATCAGTTGCAATTCAAAAGCATTGATTTCGATAGAAGGCGCTCAACAAATTCTTCTTCGAAAGGTCAAGCCAAGAGATTTGTTGAGTTTTAATCAAAGATTGGGTCAATTGTTCTACCAAATAATCGCTCCAAAACGCTGACAAAACCCTTGTTATTGACAGTAAGAAAATGAAATGCTCAAATAAAAATGAGAGATATTAATTGGTCACCAAAGACCCTTAGATTGATCAAGTAGAAAGACTGATTATCAATGATTTAGATTCTTCAACGCGTGATACAAACATTCATTTTCCTAACTAACAGTGAATTCAATTACATATACAAAACTCGCATCACTCCAATGTAAGAAATACCCATTCCACCATATTCAACTGGAACAATTAGAAAAAGGGAAAATTTCAGTCATATCCCCTTTTAGTTTATTATATCTTCAAGGACATCTCTTCTATTATACAAGACATCACTGACACCCCTTCTAATTTATATTTAAATATCACTAACATCTTCTACCATTAAACTACTATTTCTAAAAAACAAATTCATATAAAATACCAAAAATGTCCCTACATAAACTTTAAGTTATTTTCCTATAGAATTTTTTATTAAAATTCGAAGCTATTAAAATTTAATTTTTTACATATTAAAATTTGAACCAATTAAAATTCGATTGAAGCTGATTAAATTTTATTTTTTTAACATATTAAAATTCTAGCCTATTAAAATTTATTTTTTACGTATTAAAATTTTGAGTCAATTTGAAATCTACTCGAGTGGTTAGCGCCGATTAAAATTCGCTTTCGAGTCTATTAAAATTTATATTTTTTTACTTAATAAAATTTGTGTCTATTAAAATTTGAGTCAATTAAAATTTATATTTTTTATGTATTTAAATTTGTGTTGATTAAAATTTAATACAAGTTGATTAAAATTTGGTTTGAGTCGATTAAAACTAATTTCTAATTGGCTCAAGTAGAATTTTAATTAGCATAATTTTTAATACATAAAAAATATAATTTTTAATCTGCTCAAATTTTAATATCTAAAAAAAAAATTAATTAACTTGAATCGAATTTTAATATGTAAAAAAAATTAGAAAATAGATGGGGTCTCATTGAAGATATACTTATTTAGAGGGGGTGTGGATGGAGTTTGTCCTCAAATATATTATGGGCAATTTAGTAAAATTACATTCTAGTTAATATTTTTACTCTGACAAAGGTGTCAGTAAATATTCAAAAAATTGTGGGGTGTCTTTAAAGATATGGTAAACTAGAGGGGTGTGATTGAAATTTTCCCTTAGAGAAACTATTCCTCAAATCCATTTCACCACATTTGATTTTTGTATTATGAAACAGTTTCTATTAATATTTTAATTTTATTCTTAGAAAAAATTCAAGTAGTAATTGCATTGACAATAATGGTAGGAGTGGTAATATGAATAAGTTAGTGGAATTTAAGTTGAGGAAATTTTTTTGACAATTAAATTAATCAATATTCATGATATCACAAGTGTCGGGAAGAGATGACAATGAAGTCGTGTTTGCACTGGATTATTTTGAATTCATAGAGTGTTAGTCAATCATAATTTATCTCATTTAATTAATCATGACAGATGCCCTGACACTATTTCGACTCTTTATCATCATATTGTATTTGTACCGACTTGTATAACCTATGAATAAGAAATTCAAAGCTAAAAGTAGCTTATTTTCCCACCAAACTTTCCAATTATAGTTTTTTCAATAACTAAAGATCCACTCATTCCATAAAATAACGAAAGCAAGAGAAAAAAATCGTCTCATTATGTCAATCTCTAATAAAAAATGACAACAATTAGGTATTTTATTCTTAAAATATTAGTTAAACCTCTTTATTAAATTCAATTCGAGATATTCATGTTTGATACTAAATCGGCCTATTTATTATTAATGTTATTATATCGTGTTATTTTTAATTCGTATCGAGAAACAACAAACACTCACCTGTTAGTTTCATTTTAGATTTTTTGTTTTTTTTTGTCACATCATCTGGTATTCGAAAGTCATTTTGGGCTTCAATTAATTCGAATTCGAGCCGGGTAGGACCACAAGGGTGGCAAAATTCTTCCTACCGAACACAGCTGCGTTCCCAAGAGTCGAATTAAAGACCTTAATTAAGTTAGAATAGTTTTTCATCAACTAATCTAACACTCGTTAATTATTTTAAATTTTTAACGTGTCAAAAATTACCACCTCAGAGTGTATATGTTTAGGGAATTCATAAGCCTGATTCAACAAAGGTGTTGCACTCTGTTCAAAAAAAAAAAACAAAGGTGATGCACTCAACTATTCGTACAATAAGAGCTGGTACTAGTTGGAGGAGTTTTTTTTCACTCAAATCCTAAAGGGTTAGTGGGGACAACCACACGTGGCAATCTTACCTAAATGCAACCACTATAGCTCCTATCAGATGCCAGCAGACCACCTAGTAGGGGTTGGAGGAGCTCAATCTCTTTCCTTACTAGCCATAGTTGGGTCAATTTTGGAAACTTGACCAGTAGAATAATAGTTGGACTAATGCTATTGTAGTTTTATATCGAAAATAGGATACCGTACATTTTTTTTTCACAAAATAGGAGGAGGAAGGCAAGTGGAACTATGAAAGAGAAGGGATAAGGAAGAATAAAAATGGATTCGAGCCAAATTTGAGAAGATTGATCGACGAAAAGGTTCAGACGATGAAGATCACAACCTTATCACTTAAAGAAAGCAAAACTAATAAAAATGAAATTGAAAAGCTTGACTACAACCCATATACTCTAGTTTAGAGAGTTTGACTGAAACAGGAAGAAAAAAAGAAGACTAAGATCGAGAAAGAGAGGTATCCAGGCTCTTGGAGGAGTTTTTGAAGCGTGTTGGACTCTGGTGGTGAAATGTGTTTAGAGGGAAATATTATATATTTTAAATTTTTATCCCAAATAAAGAGAGATTATTAGATGAATGTGTTCTATTAATGTTTTTAAATGGAATTTATTGATCTAATAGTTTCTTTTAATTTGAGATTAAAATTTAAGATACATAACATTGTTCGTGTTTAAATACCTACCATGCCACGGCTCTTTGGCGGCTACATCCGCACTAGCCACGCCGTCTTTTTCCGAGGTACTAACAGACAAAAGCATTAAATACAAATTACGTGCATGTCACGCTGAATTTAACTGGGGTCATCTGATAATGAGAAAATTGGCACATGCTTGAAAAGCTGAGCTCCACAGAGGACTTAGCTCCCTACAACCAAATTTTTTTTTTATGGCGTTTTTTTTTGTGCGATGAAATTAAATTTGTCCGAATAGTTTATTATTTGCGATGATTTTATATTTTTTTTGCAAATTTTTAATTTGACAATTTTTTTTACAACGTTTTTTAATTGCATCACGAAATAGCGATTCCCTCATAATTTTCTTCGCAAATAATTATAACTCGTCTCAAAAAATAAATAATCTAAAATTTAAAGTAAAATAAAGTCTAAATATTTAATTTGCGACGTTTAATTTTTCGTCATAGAAGATAAATTTAGTTTTACACCAAAATAAATGGAAAAATAAAATAAAAATATTAATTTACGACATTTTTTTATTTTTTATCATATGAGCCCTGAGATGCTGGGGAAAATTGGTGCAGGCCAAGACCTAGACGCCAGAACTTACAACTTGCCTATTTACATAATTAAATGGATAAATTATAGATTATAACCTTTTGGTTTGGTCTAGTTACACGTTGCCTCCTTATGCTTTAAAAACCTACCAATAATCCCCTATACTTTTGGATTAAAGCAAAACTGTTAGATTTTCTGTCCAAATTGATGGAGAGTGTATCACACCAGATTTACGTCTTGAAGTCCTACTTAGCAGGGAAAAAAGAGTAATGGTATACGGAGTTAAAAAATAAATTTAAAAAATAGAGTTGATAATTACAATAATTAAAGAGTAATATTACACTGACCAAATTTTGGGACCAAATTTGGAGCCCAAATAACATGGCAGCTGAATTGGACTTCTTTCGTTGGTGTCATATCATTTGGGTTCTAATAAAAACTTTAAATAACATGTTGCCACGTCATTTAAGCTCTAAATTTGGTCCCAAAATTTGGTCAGTGTAACATTACTGATAATTAAATAGGTAGTGAGTTCTAATAAATATTAGGACCCACAAAAATCAATTATTGTAAGCCCATATAGCATTACTCGGAAAAAAAACCGTAAGTAGGCCCTGTTTGGTAACATTTAAATTTTTCGTTTTTCGTTTTTATTTTGATATTTAGAGAAAACAAGAAAAAAAACTCGTTTGGTAACCGTTTATGTTTTTCGTTTCTGTCATCGTTTGATAAACGAGGGGCAATTTTTTTTAAAAAAATAATCATTTTTGGTTTCCGTTTTTTGTTTTTCACAAACGAAAAACGAAAACGTTACCAAACGGAACCTGCATTGTTAAGTTGTTATCACTACACCATAATGGTATGAGCCTTCTCATTTCAAGAAGAAAATTGTAATACAGCGATGGTAATTTTTAAATAAATGCCTCCTCCTAATAGTATGAGCTTCTTAACAACTTTGGCTTTTGTGCTTGAAATCTTATGAATGCCATTTATCTTCTAGCTGTTAAGCCAAACATAATTATGTATCACAATAACGTTCCGTGTCATTAATCCAAGCCTACAATTCCCCAAAAAACTTCTTAAGTGTGACATATTCGTTACATAATGATGATAGTTGAATGTGTAACATGGAAGATAGCCAAGATATTTTTTTTTTAGAGTAGTAGAATATGAAAAGGTCTTAGAAGTTATTAACTTGAGATATCAAATTCAAGACATCTTGATTGACTTGATGTACACATCTGGAGTTTATATTACGGACACGAACCCAAAAATCACATAGTTGCAACAGATCTCAATTTTCAAAAAAAAAAAAAATTCATCATATTCTCTAATGGCAAAACCACAATGATCATTCATTTTCGAATGTGACATACAACCTTTCACATGATTGAGCAAAATTGCATGGCGGAGGCATTTGAATCCAAACCGTAAAGATCAAATTCCCTACTAAACAACATAATTCAATAAAAGCTTTCACTATAGTTGTGAATATAGTTTATTATGAATGACAAGTATGGTGGTTAACCTAATCATATATATTTGTCATAAAGCAAAATTATGCATCAGAATAATTTATCGGGCACGTAGTGAGCAACGTATCGCAAACATAATCCAACATGAGTAGGCAAACTGACATAATCCAGTTCTATATAAAGGTCAAGTGCAATGGTGCAGTTCATAGTCATATACTCTCATTCTAAATCTGAAATCTTAAGTGCCAGAAGCACCATGGCTTCCAAATTTCTATACCAATGCTCTTGTTTCGCTTTGGTCTTCATTATGGTGGCTTTGGTTTCTCAAGCAACTGTTGGAACCAAAATAAATTTAGTTATAAAAACTGAGTTTTTGGTCGACTTTGAACCAAAATTAAATTGTGACTCAATTGTTATTTTGAATAAAATTTCATGGGTTCATATTCTACTCCGTGAGGAAAATAATGTAGTATATTCACTTGCTCAAATCGAGTAAGAAATGAATGAGAAAATAGGCTCCAAAGTGACCCTCTTGAAATGTGAAAATAAAAGAAGTGCAAAGTGGGATGTGACACCAATCCCACATTGGTTGAGGAAGAGATTCAACATGAGCATATATAGACTAAGTTTGCTCTATAGGATTGGGCCCTAAGAGGTACCACAATTTTATGAGCGGAACAAGCACTTACATGCTTTTGATTCAACCACACACGTGCACATTGCCCGCCCGTTGGGCTCGAGTGTTGGTTCAACCTTGTCCTATCTTTTTTGAAGAAAATTCATTTTCTAAATGCACGTGAATTTCTTAATCCGAAATTAATTAATTTCGGTATTCATGGGTCGGATGTATGTTTACTTCCGGTCCGAGTCCGAGAGTTTGGATTGTATTTGTTCATTAAAGAACAGTTATTCAAAGGTGTCTACTGGTTGTTAGAGTTTTAATTTTGAGTTGTGTCATTTAGTATGGTGACTATCCGAAAAGTCACCTAGAGGTCTATAAATACCCAAGTTTACTTTCATTCATTTCATTCAATTCAGTCTTTCATTAATCAGTCTATTAAAAACAAGCTTTAGTGCATTACATTTTGACATTAGACAGTCTGCATTTGGAGAGTACACAACATTTATTGGTTGGTTGGACGGGTAGATTGAAGTAATACACTAAAGATTATTGTATCTTGAGAGGCAGACGCTTGATATTCCTTAAGCACCGTGAGTAGAGGCGACATATGTTTTAAGGACATAGTGTCAAATATTAATCTTAATCTATCAAAAAATCAATAATAGTTCCTATTCTGCAACCGGGTTAGTATTTATATTGTATATATCTGAAACTGTTACGTGTAACATTTTTCATATAACATTTTGATGTTACACTTTATATGTAACACTTTTCATGTAATAGTTTAATGTTACACTTTACATATAACACTTTTCATGTAACTGTTTGATGTTATACTTTCGTAAAACTGCTGTAAACTTTTCTTTATAACACTTTCTGTGTAAATGTTTCACATCTATTTATTAGTGTTTGAGTATACTTTACATACGTCAAACCAGAAAATTTTACAAGTGATTTTATCATATTTGAATTTGAATACCCACAAGCAACAACAACGTCTCGCTCTCTTCAAGAAACTTCAATGTATGAGAGACACGAGCAGTGGACGGCTAAATTCGGACTTGTTTACAAAAATAGTGATGAAAGAAACAATCGCTTTAAGATATTCACAGAAAATGTTGAAACAATAGAATCGTTTAACAAAGCTGCCATCAAGCCTTACAAGCTTGGAGTCATCCAATTTGCAGACCTCACAAATGCAGAGTTCAAAGCACGGAACAAACTCAAAAGGCATATCTGCTCTACGGAGGCAATTTCTTTCAAGTAAATGTGACTGCGGTACAAGCTACTACGGACCGGAGAAAAAAAGGAGCTGTAACACCTATCAAGGACCAAGGCCAATGTGGTAAGTCACAATCATTTAGGAAATGAAAATTTTTATCTTGGTATTTTCTGACTCTTACACAATATCAAAATATAGGATCTTGTTGGGCACTTTCGGTTGTGGCGGCTACGGAAGGAATTACTAAACTTAAAACAGGTAATCTAATATCTTTGTCTGAGCAAGAGTTAGTTGACTGTGACACCAGTGAAGATCAAGGCTGTGAGGGTGGTCTCATGGACGATGCTTTCACATTCATCCAAAAAAATCATGGCCTTACTACCGAAGCTAATTATCCCTACGAGGCAACTGATGGAACTTGCAGCACCACCAAAGAAGCAAACCATGCCGCCAAGATAGCCGAGTACAAAGATGTACCTGCCAATAGTGAGAGTTCACCGTTGAAAGCTGTTGCTAATCCACCAGTATCGGTTGCCATTGATGCTGGAGAATCAGATTTTCAGTTCTACTCGAGTGGTGTCTATACAGGGGAGTGTGGCACTGAGCTAGACCATGGTGCTGCTGCTATTGGTTACGGCACTAGTGAAGAAATGTTGGCTAGTGAAGAACTCGTGGGGCACAAGTTGGGGCCAAAAAGGGTACATAAGAATGCAAAGAGATGTCAAAGTTGTGGAAGGCCTATGTGGTATTGCAATGGAATCTTTGTATCCAACTGCGTAGAGATTCAAAGTTCAAATCCTAAAGCATGACTGCCGATGTAAATAATTCCATAGCTTATTGCTATGGTTTGCGGTCTAACTCTTGCTTGTTCATTGTGGCAAGAACTTTTGTGTTTTTCGGTTTGAATCAGTTGGTTACATATACCATATTGAAAAGATATCAGTTACAATTTAAAATCATTGATTTAGATAGAAGGCGCTCAACAAATTCTTCTTCAAGGTCAAACAAAGAAATTTATTGAATTTTAATCAAAGATTGGGTCAATTGTTCTACCAAATAATGGCTCCAAAACACTGACACAACCCTTGTTACTAACAGTAAGAAAATGAAATGCTCAAATAAAAAAGAGAGATATTAATTGGTCACCAATGAACCTTAGATTGATCAAGTAGAAGACTGATTATCAATGATTTAGATTCTTCAATGTCCGATACAAACATTCATTGTGATGTAAGGAATACCCATTCTACCATATCCAATTGGAATAATTAGAGAAAAGAAAAATTTCAGTCACACTCCTCCTAGTTTATTATATCTTTAAAGACACTCACTCTATTATAAAAAAATTACTGACACCCCTTCTAATTTATATTTAAACATCACTAACACCCTCTTCCATTAAACTACCATTCTAACAAAAACAAATTCATCTAAAATACTAAAAATGCCCTACATAAATCTCAAGTAATTTTTCTACATAAAATTTTATTAAAATTTAAACAGATTAAATTTTTTTTTTTACACATTAAAATTTGAATCAATTAAAATTTGATTAAAGCTGATTAAATCAAAATGGCTTCGAGCCAAATTTGAGAAGATTGATCGATGAACATGTTCAGATGATCAAGATCAGAACTTTTCCACTTAAGAAAGCGAATCTGTTAAAAGTCAAATTGGGAAGCTTGACTCCAACCTATATAATCTAGTTTGGAGAGTTTAGGTGGAACAGAAAAAAAAAAAAAGATAAAAGAAGACCAAGATCAAGAATGAGAGGCGTATCCAAGCACTTTGAAGAGTTCTTGAAGCGTGTTGGATTCTAATGGTGAAATGTGTTTAAATACCTACTGATGGTGTAAATCCACATGGATGAGCAGAAGGTGCGGATTACGCTTGATGATTCATATCTGAGCTACAAGGCTCGTGGGGGATGCGATTTGGTGTTCGAGATTGGGACGGTTAAGGGATTTACTCGATGAAAGTATAGTGGTTCACCGGCATGAGAGCTCGGCTAATCCACTATTTAATGGAGGCTCTTGCTCCTAGATCCATATTTCTTTTTCAGAAAGTTTTCACAATACCCTCTTGATACAAGTAAGGTTCTCTCTCTTTCGATGGGGGCACAATACAATATTTATAGTGCAATTCCTATCTCTAGAAAATATCTAGCGAGATCTTTGCCCTTCACCCATGGGATTCTCCTTGATTTTTGGGGATAATCTTGGTTAGTTGAGATTTTACGTATTGATTCTAGCTTTCCTCTTTCATTCCTTCTATTTTGGGACTCTCGTGGTGCATCCAACTGTCCCCATATTGTCTCGGCATTATTCAGTTTTGGTGGTGTTGAGTTTTGGTTCTCTGAGCTCTGACCTTCCGACCTAACCTGGGGGTCCGAGCTGATTCTTGGATTAGTTTTTGGTATCATCAGTTGCCCCCCCAGCCCTTGGGCCAAGTGAGCATGGGCAAGAGCTGAGCTGTTTTAGATCGAGCTAGACAGGCACGTGGCTGATCTCAGTCTGCATGTGCGTAACATTTTCTGGCGGTTCCTGGCTATCATGACTTCCTCGATTCCCGCGCACGTTTTAACTTCTGTCCTTCGAGTTTTAAATGCTAGAAACGGCTATCGGAACGGTCTTTCTTCTGTTCGCCTCCCTCTCTGCGATATTTTTTTTTCTCTACTTCGTGGTTTCAAATACCTTGGTGACGGTGTAGTCTCCGATTCCTCTCCTAACGTTTAGGCCTTCTACACTCGGTTTGAGGGGTAGCGGTGCTCACCTCCTTCAATTTGGTTCCGGACCTTTGTTCGTTGTTTTGTCCTAACTAGGTACGCCCTCTTGCTCTTTTTCGTCTTTTCTCGTTCTGGATCCCTCGAATTTGAGGTGGTTGTTGCGTTTTTGGGCTTATCGGTTCTTCTATTTTTAGAATCGCGACATCTGTTTATCTCCTTTTCCCCACTTCGTGGGCTGGGGCTTGATCGTGAGGATCCTTGGTGTTGGTAGTTTCTGCGCTCACCTCATAGTTATTAGGGAGTGCCTAACCAGTGTCCCTCTTCTTTACCACTCCTTTGACCTTCCTTTTTCTTGTCTAGCCATGTCCACTTCTCCTAGATCAACGCGCTCCTCCGTTTCTCTTTCAGGGAACAGGTCTGCAGAGGAGGATACCGACTTAGGTGAGGTAGGTGATGAAATTGACAATTTCCCTGGCGTAGATGCCGTGGACGCAAAGGTGGTCGTTGGAGAGCTCCCTTCATCGTCCACTGCCAAGCCCCCTAAACTTAATAAGGGTAAAAGAAAAGTCAGTGGGGTTAGAGTTTCTGATGACACATCATACCTAGGGGCTGCCTATAGACATGCCGAGCTTGTGGGCCCTAGCAAAGTCCAACCTTCTTTTATCAAAGTTTTTAGTGCTCGTTACGGGTATCCTGCCAGCGCTTAGCCCCGGTGTCCGGGAACGTCTACTCTTTATGTTGCTCAAGGTTATAAGAGTGTCTGCTTTTTTGAGGCTGCCTTTGAGAATGGTTTGTGTTTTCCTCTGCATCCCTTCATCAAGAGTGTCTTGCAGCATTTTAATGTCTGCCCCTCTCAGCTTTCTCCCAATTTTTGGGGTGTTTTGGTCAGCCCCCTGGTCTTTTTTAAAGATAATGGCCTTGGGGTCCCCAGCATCCCCTTGCTTTTGGACTTTTTCAATGTTAAGCTGGCTTCCTCTGAGGGCTTCTTGTATATCTCTAAACGAACCAATGCTAAGCAAATCATTTGCAATCTTCCATCTTCTCACAAACATTGGAAAGAGCATTTCTTCTTTGTCGGGAGCACCGATTGGGAGTTTAACCCTGTTGCTGCAACGGATACTCTTGGTATCCCTAGGACTTGGACTCGTCCAGAGAATTTGGGTGAGTTCCCGCTAGAATGGGTTAAGTCTAGTTTTGGTAGTCATGAGTTCCTGACTCTGCTCTGCTTGTTTTGCTTCTAGGCGTTCGTCTTAATCTTAGCGCTGAGGTCGAAGTGGTGAAGTCAAGACTGTTTAAGTGTGACCCGAGAGATACCTCAAGCTTATTCAGCCCTGGGTGTTAGTAGAGAGGGGGTTTTGCCTTCCTGGAGATCACATAGAAGCCCCTCCTCCCCTTTCCATCGTCAGTCCTGACGAAATAGTAGGTAATCTCCCCTTTTTTTTTTTTTAACCCTCTTCTCTATCCTTCTGTTAATCGAGCAAATCCGGCTTAGTTTATGCAGGGTCTTCCACTATGAAGCCCACTCTTGAGGAGCTTCAAGCTAAGGTTGACATGTTGAGGAAGAGTGGGAAAGGCGTTAAGCGGAAGGCTCAGGTCGGCCACGGTAGCGGTCCTATTACTCGGGCTAAGATTCCAAGGCCGGAGGGACTTTCTTCCTCTACAACGTCTCAAGAGCATGCTCCTCCATCCGGCATTCTTCAAGTCGCGACGTCCCTTCCTCCCCCAGATGTTCAACCTTCTTCCGAACCTGTCCTTGGAGGAGACCGAGCTCCTCCCTCCTCGTCGGAGGTAAAAGGGGCTCTAGGAGTGACTCCCTAATTTCAATCCGCCTTTGTATCGTACAGTTCTTCCGGGAGGACTATTGAGCCACCGCATGTAAGGGTTAGGACTAAGGGGTGAAAGCCGACTGAGGCACGGGAGAGTGAGGATTCCTTTTTTGAGAATGTGGAGCTCGCCGCAGGGGCCATGAGCTCGATTCTTTCTGGTTCTGATATCCAGCGGGCCACCTCTATGCACGTTGAGGAGTCCATCTCGTTAGCTCTTCAAGGAGCAGCTACTATAAATCTTAGTCTTTCCGTACACCTTTTTAATGTTTTAGCGAAGCTCTTGTGCGATTCTCCTAACTGCTTTTGTGTTTTCAGATGGCTATCCATGTGAAGGGCTTGCTAAAGAGGATTCGGTCTTATGAACCTTCCCCCACAGCTCTAAAAGTTTATGATACCAAGATCGCAAAACTGTCCCTTGAGAATGAGGATCTTAAGGCTCAGATGCAAGGCCTTAACGAGCAGATACGGGGCCTTACCGAGCAAGTGGGGAAACAAACTTATGACCTCAATGACTCTCTGGCAGCCAAAGGTAAAGCCGAGGATGAAGAAAAGAAGGCGCGTGATGAGCTTAGGTTAGCTAGGGAAGATCTGGAGCTTAAGACCGAGGCCTGAACTAAAGCTAGTTAGGAGGCCTCTAGCCTCAAGAGCTCCCTGGAGCAGACAAGGGAAGACTATCTCACCCTCAATGAGGCGAATGGTAAGCTCTGCGAAGATTTAGAGTGCCTAAAATCCTGGATCCAGCAGAGGGACTGTGAGATCGCCGAGCTAAAGGATGAAGCCACTACCCTGTGGGCCTCTAGATGGCTAGCCTTTCAGCATAAGGCTTCAAAAACCTTCCCAGATCTGGACTTCAACTTTGTCATTCCTACTGAGGAACTGGAGGGATCTGAGTCTGACCGTGAGGTGATTCCATAGACCTTCTCATTGGAAGCTTCGAAGTTCCTGCCCCCCAGTCATTCTACCTGCAGTTGCTTTCTCTGCTGATCTTGTGACTAAAGTCCTTGCCCAAGATTCCTCACAGGTTAGGGTAGAGGCTCCCAATGTTAGTGTTTCCGAAGGTACCCTTCCTCTGGGTTCCGGATCTCTACCTGCTGATCTGCCGAACTCCTCGTCTGTTGTTACGACTAAGTCTGTCCAGTCATAGGGCCTCTTATCAGAGAGCTAAGAGATTTACACACATGTCTCTTTTCTTTTTTGCCATTCATACTCTTTGTACTTTTGATTTAATGATATTCGAGATGTAACTTTCGGGTTAACGTGTGTTGCACGATCTTTCCATACTGCTCCCTTTGCTTTGAGAAGTACCTTAGTCTTTCTTTGAACGAAGTCGCCGTTATTTGCATGCTTGGCTGAATGCGATCGGTTGCACCGTATTTAATGTTTGGCTTCCCAAAACCTCGTTTGTTATTATTAATTAGGGAATCCAAAGAGCCGGCGATTCGGTATTTCCTTCTACGTTTGCTTTTTGTTAATCACTCTTGAAGATTCTTGTCTCCGAATTCCTTTCTCGTTCTTCCTTTCAGATCATCTTTCCATTCTTTTCACGGATTGTGATGGTTGCTCCTATTTCGTCTCTCTTTGAAGATCGTTCTTCCTTCGGGTTGTACTGGGATTTCCAGTCTCGATTATTGGTTCCTTCTTCATTTTCCTCTTCTGATTTGGGAAGGATCAAGAAACGGTTCTTTCAAGAATTGAAATTGCCTCTCCGAGTTCCTACTCCGGATGAACCTCCTAACTATCTTTCCTATGGTGAAGTTTGCTTTTTTGAAAATGCCCTTGAGATGGGTCTCCGCCTTCCTATTCATCCTTCTATTGGGTACATTCGGGCGTCCTACGGTCTGCCTCCTTTTCGTCTATCTCCTCGAGGTTGGGCCGTGCTGATTAGCTTCTTTTTGTTCTGGCGCCTTCAGGGTAATGATCAGTTCCCATCTCCTGTGGAGTTTTTGTATTTCCATGTTCTAGAAGAAGATGATGTCTCCTGCTTCAGCTGCTTCCGTTGGAGACGTTATTCCGAGCCTCGACTGGTGTTTGCTATCCCTTCCCCTTCTCAGGGGTTGCTCAGTCATTTTTTCTTTGCTTCTGGGGAATCTTGGAGGTCTATGGAGGATTGTCAACGGGGAAACAGAGTTCCGCGCTCTTGGAGAAAATTTGACCATATAAGTAAGGATATCGACCATCTTCTTGAATATTTCTTTTTATCGCTATGTTCTGATCCTCTCTTCATTATGCAGTTGCCCCTGAACCGGATCTGTTGGAAGTTATAAGGATCGAGCAAGTGAAGCGGTCCATGCCAATGTCCTTCTCAGAACTGATGACGTCTGACAATCTTTTCTTGTTCAGTGTTGTGGCGGCTTCTATTGACTTCCACTTTGATTGTAGTTCGTCCGATCTGTCTCCCTCTGGGTCGGAGGAGGAGGAAGGAGCTGAACCGTCCTCAAAGCGGTGTAAGATGAGTGAATCTCCTTCATCCTCTGATTCTTCTCTTAGCGCAATTTTGCTTTCCTCGGCAGGAGCAAAACTTCTCAACTCGCTCTCGAAAGCCGAAAAGGAGAGGGAAGAACTGAGGGAAGAGAATGTCAATCTGAAAGAAGAGCTGGGGGTGTTGAAGAAACGTTTGGGGGACGACTAGAACTTTTAAGGGTCTTCCTTGTGCAACTTCACTTTAGCTTTGATTTTTGGATGTAATTCGAACAACTTTCCTTTTCGTTGCTTTTCTGGATACTTCATGGCATGCATAGTTTGAACTGCTTTTTTCTTTTTAGCTTTCTTGTTCTGAGTGGTGAGTTGTGTTTTCCAAGGTTTGGGGACTTCATTGGGATTTCCACAATCTTGCCTCTATTCTTATGAACTAGTTAATTTGTTACGAGCTGCTGGGCTTATCTTTGTTTTTACGAACTGAGTAGTTCGTGTAGCTTTCCATGAATTGAATAGTTCATCGCGTGCTTCGGAGCTCTTTATTTTTATGAACTGAATAGTCCATCGCGAGCTGTGTAGCTCACTATTTTTATGAACAGAGTAGTTCATCTTGAGCTAAGGAACTCTTTATTTTTATGAACTGAATAGTTCACCGCGAGTTACAAGGCTCATTAATTTTATGAACTGAGCAGTTCATCGCGAGCTGCGAGGCTTTTTAACCTTATGAACTGGATAGTTCATCGCGAACTGCATAACTATTTTTGGTCTTATGAACTGAATAGTTCATCGCGAGCTGCGTAGCTCTTTTTGCTCTATAAACTGAATAGTTCATCGTGAGCTGCGTAGCTTTTTTTGCTCTATGAACTGAATAGTTCATCGTGAGCTGCGTAGCTCTTTTTGTTCTATGAACTGAATAGTTCATCGTGAGTTGCGTAGCTCTTTTTACTTTATGAACTCAATAGTTCATCGCGAGCTGCGTAGCTCTTTTTGCTTGGTGTCAGACTATTTATCAACAACTGAATGTTTTATTCGACAAATTGATTGGTTACAAAAGAGACTTATGAAAAAAACCTTTTAAGGTGCTCTGCGTTCCACGAGTGGGGAAGGTTTTTTCCATCCTTCGTCTGTAACTCGTAGTTTCCAGGCCTGACCACCCTTGATATAACATAAGGTCCTTCCTAATTAGGTCCTAGCTTCCCATGAGTTGGGTCTTTTCTCGCAAGTAGGAGTTTCCTGAGCACTAGGTCTCCAGTCTTAAAGTCTTTGCGTCGACCCTTCTGTCATAATACCTTGTTGTTTTCCTCTAGTACAACTGGATGAGACGTAGGGCCTGGTCTATTTTTTCATCTAACAGATCCAAGTTTACTAGAAGTGATTCATCATTACGTTCTGCATCTGAAAACTCCGTTCTGGGTGACAAGAGCCCCACCTCGACTGGTGCTACTGCTTCTGTACCGAAAGTCAGGGCAAACAGGGTTTCCTGGGTCGCTGACCTAGCCGTGGTCCTGTAGGCCCATATGGCCTCGGGAAGATATTCCACCCATTTGCCTTTCAAATTTGTCAGCTTGGTCTTCAGAGCTGCTTTTATGGTTCTGATGGTGACTTCCGCTTGCCATTTGGATTGAGGATGAGCCGGGGCAGAGAAATAGTTTTTTATCCCGAGCTCAACACAAAAGTTTTTAAACTTAGCATTGTCAAACTGATTTCCGTTATCGGATACCACGGCTCTTGGAACACCGAACCTACAAATTATTGATTTCCAAACGAAGTTCTGTACTTTCTGTTCAGTGATTGTTGCCAATGACTCGACCTCCGCCCACTTGGTGAAATAATCTCACCAAGTATGGAAAATTTGGATTGTCCCACACCGATTGGGAGGGGCCCGAGTATATTCAAACCCTATTGTTGGAATGGCCAAGGGCTCACCACCGAGGTCAGTAACTCGGACGGTATGTGAGAGATGTTAGCATGCTCTTGGCAACTCTTGTATTTTCTAACCACGTCAGTGGCGTCCTTGAGCATGGTGGGCTAATAGTATCCCTGCCTTAGATGCCTTCATGGACTTCTCTGAGTATGTAGTTGGCATTTTCATTCCCCACGCACTTGAGAAGTGGTGTCAAAAAACCCCGTTTGTTCAATCTTCCTTGTAAGATAGAAAACATAGCTGACCTGGTTCTTAGTTTAGCAGCATCCTTGGGGATCTTCTGGCAGGGTTCCGCTCTGTAGGTATCTCATGATGGGATCCATCCAGCTTGGCTGAGCTAAAACGGGGAACACTTCTCCTCCCTCCATTGTGACCGTAGACTCTACCAAGTACTCTACTGGTATCAGCCTATCCAAATTCTCCTGCGAGGCGGTGGCTAACTTTGCCAAAGCATCTTCTCGAGAATTTTTCGACCTGGGGACATGTTTGATCTTGACTTGCACAAATTTTTTGATTAGTTCTTGTACTTTCTTGAGGTATAGGACCATCTTCTCGCCCCTAGCTTCATAGGATTCTTATATCTGTTTCACCACAAGTTGAGAGTCACTGCAGACCTCTAACTACTCTACCTCCATAAAGTAAGCGAGATTGAGCCCAGCAATAACAGCTTCATACTCGGCTTCGTTGTTTGAGGCTTTAAACCCAAATCTAAGCGCGTATTCAACATCTATCCCATATGGGGAGGTCAGAATTAAGCCGGCGCCACTCCCTTGTGCGTTAGCCGCTCTGTCTACTGAAAGTTTCTAGACAGGGAGGTCAGGCACTAGTTGTGTTGCCTCTTTGGATGTAGTCGTCGTGAACTTTGCAATGAAATCTGCCAAAATCTGCCCCTTGACGACTGTTCTCAGCTTGTATCGTATATCGAATTCGCTGAGCTCGATGGCCCATTTGACAAGTCTTCCTGAAGATTCTGGTCTGTGCAATACCTGCTTCATTGGCTGTTCTGTAGGGATTACTGTAGTATGAGCTTGAAAATACGGTCTGAGCCTTCGGGCTGTTGTCACTCGAGCTAAAACCAGTTTCTCCATTTTTGGATATCTCTCCTCTGCCCCCTCAGAGCTCTGCTGCAGTAGTAGACTGGCTGTTGAGCTTTGTCTTGATCCCTAACCAGTGCCACGCTGGTTGAAAAATCCGAAACCGCTAGGTAAAGGGTAAGTACCACCCCTTCTAGAGGGCTTACCAGTATGGGAGAGGAGCTCAGGTTCACCTTTAAAGCCATGAATGCTTCTTCATACTTAGCATCCCACCGGAAGACTTTCCTCAAGATCTGGAAAAAAGGCTGACATTTATCACTCGATCTGGATACGAAGCGGTTCAAGGCAGCTATTCTTCCAATTAAACACTAGATCTCCTTCATGTTTGAGGGGGGTTGCATATCTAACACCGCCCTTACCTTCTCGGGGCTAGCCTCTATTCCTCTGCTATTAACTATGAAGCCCAAAAAATTTCCTGCCGAAACTCCAAAGGCACATTTGGCGGGATTGAGTTTCATTTTGTATTCCTTTAGAATCTGAAAAAATTCGGCTAGGTGCTCTATATGAAGCTCTGCTTTGAGTGATTTAACCAACACGTCGTCAATGTAAACTTCCATGGAGGTCCCAATCTGTTTTTTGGAACATCCTGTTTACCAACCGTTGGTAAGTGACTCTCGTATTCTTCAAGCCAAACGGCATGACCTGATAACAATATGTTCCCTGTTTAGTCACAAAAGAGGTCTTCTATTGGTCATTCTGATCTAGTTGTATCCTGAGAAGGCATCCATGAAACTGAGGAGGTCGTGTCCTACTGTGGCATCCACGATGAGGTTGATCCCGGGTAGGGAAAAACTGTCTTTTGGGCATGCTCGATTAAGGTCTGTGAAGTCAATGCAAAGCCGCCACTTGCTGTTGGTCTTTTTGACGAGTACCACAGTGGCTAACCATACAGGGTAATCTACCTCCTTGATGGCTTTCGCAAAGAGGAGTTTCCTGACTTCCTCGTTGATAGTCTTTTGCCTCTCCAGGGCGAAGCTCCTCATCTTCTGCTTAACCGGCTTGCAGGTGGGGCTTACGCTGAGCTTATGTGTAATGACTGCGGAGTCAATGCCCGCCATTTCTTCTTGCTTCCAAGCGAAGACATCGGCATTTTTCTTGAGGAACTGAATGATGAGATCTTTGACTTCCAAATTTAGCTTGGATCCCACATAAACGAGATGCTCCGGCTCTCCGTTGAGCTGTACGGGCTCCAGGTCCTCTGACGGCATCGGCCTGGTCTCCAGCTCATCCCTCACATCGAGCTCGTCTAACTCGATGTTTTCTACCTCTTTATTCTTCACTGAGGCCATATAACACTCTCGTGCTATACGCCGGTCTCCGCGGACCACTCTAATCCCGTTTTTCGTCGAGAACTTCACTACTAGGTGATAGGCAGAAGGGATGGCTTTTATAGAGTTGAGTGAGGGTCTACCTAGTAGCATGTTATAGGCAGAGGGTGCTTCAACTATCTGGAACTTGACAGTTGTCATAACCTGACAAGGCGGGTCCCCTAGGGTGAGTATGAGCTGGATGACGCCAAGGGGTAATACCCTTTTCCCTGCGAATCCTAGCATGTGGGCGCTCACCGGCTCTAGTTTCTCCCTTCCTATGTCCATCTTATCGAATGCCGGTGCGAATATGATATCGGCCTAACTTCCATTATCAACCAGGATTCGATGGACCGTTCTGTTGGCCACTATAACTCTGATTACTAGAGGATTATCATGGGGATGCTGGCATCCTTCTAGATCAAAATCCGAGAAAGTGATGGCCGTGTCGAGGCGTGGAGTCTTGGATACAGTTCCGACCTCCAGGGCTTCTCCTGATCTCATTCTTCTGAGGTGGGCTTTCTTTGCAGTGCTAGATTCTCCTCCCCCGGTAAACCCTCCTGATATGACCCTGATTTCTCCCAGAGGATGCGGTGTTGTGCTGGCACTTGCTGCTGAGGTGACGGAGGCGGGATAGCTCGATCTTGGTTGTCACGGGCTATAAAGTGACGCAGCTATCCTCGCTAGATTAGGAACTCGATCTCCTTTTTCAACTGAATGCAATCATCAGTGTGATGACTATGATCCCGGTGGTAATCGCAGTATTTCGTGGGATCTCTCTTCGTTGGATCCGCTTTCATCTGGGGTGGCCACCTTAAGAACTTCTCGTTCTTTACCTCATAGAGGATCTGTGATATGGCTGCGGTGAGCGGTGGGAGCTCCTGAGGTACGTATCTAGGCTGCAAGCCTGGACGCAGAGGTCCTAGGCGATCTCTAACATCTCCCCTCCTCTTGGGGGAGGGGTCTCTATCTCTTCTTAGAGACCTTTCCCTTTTGGGACTTCAGTCCTTTTTCTTCTCTTCTTTTCTTTTATCTCTCTGGGTGGAGGAACTCATTGCCTTAGAGAGGAGGGTTTCCTCACCATCTATGTATTTTTCTACTTTAGCAAGCACCTCTGCCATGCTGGCTTGGGGGTTCTTGGAGATGAAAAATATCAGATCTTTAGATTGCACTCCCAGTCCGGCTATGAAAGCGGTGATGACAAATTTCTCTTCTGGAACGTCCACCTTTAACGACTCTGAGTTAAACCTTTGAACATAGGACCTCAGGTTTTCTTCGGGCCCTTGTTTCACATTCAGGAGATGATAGCTCGGCTTCCTGTAGATTCGGACCACTATAAAGCGGGACACAAAGGTCACCGAGAGTTCCTTAAAGGATGAGATGGAGGCCGGTGGGAATCTGTTAAACCACGCTAGAGCAGAACCTTTTAACGTGATCGTAAAGGCTCTGCAGCGCACGGGGTCTTGATATCCATGTAGCTCCATTTGGTTCTTGTAGGTATTGAGATGATCTATGGGGTCTTTCGTTCCGTCGAAGGAGTCTATTTGCGGCATTCTGAATTTTGGAGGTAGAGAAAAACGCAGTACCCCGGTAGTAAAGAGAGATTCTATTTGTTGAACCAAGGCGTCCATTGTAATTGATACCTTATTCCTAACTGCCTCCTTCATGTGGCTGAGCTCCTGTTTGATATCCTCAAAGCGCTGTTCCCAATAATGTTCTCTTCTATCCTGCTGGTAGGGAATGAAATCATTCCTTTCCCCTCCATCGTTCTGGCTCTGCACTTCTTCGCTGTGGCCATTCCTGGGGGGTAACTGTGGATCCCCCCCATGCTTTGGCTATTTTCTGCTCCTTCGTCAACCTCTCTGAGGGGGTGGAGATGGCATTGTTCCCTACGAGGAAGATTACTCGGGCCTTCTTGGGCTGGCTGTGCTTCCTGCGGGTATTTCAAGAGTTTCAACAGCTCCTTGTTTTGTTGCAGCAGACGCTAATTGACGAGGCGGAGAGCCTCTAGCTCGTTGTTCTTTGGGGGATCCCCTGTTAAGGGGTTAATCCCTGAATTGTCCTCTGCTGGTCGGCCATTGATGACCTCCTGGTGGTCTTGCATGCGTGGTAGATTGGTTTGACTTCGGCTCATGTTACAGGTTGAGACCATCAGTCACTGAAGAATCAGTGTATTTGTACAAAATGAGAACAATCGTTCCCACAGACGGTGCCAAACTGATGGTGTAAATCCACGTGGATGAGCAGAAGGTGCGTATTACGCTTGATGATTCATTTCTAAGCTACAAGGCTTGTGGGGGATGTGATTTGGTGTTCGAGATTGGGACGGTTAAGGGATTTACGCGGTAAAAGTATAGTAGTTCACCGGCAGGAGAGCTCGGCTAATCCACGCTGTAATAGAGACTCTTGCTCCTAGATCCATATTTCTTTTTGAAAAAGTTTTCACAATACCCTCTTGATGCAAGTAATGTTCTCTCTCTTTCGATGGGGGCACAATTCAATATTTATAGTGCAATTCCTATATCTAAAGAATATCTAGCGAGATCTTTGCCCTTCACCCATGGGATTCTCCTTGATTTTTGGGGAGGATCTTGGTTAGTTGAGATTTTACGCATTGATTCTAGCTTTCCTCTTTCATTCCTTCTATTTCGGGACTCTCGTGGTGCATCCAGCTGTCCCCATATTGTCTCGGCATTATTCAGTTTAGGTGGTGCTGAGTTCTGGTTCTCTGAGCCCTGTCATCTGAGCTCTGACCTTTCGACCTAACCTGGGGGTCCTAGCTGATTTTTGGATTAGTTTTTGGTATCATCACCTACCATGCAATGGCTCTTTGGCGGTTACATTCGCACGAGCTGTGCCGTGCTTTCCTGAGGTACTAACAAACAACAGCATTAAATGCGAATCACGTGCAGGTCATGCTGAATTTAACTAGGGGCATCTGAGAATGAGAAAATTAGCTCATGCTTGGAATGTTAAGCTCCAGAGAGGACTCAACTCCATCTTACCACTTTAAGCTGCTTGCCAGCTCTCGAGCGGACCTAGCTCCTCAGCTGTTCGCGAGGAACAACAGCTCCTGTTGTTCTTTTAAAACGGCACCGTTTGGTGTTTTTTTTTTCAAAAAATAATCACACCCATTTGCTATTCTTCAATGACTCATGTGGTATAATTTTGTTTTTAATTTTGTACGTATTAAAATTCGAGCCGATTAAATTCTATCTGAATTGATTAAAATTTATTTTTTATATAATAAAATTTAGGTCGCTAAAAAATTATATTTTTTTCGTATTAAAATTTGAACCGATTAAAAGAAAATTTGAACCGACTAACAGTTAGTCCTGATTAAAATTTGCTTCGAATCGTTTAAAATTTATATTTTTTTATTTATTAAAATTAAATTCAAATTGATTCAAATTTATTTTTTACGCATTAAAATTTGATTCAATTAAAATTTATATTTTTTAATGTATAAAAAATTGGATCGATTAAGATTTGATTTGAGTCTCAAATAGAATTTTAATCGGCTCAAATTTTAATACATAAAAAATAAATTTTTTATCGAATTAAATTTTATTATATAAAAAATAAATTTTAATTAATTTGGATAAAATTCAATCGGCTCGAATTTTAAAACGCACAAAATTTAAAAAAAAAATATTATACTACATGAGTTATTGAGGAATAACAAGTGGGTCTAATTTTTTTTTGAAAAAAAGGCACCAAACGGTGCCGTTTGGGGTGAACAACAGGAGCTGCTGTTCCTCGCGAACAACAGAGGAGCTAGGTCCGCTCTCGAGCTCGGCATGGATTATCTCCATAACTGTTTTGACAAGTCCAATCTAGATAAGACCTCTACTTTACCCGCAAGACTGGTTCAAACGTATAAAGTGAAAATACCGCAATTAAAATAAAAAGATATGGGACTCCAAACAAAACTAGGAGGGCGACCTATAAAAGTGGAAAAAAGATCAACTAAGGTATGATAACAAAACCTCATTGCTTCCCTTTTCTCAACCCCTCTTATGAATTAAGAATCGGAGTGTCGAACCCTAGAGCCCATTTGTTCTTCAACTTGCTCTTGTAGAAGGGGATCACACTTAGGGAGCTTAGAGTAACATTCCTAATATCAACAATTAGTGTCGTCTGTGGAAAATGTTAAAGTTTTTCATTATTTGAAAAACCTATTTTTGAGTCTCCAAATCTACTGGCAATCACAAGATCAAAGGACCAGGTTAGGGGCAAAACCCAAAATAATGAGCAACCTAGATCACACCTAGTGGACTAATGAAACCCAAGGCCACCTAAAAAAGAAGCAAAAAATGGTGAAAAATATTAGAAAAGACAATATAGGTTCTGGTTCAACAAAACCGATAGATTCTATAACTCCTCATCAATCAGCAACCACTAGAGAAAGACCAAATCTAGCCTCAGAAGCATCGAGATGATAATTAATAGAATGAGGAGCAAAGTGAAAACAAAGCCATCCGGCCACATGTTGATGACCGATGGAAACCAGGAGGTCAATGACAAGCTGGACAATGTCCTGAACACCGTAAAAGCTGGTTCCTAAAGTCGTGGAAGCCCTTGTGCGCTTGACCATCTAGAAACCTACAAGTCCACGATGATGCTCCACAATGTCCAATATCAGATCATATACAGGGCTTTCTCGACTACCCCAAAAGGAACATCAAGACACTTGTTCAATAAGTTGAAACCTAGCTCTATTGGCTCCTTTGTGGAGCTCAACACGTCTTTCATCTCACATTTCGTTGGAGGGTGAACTCATAGAAGGCCCCCAACCTATCCTTGAAACCTAAAGCAAACGAAAAATGAAACTCATAGAAGTTTTGTCAATAAATTCACCACAAAGTTGCTCTAAATCGACAATGTAGATGACAAAGTAGCTCTCACTGCTTTCAAGGGAGGACTTTAACCTTCTCAATTCCTTTTCTCCCCATCCAAAGACCCATGCTAGAGCATGATCAACTACTATCAAGAGCAAAAAGCCATATAAATGTTGAGGACACCCTCTTTGCTTGAAGAAGCCAAGAGAACAGGCATGAGGAGAGGAAGAGAAAAATCAACCAAACAAGAGTGGTAGGGCAAACATCCCAAAGAAAAATTGGACTGAACATGTAAGTGCCAAAGATTGCTTGGGCCCCATAAATCCAAGAGTACAAGTTTGAAGGTATACCCCAGTTGATCAGATACTATATCAAATTTAGGATGAAAAGATCCTAAAATGGCCAGGAAGATGCGAACTCACCCTAGCAAGAGGCCCAGGTACAAGGATTATAGGTTCTATAGGGATCATGGCCATAATACTTAGGACTGTTTGGTGCTCAAAGATCAGATAGAGTATCTCATCCAGAAAGGCAACCTCAGAAGATACATAAAGCGTAGATGCTATGAAAAAGTGGAGGCATAACCCAACCGAGATGAGGCACCACACTAGTTGGCCATCGGGCAAGTTGGAGTAAACTTCGAAGGGTTTGTCGGGGGTGGAGAAAGTAGTTCTTCCCTCATTCTTGATAAGTCAAGGTTGAGGAGGAAGTCAACTTGGTAAACCCAGGAAAGCAGTCCCACTTAAGTCAGCCAATTACGTTTTTTCTTACAATGACCTTAGAGAAATTTTGGATCCGCATGAAGACTCCCTAGTAGTAACCCTAACTATATCCAATTATAAAGTTCAAAGGGTCCTGAAAAATAGCGAAAGCTCGACAAATATCATATTTACCCATGTCTTTAACAAGCTAAGCATATGCAGGGTTAAATTGGTGTCTATTATTGCTCAATTAATTGGATTTTTAGGGGAAAAAGCCTATCCACTTGGTGTGATTGCCATCCCAGTTGCAACTAGACAAGCCCCACACCAAACAACTGTCATGACAAACTTTCTTGTACTATACTACCAATCAACGTAAAATATCATTTTGGATCACCCAAAATATATCACCTCTTACTGCATTTCTCAATAAAGACAGGAGTGGGAGAAGTCTGAGGTGACTAATAAACAACACGAGAGTGCTATGTGACATCAATCCAAGATACCATATGGATGAAACCTTGCAAATAGAATCTCTGGACTATAGGGACGAAGCTAAACATCCCCAACCAGTCAAATATGTTGAGCTAATTAAAACTGGAAACGACTCGAACATTCTATCTTTATCGAGAAGATGCTCAGGGAGACTTCGTAGTTGTTGCTTATAGAATTCATGCAATTCTAATTGGGATGTTTTTGCTTGAAAGTAGTTAGATATGATGGGAATTATCCTATCAGTTCCGGTACACAGATTGAGCATTAATCTAGTCTCCAAGCTAGTCCAATAGAAACGACCAAGTTTCGCTCCCGAATGAAATAAGGCTATTAGAGAGAGGAGGTGATTAAGCTCTTTGAAGCTAGTTTGATCAGAGAGGTTTAGTACACGAAGTGGCTTTTCAATGTAGTGCTGGTAAGCAAAACTATTGGAAAATTGCATTGACTTTAGAATGAAGAACTTTTATTAAATAGTAAACTGAGTTTAACGAAAAAAATAAGCTTTTTGTGTAATGAACCCACCCTAGAAGGCATTACTATCTATAAACCATCATACCATGAGAACAACTAATAAAATCCATGAATAAAAGAAATTTCATTCATCATCAACAATACCTAAAGCATAATGCAAAAAAAATATGTCAAACCATGACAATTATATTAAAAATTAAATATTATTTTGCAGCAGAATAAATAAAATATTATCATTAATATTGCTTCATAATTAACCTCCATAACTAGAATGTAAAGGAAATAACTTTAAATGTTCACTTCGGAAACCACGTCCCCACTAGCCTGAGTTTCCCAATTCCCTTGCTCATTTAATCCGAGCTTTTCCTCTATATCGTAATCTTAAAAGATGTTGTTTGTAGGGGGCGAGCTGTGACGCCTCAAAAATTAGGGATCCTTTATAAGTCCGTTGATCACCCATCAATCTGCGAAAATACCTGTGAATGTCGCACAACTTGACACCACGTCAATAGAAACCCTTAGTCGAGATCATAACCCACAAGTGTCACCCGTATTCATTTCCCCATTTGATCCAATCAAGGATTAATATACTTTGATTTATACTCCATTATAATCTACTTACATCATTTGAAGGAAGGAACACATAGTCCGAAAATATGACAAAACAGTTTTAAAATTTGAGATTTTTGGAAAGAGTGTCAGTATTGCATACAGGTACGGTTTGCCTGTTGGAAAATTTGTACTGGTACGGTTTGCCTACTAGAAAAGTCGTATCGGTACGGTTTTCCTACTGAAAAAGTTCTCCAGTGTGAAGGTCCACTATCACCCACATCGCATCATGCCCTCGCGATGTTCGTGTCAAGTGGGTCACAAAATCCATCGTGACATGCTCTCATTTCTACTCAGCTACCTCCAAAGGTTGGAGTAACCCTGCTGACCTCTGGTGTTCAGCCTTCACTTGCTGACACGTAAGACATCGACTAATAAAATCTTCAACGTATTTCTTCATTCTGTTCCAATAATACTGGCGAAGAAGATTATGGTACATTTTCGTGCCATCTGGATGTACAACAAAATGGGAGCAATGGAACTCTTTAAGGATCTCCTCTCTCAGCTCCGTAGACTGGGGAACCATAATCATTCTTCTAAACTGAAGACTACCATCCGTATGAATGGTCTAACCCTCATCACTTGTACTTGACCGTACTCGGTCCTTAATGGATAATATCTCTAGATCTTGCCCTTAGGTCTCAATCATTCTGTTCAGTAGGGAAGGCGTAGCCACCAAACTTCCTAAAGAAACCTGAATCTGTCCCATATAGCGTAGCCCAAATTGCCCCATTATCTCAAGCATCTACCACTCTCAGGAAGCCACATTAGCCAGTATTCTCCGTGACTTCCAGCTAAGTGCATCAGCCACCACATTGGCCTTACCGGCATGGTAATGCAAAGTGAAGTCATAGTTTTCTAGATACTGCATCCACCTGCGTTGCCTCATATTTAGGTCCCATTGAGTAAAGATGTACTTTTAACTTTTGTGGTCTAAGAGTACCTCGAACTGCTTACCGTATAGATAGTGGCGTCAAGCCTTCAAGGCAAAGACTATGGCCGCTAACTCCATCTCATATGTGGGATAATTCTACTCGTGGTTCTTTAACTGTCAATAACCATAAGCCATTACCCTCCCGGACTGCATAAAAAATGCATCCAAGTCCGTTCTTCGAGGAATCACAATACACTATGTACATCTGTCCCCTTTCTGGGACTATCAGAATAGGGGCGGAAGTAAGTCTCCTCTTCAACTCCTGTAATGTCTTCTCACGCGAATCATTCCACTCAAACTTGACCTCCTTTTGGGTGAACTTGGTCATAGGTGCAACTAATTGAGAGAAATCCTCAATGAACCTCTTGTAATACCCTGCCATTCCCAAGAAACTACGTATCTTAAAGACTGACTTTGGCCTCTCCCAACTTATGACTGCCTCAACCTTTTCTGGGTCCACGGATACACCCGAAGCTGACACCACATATCCCAAAAATTTCACCCCAGTAAGCCAAAATTCAAACTTGTTGAACTTGGCGTACAATTGATGGTCTCTCAAGGTCTAGAGAACCACCCTCAAGTGACCTTCATGCTCCTCCTCAAACTTAGAGTAGATTAAGATGTAGTCAACAAAGATCACGATAAACTGACCTAGGTAGGGTTGGAACACCCTATTCATGAGATCCATAAATGTCGTTGGGGCATTCGTCAACCCGAATGACATCGTTGTAAACTCAAAATGCCCATATCGCGTTCTAAACGCTGTCTTAGGGATATCAGTCTTCCTAACCCTCAACTGATGGTAACCAATGCGAAGATCTATCTTGGAGTAGACCCGCGCTCCTCTCAGTTGATCAAATAAATCAACAATCTGTTACAATGAGTATCTATTCTTGATAGTAACCCTATTCAACTGTCGGCAGTCTATGCATAGCCGAAGGGCCTTGTCCTTCTTCTTGGCAAACAACACCGGAGCACCCCAAGGTGAAGTGCTCGATCTAATAAAGCCCATTTCCATCAATTCTTGCAATTGGACCTTGAACTCTTGCAACTTAGCAGGTGTCATCCTATTGGAGTCATAAAAATGGGCGATGTACTAGGGTGTAACTCAATAACGAAGTCTATATCCCTATGTGGAGGTAATCTCGGTAGTTCATTCGAAAAAAATCTTCATACTTACACATCACTAGAGGTAGACTAAACTCTTGTCTCGTCTTGTTCTCCAAGGTAAGGCTCGCAAGTCAACCCATCAATTGTATGTGCCATCGAGAGTCAAACATGACTTGTGGCAAAATGTCGTACTTTTTCCCCTAAAACTTGAAACAAATACGTCCGGTGTGTAGGCAGTGACCCTCTTCCAATCACAATCAATGACGACTCAATGTGCTGCTAACCAGTCCATCCCAAGGATGACATCAAACTCCGACATGTTCCGGACCCTAAGGTCCACGGTGAGTAGAATCCTCAATATATCTAACTCACAACCCTGACATATCTTACCAACACTCACCCTAGCTCCTAGGAGAGAACTCACATGCAATGACTCTTCTAAGGTTTCAACCTTTAAACCCAAATATTTCACACATGATGCAACAATAAAAAGAATGAGATGGACTAGAGTCAAATAATAATCTTACCTATAAGCAAGAGAGTAAAAATTTTCCCTGAATAATCGACTGATCTGCTGGCTCAATCTGAGGCATAATGGCTCAGAGACGCCCCTGCGTCCTAGCTTGTGAACCTTGGCCTCGACCTATGTTTTGGCCCATCTGGCCTGATTGCGGAATTCCTGCACGTGAAGTAGTAGAGCCCTGGGCATCACCCTAGTACTAATACTGGCTCCCCTGGTCCATGGTGGGTTAGGGAGGAACAACGTGAGTCTGTGCATGCCCTACCAAAGACTGGGACCGACACGCCCCATAACTCTGGGATGTCTGCCGTTGGGGGCAATTCTGCTTCATATGCCCCGATTGATGGCAATGAAAACAAGTCCTTTCGCCTATCAAGTAAGAAGGCCTCTGATTTCTCCCACCTAGGGAGGATTGACCTTGGCCTTGGCCTTGATAGCTTCGGCCCTGTGGATTCGAAGTTCTTTGCTTCTTCCTCGAACTCGAAAAGAAAGATTGACCTTCTTTTTTTTTGTCTTTACCACCTGCTTCCCAGATGCTCTGTGCGTTATCTACCTTTATCTCAATGGCCATAGATGTCTCGACCATCAATTCCAAGTATTGTAGGCATAAACCCATAATTTTATCCCTGATGGACAATTTTAGGCCATCCTCAAACTTTCTCACATTGGCCATATATGTGGCCACATAATATTCGGTGAAACGGGCTAATTCCGTGAACTTAGCCACGTATTCTAATACCGTCATAATTCCTTGCCTCAAGTCCAAGAACTATCAAACCTTAGCATGTTGGACAGACGCCAGAAAATATTTGCCCATAAAGAGTTATCGAAATTATCTCCATGTCATTGCCTCCAAATTCTTTGAGGCTTTGGCCTAATCCCTCCACACTTGGGATTCTCTCTCTACCTGCAATGTAGCTAAAGCTATCTTAGTGGCATCGGAGGTGATTTTCATAGCACCTAAGATCTTGTCGACTTTCCGGAACCAATGGTCAAGCACCATAAGATCCGCCCTTCCCACAAAAGTCGGAGGCTCGTGTGGCTTAAACTTTTGGAGGTTATTTGAGCCTCCTTGGCCCACATTTGCACTAGCCTATGCAATGGTAGCAACCACAACACTAGCCTGTGCAATGGTAGCAGCCGCAACACTAGCCTGTGTAATGGTAGCAGTCACAACACCAATAGACTCCACGAAGGCTTAGTGGTTAAAGACCGGTGGTGGTTGGTCATTGTTCTGCCCACCACCTCGACGTCCTCTTCCTCTATTTGTCATCTACACACATGCCAAATAGCATTAGAGCCTCTCATAGTATCCCCAGTTAGGGATCAAGTTTAAACTTTGAGATTTCTCTCATTGTCTAAATAGTAGAGCATATGCCACTTACTAGTAGGCATCTACACCCTGAACCATCCCATACATTCTTTTTTTTGACGCCCGAGGTTATGTTTTCTAGCCCTAGTGTCTCTTTTCATATGCATTTCACCATGCATATAATTCACATAACATGTAGCATTTAAAGCACATAACATGAAATGCACAATGAATGCAATAGTCTAGACCCGTGCCCATCAAGCCCTAGATAAATCGTATACCTAAGCTTTGATACCAAGCTGTGATGCCCTAAAAATCGGTGGTCCTTTATAAGCTCGTTGATCACCCATCAACCCGCAAAAATACTCAAGAATTCGCACAATCCGACACCACATCAATAGCATCCCCTTACCTGGGATCATAAACCACAAGTGTCACCCGTGTTCATTTCCCCATTTGATCCAACCAAGGATCAATATACCATGATTTATATTCCATTATAGTTCATTTACATCATTTGAAGGAAAGAACACATAGCCTAAAAACATGACAAAGTAGTTTTAAAATTTGAGATTTTTGGAAAGAGTACCGATACTACGTACCAATATGGTTTGCCTATTGGAAAAGTCATACCGATATGCTGTACCGATACGATTTGCTTTCTGGACAAGGTTGTACTGGTACTTTCTGTCCAGATTTGTCTGTTTAGCCTGTTTTTCATTTCTATTCTATTTAAAACCTTTCAAAAACCAACCCAATCTTATACAACATATATTTGTACATTAAACATAGTTGATACAAGTTCTATTATATTCATATCCATGAATTTACATGCCAAAAACTAAGTTTTCATATAAGTTTTACAAAATTCAAGATAAATTCACATTTCAGCTTTCTTCATCATTGATGGCCTGAACGTGAGTCGTCTAACGGCGTGTAACCCGCACCTAAAATATTTTCCTGTATAGGGTGAGCCACGCTCAATAGAGTATTTCCAACGGAGGCTATTTCTCAACCTAGATGCGTATGAAATGTTCACATGTAACAATTTAAAAATAATATTCTTTTCAATCAAGAATTGCAATCCCATGGTAGAAATTTTCATATCATGCCATGAATTGAGATGAAACTCACTCATGCAACTTCTACCCGAGTTCTCACCGACTCACATAACATAATGCAATGCAAGTGTGTAATGAATTCGTCATTTGACGAAAATGCATCCAATGGTTCTTTGTAATAAAAGTTGAGTATTTATATAACCAAATAATTGTTGGATGTTACCCATTGAATGGGTGTTTTATAAAATCGAAATCTTGTGTCTTTGTTAGGCAACGAATTTTGGTATTGCAACCACCGATTTCATACACCATTACACTTTTATGGAATTTTACCGCTGGTAAGTGTATGAACCATGTAGCCTGATTTTACACCGGAGTGAGAATCTAGCCCTTCTTGCTATACCCGACACAAGTTTTTCATGCAACCATGTGAATCAATGGGGATCTTCGATCCCACCTTTCCGAGACCACATATCAATCACCAAGTATAGTGTTTGATCAACCATCCATACACACACTTACACTCATGACTCATGCCTATGAATGTGATACTAATCCCATGCCCAATATACAATAATGCCCAATGAGCTATTTAACCACATGTCCACATGTTTCATGACAATTTATATCACAAGCATATAATTACCAAACTTTGTCACAATGTCAATATATCAATGAACATATATCAATAACAATTTATCAACATGTTATCACATAACCCAAGTCATTCACAAGGCACAATATAAACACATAAGATGCCCACCAAATACCAATTTTTAATAAGTTTCACAAGAAACTTCCACATATCAAAATCATGCTAGAAGTTGGTCTAAGCCATTTCTATACTCATTTCCTCATTTCCATAACAATAGGCACATGATATATAACCACATAAACCTAAACATCCCTTATGAACAATCTTGGTCTAAAATAAACCAAAGTAGGAGGGAACCCTACCGCTTAGAGTGTGAGATGAAGTGTGTAGAACCTCAAGAAATCCTCCCGAGCCCCAAAACTCTTGATTTTACGAAAGTATCCTCTTGGACCTTTGGTGAAATCCTTTGTTATTGGTATGGTTGTTTAGCCCTCGTCGATGTAATTGACTTTAACTCTTGGTCCAAATGGTTCCGACCGATAGAACTCTGTAGGTCGAAGAAAAAAGCCTTGAAATCTAACTTTTTTTTCTTCTCTCCTTTCTCTCTTATATTCCGACGTGTGAGAGGCTGAACAATGGAGATATTTTATCCAAAAAATCTGATTTTAGTCGATATTTATAGCCTCAAATGTGCGGTCCACGTCGCACCGCATATTTCCTACTTTCAAATCCGTTTTTTATCCCAAAACGATTTATTTCATCACAGTTTATGTTAAAATTAATTTTATTTGAATTTTAATTCAATTATAATAAAATTTTATTATTTATGTTTTTGGGGACGTTCGTGAGGTCATTCGCCACCCAGTTTTCTCGTAAAACGTAAAAATTCTAACTATCTTGGAATTCGATGAAAATTTTCAGGGCAACTCGGTTTTGCAATACGAATCCAAAGGTGAAGTTCGTTGCGTCATCCGAGCTCTAGAGAAATTTGTATTTTAAATCCGTATTATAGTAATAAATTACTATTTTACCCTTTTTCAGAAAAAGTTTAATTTTTTTCGGGTTTTACATGAGGACTAAGATCTACAGGAAAATCCTCCCAAGTTCGAATAAGGTGTCTAAAACATATAAAATAGGTCATTCTCACTTTACAAAATATCATATACAACTTTCTAATTAAAAACAATGACAATTTATTAGATCTCATGTTCAAGTTGAAAACAATAATGTAAATGCAGGTGTAAAACCAACTTTCAATCCTTAAGCCAATTCTACACAATCTATCTCAGGTATATAGGTAGTCTTGGCATGAATACATATTAAGAATATCTTGGCTCACACTCACACATTCAATCCTTAAAAGAATGGACAACTTTAGGAAGGGTGTATACCGATGCATCGAGAGTGACAAATCTAACCCAAAAATAGTATACTAGTCCCAACCTTAATACCCTTGAGTGAATAATGGTTTGGTTCTCGCAAGACACTTTGATAAAGAAATGGGAGTTTTCTCACGACTTTTGCTAGTCAATGAGTGGAACATTAGGTTCCCTTTCTTGTTTTGTGGTTATTAAAGAACTTCCTTAGAGATCTGCCTCATTGCAGCAGGAAGAAAACGGAGCAACCACTGGAAGGAAGCCCAATGGTATGATTTTAGACCATACTTGGGGCATTTCCTCCTTATTGATTTTGAACTATCCATTGAAATTTCTCTTTTAGTATCCGGTTTCCACAAAGCATTGCCCTTCGTAGTTGCATTAGGAGACATTAGATGGACTCCAGTAATACACTAAGAGAGTTGGCTAGGTAGTACACAATGAAGATTTCCCGCCTGACATCTAGGAAAGCTTCTTTCTGATGTGCTTGCTACTATTGCCTAATAGGGTTTTTTGGTAGAATAAGTAGGCTTTTTTTTCAGATTGAAGTTCTCCTCGAACTATTTCTGATGATTAAGCCCTTCCTGAGTCAGTGAGAAATCTCTGTTTTAAGCCTCATAGGGAACCTTAAAACCCACTCAGGATATGAAACGCATCTACCCACTCTACGATACCAAATCAATGGTCACCCATGTTCATCAACCCATCCATACAAGAGATAATATTCCAAACTAATTAACCAAATCACACAAAATCCAAGAACCATAATTCCACAAGTGTTTTCCAATGACACTATTCAATAAAACATGCAAGAGATCATCAAGAAACGCAATTTTATCTCAAAATCAACTCCTACAGTTTTTAAATCAAGAACAATAGAATATCGAGTGTAAAACCCTTATTTCTCGAAAAGTAGGGTTTTGATAACAAGAATGAGACTTTAATGGCTATCAACAAATAATCTCATTCAAAACATGATACAATTTGCAAGAAAAACAAGAACCAATTATTACATATTATATACATATGGTTTAGAATCAAAATATACATAGGCATTAACTCTAGCCCCAATGAACAAGTTTAGGAAAAAAACCCCTACTTCAATCCTATGTTTAAAGATAGCCCCAGTGTGTTTGAATAAATCTTAATGCAAAAATTCATTTAACTCTTGTGTTTTCTCCTTCTCTCTCGATCTCTAGGGTTGAAGACTGATGAAAAATGGCTAAAGGAACGTCCTTATGGTATTTGTAGGGTGAAGAATGCAGAAAACCCTAATAAATTGATTTGGACCATTTTTAGGGAGGCTTCCGGACGGTCCTTGGGGCAATCGGACAATGCCAACTTTCTGTCTACAATTTCAGAGTAATTTTCACCTAGTTGCAAGCTGATTTAAGAAATTTTCGTAAAATACACTTTTGTAGCTCTTGTAGTATAGTTTTTAATGTCTACAATCAACTAGTCTCGGTTGCCATTGATGCTGGAGAATCAGATTTTCAATTTTACTCGAGTGGTGTCTTTACAGGGGAGTGTGGCACTGAGCTAGACCATAGTGTTGCTGATGTTGGTTACGGCACTAGTGAAGATGGAACTAAATATTGGCTAGTGAAGAACTCATGGGGTACAAGTTGGGGTGAAGAAGGGTAAATAAGAATGTAAAGAGATGTCAAAGTTGTGGAAGGCCTATGTGGTATTGCAATGGAAGCTTCCTATCCAACTGCATAGAGGTTCAAAGTTCAAATACTAAAACATGACTGCCTATGTAAATAACTCCATAAATTATTGCTATGGTTTGCGGTCCAACTCTTGCTTGTTCACATTTGTAGCAAAAACTTGTGTGTTTTTTGGTTTGAATTAGTTGGTTATATTATACTATATTGAAAAGATATCAGTTGCAATTCAAAAGCATTGATTTTGATAAAAGGCTCACAACAAATTCTTCTTTGAAAGGTCAAGCCGAGAAATTTATTGGGTTTTAACCTAAAATTGGGTCAATTGGTCTACCAAATAAATACTCCAAAACAGTAAGACAACCCTTATTACTAACCGCAAAAAAAAAAATCAATGCTCAATTCAAAAGGAGAAATATTAATTGATCACCAAAGGCCCTTAGATTGATCAAATAGAAAATCTCTCATTATCAATGATTTAGATTCTTCAATGAGTGACACAAACATTCATTTTCCTAAACGAAAGAAAAGTTTTTAAGTAATAATGAATGCAATTACATATACAAAACTAGCATTATCCCAATCTGATGCAAGGAATACCCATTCCACCATATCCAATTGGAATATTAAGAAAAACTATTCCTCAAATCCCTCTCACATCATTTAATTTTTGTATTATGAAATTGTTTCTATTAATATGTTCATTTTATTCTTAAATATTTACAATAAGTAATTGCATTGATAATAATGGTGTGAGTGGTTATATGAATAAGTTAGAAAATTTTAAGTTGAGGAAATTATTTTTGAGAATTAAATTAATCAATATTCACAAACTCACAAGTGTCGTGAAGAGGTGGCAATGAAGCCGTGTTCGTATTGTGTCATTTTAGATTCGTATTGAATACTAGTCAATTATAAATTAACTCATTTAATTAATCGTGATAGATGTCTTAACACTAATTCGACCTCTTTATTATCATATTATATTTGGATTGACCCGAACAATTTATGAATACAAAATTCAAGACTAGAACTCCCTTATGTTCCCACTAAAGTTGCCAGTTATAGTTTTTGCGACAGCTAAAGTCATTCCATAACATAACAAAAGCAAGAAAAAATCCTCTCATTCTATTAATTTTCATGCTAATCTCTAACAAAAAATGACAAAAAACAGACATTTTATTCTTACAATATTAATTAAACATTTTTACTGCATTCAATATGGGATATTCGTATTTGATACTAACCCGACCAATTTATTATTTATATTGTTATATCGTGTCATTTTTGGGTTCATATCGAGAAACAACTAACACTAACCCGCTAGCTTAGAATTTCAGACATGTCAAAAATTACTACCTCGAAATGCATATGTTTAGGGAATTCAAGGGTTTGGTGGGGACAAATACTCGTGGCAATCCTACCTAAATGCAACCATTGTAGCTCCTATCAAATGCCACAGACCACCTAATAGGGGTTGAAGGAGCTAACTTTCTTCCCTTACTAGCCATAACTGGGTCAATTTTGGAAACTTCACCAGCAGAATAATAATTGGACTAATGAAGATAGGATAAAGTATTTTTTATTTTTCAATAATAGAGGAGAAGGAAGGCAAGTGGAACTATGAGAGAGAAGGGACAAGCAGGAATCAAAAAATGGATTCGAGCCGAATCTGAAAAGATTGATCGATGAAATGGTTTAGACGATCAAGATCATACCCTTTCCACTACTGTGAAAATGAAAAGTGTGACTGCAACCTTTATACTCCAGTTTGGAGAGTTTGAATGAAATAGAAAGAAAACAAGAAGATCAAGTTCAAGAAAGTGAGGTGTACATAGGCTCTTGGAGGATTTCTAGAAGCGTGTTGGACTCTGATGGTGAAAGGTGTTTAAATATCAGCCACGCAACGGCTCTTTAGAAATTATATCTGCACTAGCCACGTCATCGTTTCCCGAGGCACTGACGAACAAAAGCATTAAATGCAGACAATATGTAGGTCACTTTGAATTTAACTGTGGGCATCTGATAATGGGAAAATGGGCACGTACTTGGAATACTAACCTCTACAAAGGACTTTGCTCCAGCTCGCCACTTTAAGTAGCCCACCAGCCCTCGAGCTCGGCATAATCTAGCTTCGTAACTACTTTGACTAGTTCAATCTAGATAAGACCTTCACTTTACCAGCAAGACAGGTTCAAACGTATAGCGTGCAACTACCCTAATTCAAATAAAAGGATGAGGAACTCCCAACGGCACTAGGATGATGACCTATAAAAGGGAAAAAGGAGATCAACTAAGGTACGATAACAAAACTTCATCGCACCTTTTCCCTTTCCTTATCCCCCCTTCTTGCTTAAGCATTGAAGGGTCAACCTCCAGAGCCCATCCAATCTTCAACTTGATCTTACTGGTACACCTTCCAATTTCTTAGAAAGGGATCACACTCAAGAAGTTTGGAGCACCATTCTTGATATCAAGGGTTGGCGACGTCTTTGGAAAAAGTTAAAGTTTTTCACGATTTAAAAACCTATTTCTAAGTCTCCAAATCTAATGGCAATCACAAGATCAAAGGACCAGATTAGGGACCAAACCCAAAATAGTGAGTGACCTAGATCGTACCCAGTAGACCAGCAAAACCTAAGGCCACTTAAAATAGAAACAAAAAGGGTAAAAAAATTAGAAAAGATGGTAGAGGAGCTAGTTCAACAGAACCGTCAGATTCTACAACTCCTCACCAATCAACAACCACTGGAGAATGACCAATTCCAAGTTCTGGAGAATCGAGATGATAATCTAGAGAATGAGTTGTAAAGAAAAAACAAAGTTATCTGGCCATATGTCAGTGACCGATGGGAACAAAAGTTCCAGGAGGTCAATGACAAGCTTGACAATGTCCTGAATAACATAAAACTTGGGATCTTGAAGTTGTGGAAACCCATGGTGTTGAAGTTGTGGAAGCCCCTATGCAGCACACAGAGTCACCTTGCACTCCTGATGTATAAAATTACCCTCTCCCATAGAGGTTCACGATGTTGGCCATTGAAAGATTTGATGGACTGAAAGATGTGCTTGACCACCCAGACACCTATAAGTCAATGATAATGCTCCACAATGTCCTGGATCAAATCATGTGTAGGGCAGTCGTGACTATCCTAAAAGGAACAATAAGGCACTGGTTCAATAAATTGAAACCTAGCCCCATCGACTCCTTTGTGGAGCTTAGCACGTCTTTCATCTAGCATTTCATTAGAGGGGAAAACTCACAGATGGCCTTCCACCTACCTTTTAAACCTAAAGCAAACAAAAAATGAAACTCTTAGAAGCTTTGTCAAGAAATTCACCATAGAGTTGCTTCAAATCAACAATGTAGATGACAAAGTAGCTCTCACTACTTTCATGGGAGACCTTCAACCTTCTCAATTCCTTTTCTTCCTATCCAATGACCTACCCCAGAGCACGACCGACCTACTATCAAGAGCACAAATTCATATGAATATTGGGGAGACCCTCATTGCCTAGAGAAGCCAGGAGGATAGGCACAAGGAGAGGAAGAGGCAAGAATAACCAAAAAATAATAGTAGCACAAACATCCCAAATAAAAAATGAACTAAATTGTAAGTGCAAGAGATCGCTTGGGCACTATAACTCCAAGCGAACAAGCTCAAAGGTACACATTGTTGAACACCACAGTTGACCAGATATTGTACCATATATCATCTAGAAAGACCATCTCAAATGATACATAGAGCATAAACGCAGGCACAACCCAAATGGGATGAGGCGCCACACCAGCAGCCCATTGGGTAAGTCAAAGTAATCTCTATAGTGTTCTCTAGGGGTGGAGAGAGTAGCTCTACCAGGTGGGCTCATTCTTGAAACGTCAAGGCTGAGCACAAAGCCAACTTAGTAAATCCAAGAAAGAAGCATTGCGTAAGTCAGCCAATTATGTTTTTGGACGACGACCTTGAAGAAATCTAGTTTCTACATGATGACCCCAAGTAGTGACCCTAACTATTGCAAATTATATAGTACGGAGGGTCTTGCAAGACTACAGAAGATCGACAAAAATCATATTTAACCATGTGTTCGACAAGCTATGCATAGGTAGAGATAAATTGTTGTCTATTACTGCTCTATTAATTGGATTTTTTGGGGAAAGAGGCAATTCACTTGGCACTATTGTCATCCCAGTACAGTTGGACAAGCCCCACAACAAACTAATGCCATGACGAACTTTCTTGTACTAGACTGCCAATCAGCCTACAATGTCATTTATGGCCCCCAACCCTCAATTTTATAAGGGTAGTGTCATCAACATATCACCTCTTACTGTGTTTTTGAACGAAGGCAAGAGTGGAAGAAGTCTGAGGCGACCATGTAACAACACAAGAGTGCTACATGGCCTAAATGCAAGAGAAGCATAAACAAGAAACCTTACAAATAGAACCTCTACACTATAGGGATGAAGTTGAACGTCCCTGACCAGTCAAAGATCTTGAGCTAGTTATTGGGAAGATGTTTGGGAGACTTCGAAGTCGTTTCTAATAGAAATCTTGCATTCTAACAAGGATGTTTTCGCTTGGAAGCATTCAAATGTGATGGAAATTAGCCCAACAGTTATGGTACGCAGATTGAGCATTAATCCAGCCTCCAAATTTGTCGAGTAGAAGCAACAAAATTTCACTCCAGAGCAAAATAAGGCGATAAAAGATGAGGAAATTGCACTCATTGAAGAAAGTTCAATCAGAGAGGTACAGTGCCCGAAGTGGCTAGCTAATGTAGTGCTGGTAAAGAAAATCAATGGAAAATTGCATTGACTTTATGGATCTAAACAAAGCATGCTCGAAGGACTTCTTTTCATTACCCAAGATTGATATTCTAGTTGATGCCACAACGGGATAAGAGATTCTCACCTTCATGGATGAATCCTATGGCTACAACCAGCGATGATGAGTGAATGGACTAGGAGAAGACCTCTTTCATCATAGAAGAGAGAACTTATTGCTACAAAGTCATGTCTTTTGGTTTGAAGAATATGGGAACTACTTAACAGAGGTTGGTCAACCTTATGTTTAAGGATCTCAAAGGGAGTTCCATGGAGGTGTATGCAAATAACATGATCGTCAAAAGCCTCCAAACTAATGAGCACATCAACCATCTAAGAGGAGCCTTTGAGATAACTCTAAAAATATAACATGAAGCTCAACCATGTTAAATATGCTTTTGGAGTCTCTTCAAAAAAATTTATGAGCTTCATTGTAACCCAAAGAGGCATAGAAGCCAACCCTTAAAATATATAGGCACTTCTAGACATGAGGTTTTTTGAGAGAACTAAGGAAGTCAAAATGCTCACAGGCAGCGTTAGTAGCTTTAAACAGGTTCATATCCAAGAGCTAGCGATAAGTACCTCCCTTTCTTCAAAGTACTAAGGAAGACGTTCGAGTATAGCATGGAATATGAAGTAGCCTTTAGAGCCCTCAAGGAGTACATCAATAAACCTCTACCCTTGGTCAAGGCAGAACAAGGAGAAAAACTATACATATACCTTGCTATGTTAGAAGAGGCAATTGGTGCAGTATTGGTTTCTCAAAGGAAAATAGTTTAGCATCCAATTTACTATGCAAGTAGGACGCTAAGGGGGTAGAATCTAAGCATCAAATAACAGAAAAAGTGGCCTTCGTGTTGGTTACAACCAGCAAAAAGTTGACATTCTATTCTCAGGCACATACAATTGTGTTAATAGCTGACATTCCCCTAATACAGATCCCTCAAAAGCCTAACTTGTCTTGCCGAATAGCGAAGTGGTCCATTAAGCACGAAGAGTTCGACATATAGTGCATACCACGAAATTCTGTCAAGGGAAAAGTGGTGGTTGACAAAATTGTAGAATTCACAAGTGCAGCAGTCAAGCTCTTTGGAATCGACACTCAGTCATCTAGTTGGAAAATGCACGTAGATGGGCCCTCCAACTCATTTTGAGGAGGAACTGGGTTACTTCTAATTTCTTCAGCGGAGGAGAAAATAGAGTTCACCCTATGCTTTGATTTCAAGGTTTCAAACAATGAAACGGAGTATGAGGCCCTTATTGTTGGTCTAAAGCTCATCGATTCACTTGGAATGAAACACCTGTATGCATATAACGAATTTCAACTAGTAGTAAAGCAACTAAAAGGGGAGTATGAGGCCAGGGAGCCCCACATAAGCTCCTATTTGAACATTGTGAAGAAGCTTGTACCAGAATTCGAGCACTGTGAGATCGTTCGGATACAACAGTCAAAAAATTCGCAAACGAGCACTCTAGCATGACTAGCCTTATCCTTATTTGATGACCTACTTAGAACCCTCTCTATAGAATTCCTATAAAAACCAAACCAAGCACTAAAGGTATAGATGTCCAATAAGTCATAAGGAGCCCAAGCTCGATCAACGAAATACTTGCACACCTATAACATGAAACTCCACAACAGGGAGCCCAAGAGGCAAGGAAGCTTCCAAGAAGGCGGAAAAGTATATGATACTCAACTAGATGCTCTACAAGAAAGGATACTCGCTACCATACTTGAGATGCTTAAGCCCAAGTGAAGTAGCATATGTACTCGAGGAGGTGCATAAAAGAATTTATGGAAACCACTTGGGATGGCATACACTGGCCTAAAAAAGCACTAAGGCAAGGATATTTCTGGCCTAAAATGAAGGAAGATGTACAAGATATGTGCATAAGGGAAAAAATGTTAGAAATTTGTTGTTGTCATGAAGTTACCCCTTTCCGAGCTCACTTCTATCACAAGCCCCTAGTTATTCACCCATTGGAGAATCGATATCATGGGACTCCTTCCAATGGAAAAGGGTTAGAATACGTTTGAGGTTGTTGCTTTAGACTAGTTTACTAAGTGGTATGAGACAGAACCCCTAGCAACAATCACCGAAAAAAATATCTAAGGATTTGTGTGGAAGTCAAATGTTTGCAGATTTGGCATCCCCAATAGTTATCATCAGGGACAATGGTAGACAATTTGACAATAAGAAGTTTAGAGGGTTCTGTTCTGGGCTCAAATTCATAACCACTACACATAATCATAAGTGATACAACTATACAACCTCGACAGTCATATGATATACCAAGCCAAATGAGATAGTTGTATGCTTTACAACTATTCACAATAGACACTTATCAAAATGTACATGCTTAGACTATTTAATAGGCTAATCAATCTAAGCTCTGTTTATAATAGGGTGATCATCAACAACTCAATTGAGTAGCTAAATTTCAAAGCACACGAGTTTGAAAATAAATAGCTTTTTATGATTGGGCATCATAGAAAATATAGTTAGATACGGGCATAGCTAAGACATCGTTATTTCATGTAAAACAATTGTAGTTATGTAAAATAGTATGCAAAAGGGAGTTTAGAAGTATGGATACAATACCACACTAGAAAGAAAAATCCTAATAGACCACTCAGGGTTGCTACAAACCATACGATCCATATAAATCAATGATTTAGGGGATTTACACCCCAATGAATATACGCTCTCTAATTCAATACAATCCAATTTAGTACCCAAGTCTGAAGACCAATTGTACCACCCCAGGTATTTATGAACTCAATTAAACCCTCTACGGTCTCAACCTGGAACAAAAAACATATGCCACTTTATCCTATATGCACTTACATTTCATTCAAAGGGATATTAAAGTTTCAGTCTCACACAATCAATATGAATCATCACGCAAATGCACATCAAAAAGCTAATCGGGTTCGGAGTTACAAAATAGTATGAACCACCCAATCATAATTCATATAACATGCTAAAAATGTAAATAACGTAATTAGATTTTTTGAAAAGAGCTTAAAAAATCTTATCCGTTTCGGAATTGAGAAACCTTACCTCTAATTGTGGGTCAATCCGAAAATGCCAAAAATAGAACAAATTGAAAATTTTTAGTGACATTTTATGAATAAATTCATTTTAATTAACTATGCATTTTTTGAAGGTTATTTTGGTCACAAATTATACAATTGGATCAAATTGGGACACATAGGGTTAAAATAGTTATCTTTCATGTTTTTGTTGGGATTAAGGATTTGTCATAACCCAAACATTATTCGAATCTCCACCTTAACTTAAATAAAGTTAATTCAAAAGTAACCTTCCTTATCCTTCTAATCATAGGTCGTGGCCTCCAAACAACGTCCCTAGAAGAACATTACAATTATTATTTATTTCTGTTGCATAACAATCATGTCCCATTAATCGGTCCCATTTTTTTTAGTCATTTTCGAGTAGAAACTTGTATCGACACAATAACAATCTATTTTTCAAAACTGTACTATTAGAATGGGCATTGAACCTAGTTTTCAATGCTTCAAACAGTACACAAATTCGAGCTTCCTAAATGAAGTTATCACTATTTTTCTATCAACTACCCAAGCTGCGAGTTAAAACTAGGAATCACCACTGTCTTATCTATTCTCATACAAACCTTCTCAAACCCATTCCAACTTTACACAACCTTATTTAGCTTCACTTCATTCATGTGACCATATATATGTACATCATCTAAAATATTAGTTTAAAAGATTAGAAGCCATAAGATTCAATAAACACTTAGATGGTCAAACACAAACTTGACCAAATATTCCACCATCAAACACTTTTACAAGCCAAAGTCTTATCTACAATCACTATTTATCGTGGTGGCTGATCAGAATTATGACTTGGCAACCTACGAGAGTATTCCTACAAGATAAGTCAAGGACCAGCGGGATTTCATGGTCGACCCTCTGATGATAAAGTAAGAAAGGTATGATTACAAAATATAGTATTTAGCTAGTACTAGTCAACGTACATAGATGATGCCTAGCTTAGTCTTTTTATAAGTCAAAAGATTGGACCGTTGGAAGTTCCCCAATTGCTATTTGAATAGGGAGACACCAGAAGTGGAGTAGAAGATGGCGCCCTCTAGCGTGGAAATCTCAATTGGTTTGAATTAGTCAAAACTTATCAAGCTAAGGAGTTGCCATACAGGGATGCAGGCGAGCAAGCTGATGAGGCCCTTTCCTAGCCCTGTAGCTCCTCCCTCGAGTTACATGTTAATTCAAACTAGTGAGTTACACGTGCCATGAATTTAATGCATTTTTTTGTTAGTGCATGGGAAAGCAAGAACAATGGTCGAATGCAGCTGTCAAATAGTTGTCGTGGTAAAACCTTCTTTCCCATAGCTACCTAGCACGTCTTTGAGAGCTCTAAGGGACGCCCTTCCTTCTTTATCTTTATCACTCTTTGTCTTTAGTTTTTATTGTAAATCCTCATCCTAGAGCATATAGGTTGTAGCCATACCTTTCAGTTTCATTTTTATCCTTGTTGTTTTCTTTGGTGTAAAAATTTCAATCTTGATCATCTTGAATACTTTGTGGATAGGTCTATTCAAGCTCGATTTGAATCTGTGCTTGGTTCCTATTTTTCTTTAATTTTTAATAACCCATGTTATCTGCCTCCACCAAATTTATACATCAACCGCCACAGCTTTCCTAATATGGCGATTGATTCTAAGCACTCATTCTGAGAGTGCTCAGTGTTGGTGTCCCAAGCCGATGTAGGCAATGAAGAATCTGACTCTGTTATGGAGATTGGCTCTTCATCTCTCAAGATCATTGGAGCTAAGAACTATCATAGTTGCCTAGATGAGGACGCCTTCAAGAAATTAGGGCATTATACCAGATCCCCAACTCTGTGCACCTTAGGGTTACCTCTTCTAACGAAATCACCAATTCTTTTGTGTCCAATGAAGTCTGCTTTTATGAGTCCATCTTTGAGGCTTCTCCTCACGTGTATAATTGTGAGGAAAGATTCACACCGGGTTGCCCATCCCGGAATAATAATTGGTATCAGAGCATGGTTACCCTAAGATCATAGACACTAGTAGGCATTTCTTGTTTTTGCTTACATACCTAGTTTTCCTTCAAGAGATCTATTATTGCTATTAGTTAGTATCAAATGGCTTCTCAAAAACTGAGAGGCTCAATTACACTGCCACCTCTTTTTGATGGCTCTAACTTTACTTATTGGAAAGGTCACATGAGAGCATTTCTAAAATCAAATGAGGAGAGTATGGTTGACTTTGCAAGAGAGTTGCAGCCCTCCCACTACCACCACACAAGTTGTAGGTGTTGAAGCAGTGGTTGAAATACAATTACAACAACTTGGTCAAAGGCCGAGATTAAATCGGCGGGGTGAAACTCTAAAGGATTGAATGTGATATCAATGTCATGACACCCAATGGGTTCCAAAGATTCACTAATATAAATGCTTAAAAGGAAGCATGGGATATTCTTGTGGTTTCACACGAAGGAACTACAATGGTCAAGATATTCCATCATAATTCGAGATGAACAATCAAGTGGTTTCACACAAAGGCACTAAAGGTACACCTCATAATTTGTGATTTTATGGATGCAAGAGAAAGAAATATTTGGCAATTTTTATGCCAAGCTATGTGATATTTTTAGCTCTTCTTTTGAATTAGGTATCAAGATTAAAGATACCTCCATTAAGTGAAAAATATTGAGATCTCTACCAGAGAGATTTCATGCTAAGGCGACCTCGTTAAAAACGATTGTCAACATGGCTACGATATCAGTTAAAGACCAAGTTGGGTCAATTTTTACTTTCAAGATGAACCTTATTGCAACTGAAAAAATGAAAGGTGTTGAATTAGATTCTAAAATTGAAGAAGGGGGTAAATCTGAGTTTCCCCATTTAGGAGAAGAGGACATAGCCGATCTTTCTAAAAAATATAACAAGTATTTTAAAACTAGTGTTTTCAAGTCCTCAAGGTCAAAAGGAAAACCAAGTAGACCCAAGTCTCCAAGAACGGGAAAAGAAAGTGGGTTAGAACTTCTAGACAAGAGGTTGAGAAGAAGGGGCAACGTCTATAATGCTATAAGTGTCATGGCTTTAAACACATAGCAGTAGAATGTCCTAATGTAAACATGAAGGGCATGCCCAAAGATAGGAAAATAACCTTGAAGACTAAGGTGAGTGAAATTGAATCCACAACAAGTGTTGACTTCTTTTCTTCCAGCGATCAAGAGAACTCCACAGCCTTTGTAGGATCATATTCCCTCCTCCCCCCTCCACGAGAAACTTCCAATGATTAACAAAACGAAGTTCAGACAAGTCCCACTACGGATGTTGATGATTTAGAAGTAGAAGTTTCTACTAATTAGGATGAGACCGAGAATGTTGATGGCCTCTAAGATGTTTATAACGAGTTACACAAGGAGGGTCTAAAACAATGAGAGAATTTTTTTTATTAAGCACAAGGCTCAAAACGAGTGAAGATGAACAGAAGGCACTTCATGTAGACTTAGTTAAGTCCAAGTTTCATGTTGTTTGGCTTGAGGAGGAGAAAAATTCCCTCCATGACAGGGTAAGCTTCATTGAACGAGAGCACAAAGGACTTTTAGAGTCTAAGAAATGTCTTCAGTTTAAACTCATCAAACTTGATAGGGAGCTTCACAAATCACAAGAGCTATCTAAAAGGCTTTCCCAAAGCATGAAAAAACTTGATAAAATGTTAATTATAGGGAAGAGTGTGGGTGACAAAAGAGGCTTTGGTTATACGAATGAGAACACCTGTAAAGGGTAATCCCAATTCATCACCCCCACAAGTAAACACAAGTCCTCCTAATGGGAAAAATGATAAGGGTATGTATTCAAAATATTCGGTTAACAAGTCCTCTTATGTGTTTTACATGTGGAGCGCATGATCACTATAGCACACATTGAATTAATAATCAAAAAGTATTACACAAAAAAACTCATGCATCTAGCTAATCTAAAACCTTGAACAATCAAGTTGTGAATATTTTAAAGCTTTTAGAAAGTTCAAATGTGTCTAACCATAGTTGTGAATCATCTTCACATGAACTACAAGCTAGAGTGCCCAAAGCTTCTTCTACCCTCATGATCAAATTTGATCTGCATACATTCGGGAAGAAGAGAGTTAGTCCTCCACATATTTCCCGACCTAACCCAACTTTTAGGAAGGGGAAACAAGTATGGATGACTAAGGAGGATTTTGAGAAACTCTTCATCTCAACCAAGTTAGAGGCCCCGAGTTAATCCAGCAAGCTCATGGCTACTAAGAAGTAGGAGAGGTGAGAGCATTGATCTAGGTGATCTCTAATGTATTTGATCAAACATCCTATAGTCATACATTGTAGATATTCTTATTTGTTATTTGTTTTTCTATATAAAAATACAGAAAAATTAGAAAAGATGAAAACACCAAAACAAGAGAAATATGAAAAACCAAAAACAAAAGAAACAAAAAAATTAAAGATTTTTTATGTCAAGTTTGACATTCATTTTTAGGATTTATGATAATTTTTTATTGGCTTTTCCATGGTTTTAGAGCATTTTCATGCATATTTTTCTTGTATATGTTTATCTTGAAAAACTCAAAAACATTGGAAAAGAAAAAGGCAAAAAGTTTTTCTTTCATTTGCTTTTCTTTGTTCATGATCATGGTAGTTTACAATTTGATTTATATTATAATGATTTTATCCTTGAATCAACGTCAAAATGTGGATTGCTATGAGTCATTTTTAGGGATAGAGAACTTAGTGGAATAAATCTTATTGTATGATTCATTAGTCAAAGTTTATGTTATCCTAGCGTGTTTGGATAGTATTTGTCTTTGAAAAATTCATAAACTAAATATATGCATGTCATTCACTTTCACACGTAAGAGTTTGAGTAGTTTGAAGTATTAATGATCTTAACAGACTCTGTGTTGGTGATAAGTGAGCATATGACTAAAGGTTAGTTAAACCCCAATCTCTAAAAAAATGCTAAAGGCCAATTGTGAGAAAAGACTCCCAATGTAGCCAAATCTAAAAATTTGAGGCATAAATAGATGGCTAAAAATAATTACACTTGAATTGTGAGAATACTTATACTTGAATGAAAATTGTTTATTTGTAAAGCTCATATCTCTCATGCTAATCGGGATTAGAAGTATACATTAAAAGTACAGAATTCACAGTCATGTTAATTGAAGCTATAGAGTAAAAAAGTTAAAAGATAAAAGATAAGAGGAGTTGTCAAAAGAAAAAATTATTAGGATACTTACTAACTGGTCATGTATTCACTTAGACAATGCATTAGGATTTCATGATAAGCTTATTAATATTTTAAACTAATCAAAATCCTATTTATGTTGGGGGGTTGGTTTCACACACGATGTATTTGAATTAGTCCAAGTTAAACAAAATTTGAACACGTGTGAGTACATTGAATCAAATGAGGAAACATTGTTTTAGGATGAATGCAATTGAGTTTTATATATCGTTAAATACGCCTTAGAGTAATGTATTGAGGTAATGAATTTTGGATGAAGCTTTTATAATGCTAACATGTGTAATTTTCATAATAGTGAACATTGAGCATTTATTTTTTAATTTGAAAATTGCATTTAAATTAAATCTAAATTCATCCATGCATTGTATTGAATTGTATTTAGGTTGCATATACATCGTGCATGCAGTATATGACTCATTGGAGTCATGTGGAAGTGGCTGAAATACTGGACCAAGAAGTGTTCTTCTTCAAGGCTCGTTCGTGCGGTCCGTGTCGAGAGTCACACCGGTGAGCTTTAAAAGCTTTATTTCTATGGAAAAAACTTGTTATTTTCACATCTAGACATAGGCCCACTCACTTTGAAGCCTGTCCACTGCATTTTCTTGATATTACACTTGATATTGAGTGAGATTTTGTGCATTTCAACTTCGAATCTAAGATTATCATCTTGATTTATACTCTTACATCTTTATTTAGTTACATTTTTTTGTTGTTGTGATATATTATGTCCTAATCTTAATGTTTTTATCATATTTGACTTTGAGTTATATGTCTTGTTTCTCCCTTACTTATTTTACTTGTATGATTTAGTTAGTTGATGTACATTCATACCTTCTGGTTGTACTATGATTCTATCTCATGATTGTTATATGTTTTCATTTGGTTGGCATTTAAAGCAACTAAGATAAGAATATGTTGGGTAACTTGATGTTATACCGTGCTTGTTACATGTTGTCATTGGGTTGAATTTGTGATAAAAAAAAATAGGATAATATTTTAGGTACATATGAGAGGAATTGGGGAGGCTAGATATATTGCATGTGAAAATAGAATGGGAAATTCTGTTCAAATATTCGGGGGTAGTAAATTTACAAACTTAACATGAAGTCACCAATCTTATTTTGTTTATTTTTAACTTGTTATTTTACTTGTGAACACTAACTAACACGGAGAATTTAACGTGTTTCATATTGATAGATCAATAGGTTCTCAAATATATTGCACGAGTTAGTTCCTAACATGTTATATATTTGCACTTATATGATATGTATATATATATACACTTATGTCCCATGCTTAACATAGTGCTTTCCAAACCTATGATTATATTATGTATTTCTCTAATAGATGATATTTTTTATGAGGTTTTGATTTGAGTATGTGCGTAATTATGATCTTCAAGCTTCATCTAAAGAAGTAGATCTTGTATCTAAGATAGAGATTTATGACGTGTACATGAGAATTGAGATTAAATTTAGAATTAGTTTTGTTCAATAGTTTGTGAGTTGTAATATTAATTTCTAGCTTACATATTTTGTCATGAAATTGTCAAATGATGAGATTGTTAAACCACATTTTGTAATTGGTTGATTTCATGGAGTCCATTGTAAATCTCAAACTTTTTTCATGTTCATAATGTTATCAAAATTGAAGATCCAAAAGCGTCATTGAAAAGAGAAGATCAAGTGTTAGCACAATGTCATTCAACATTCATATGGACCTTCATACTTAGGATAAACTAATGACTTAGATACCTAAGATGAACTCTTAGTTATTTTAACTTAGATTGATTAGGATAAAAATGGAAGCAATCCATGTATTGCTCCTAAATTATTTCAAAAGAAATGATGTTTTAAACAATTTTGAGTTTTAAAAACATATATTGAGTCATTATCAGATCTCTCTTGAACAACACCCTTTAGTACCCAAAAAAGGACTTGTTTTTGCTGGATTTTGTACTTCAAAAACTTTTAGGGACCGAGTTTTACTCACTAGCCTTGACTATAGTGGTTTCTTTATAACATAATGAATTAGGCGTGAAAATGCTATGGGAGAGTAGCATAGAGCTCTATCGAGCGGCCCTAGTGGACATGATGGAAACGTGATTTTCATTCCAGGCCCAACTGTCTTATGACCGCCCTCCCACTAATCGAGCGATCATTCGCGAATCTGAGTTTTCTTAATTACTAAGACTATCCTTATTCCAGACCTTTCAATAGGAAGAGTTTTTCTCACAGTTAGGTTAATCCTCCTGTGAGATTTATAAGAGATAAAACAATTCTTCTACCTTTGAGCGCTTTCATCACTAACCTAGATCCCTAAATTCAAATGCTACTCCTATCGATTCTCCCAACCTCACAACTTAATGTCGAAGATCTTGATGGATTAAATCAAACTTATTGGTGTGTGCATATCGGAGATTATTAGTGTGCCAATGATTGCTCGAGGACTAGATGAATCACACAGCAGGAAGGTTTAAGTGAAGCAACACTAGACATCGAATGAGGGCCTTTGGCTGAGAGAAAACAAGGAAATTAACATCTAAGCATATTATTGCTTGAGATATAAGACTCAAGTACTTATATGTTGACTTAGCGAGTAGAGGATTAGGATTTGGTAAACCAAGAAGGTTCCCCGTGGTTTTTCCGAAAAGGGTTTCCGCTTTAATAAATCACATGTGTTATTTATTGCTTATTATATACACTTTTGATTATTTGCACACACGTGCACTATATGTTTACTGGAATGATTTGAGATGTGTTTCAACTAAAGCCCAACTCAGATATCGCAAATCTTATGTAATAACTCTAATGCTACATTTAATAGAAATGATAGAAAGTATAAGGGATAAAAAATATTAAGGATATATTTTCTATCTTTTAAGGAAGAAAAATAGGAATGATACATTTTTCTTCCTTTGTGTTTGGTAGAATGGATAGAAAATAAAAATAATTAATTTTTAAAACTTTTATTTTATTTTATTTTTAAAAATACACATATATTTTATCATTATATTTATATATAAAATAAATG
>CM042197.1:14423146-14455636 GCA_023539305.1 Ilex asprella | reverse complement strand
CATATATTTTATCATTATATTTATATATAAAATAAATGTATATATTAAAAGATATATAGACAAATAAGATACATTTTAACATAAATAATTAACTTTCATCCACTTTTTTTCTTATTTTGGAGAGATTAATTTTGGTGAACTGGACAGAAAGTTCATTTATCTACTTTTCTATCCTGCATATTTTCTTTCGTTACCAAACAAAATATTTTATTTATTTCTCAAATTTTTCATCCTTCAATTTTTTCATCGTACCATACGGAGCATAAAGAGAGTTCACTCAATCATAACCGACTCCAAACTGAACATATTCAAACTCGACATGATGACTACTATTGTTTGAGGAGTTTTTTAGTAATCAAAATGGATAAGAGCAACCATTCGGTGATGATTCTACTTAGGTGTAAACAAATAGCCCTTATTTCTTTGGAAATCGATGACAGCAGACGTCTAGTGACGCAATGGAATAAAGAATAAGGAATAACGAACAAGGAACACAAATAATACTATGATTTTTTATGTATGGAACTAAAAGAAATTCTCTATATCCACATAAAAAATAGAAAAAACTCTAAAATATAATATTATTTAATAAAAATTCGGTAGTACAAAGGAACAAATAAATAGAAACAACCAAAACCCTAATCATTCCTATAATAGAAGAAAAAACTCTAAAATTAAGAAAATTACCAAAAATAAAAATATGAGATTTTCCTAATTAACATAAAAACATATGTCACCTAGAGTCTACTAAAACTAATGATGCTAATTGCAAAATTTCATATGATTTATTATTAATTTTTCTAATTTTTCCTAAAACAGCAAAAAAGGGTTTTGAGGGCTTAAATGATGGACTTTGGCCTAATACTAAAGGAGCTTATAGCAAAGTGATGAGTCTTGATCATTGGTTCAATTCCAAACAAACACCACAGGTATCACAAAATTTTTAGTCCAACTCATTTTGCTTCTACTATTACTTGTTTTTTGCCTTTTGTTGTACTTTAAAAGCTATAAGGTAAGCCTGTTAAAAGTACACTGCTACCCCATGTTTTACATCATCTAGAAAATGGGAACCTGTGTTTCCTAACGAAACAAATTATTGTGTCCTTTGGAAAAAATTTTGTATGAGTTTAATACACCTTGTGACACTGTCATATAGTGTACATACCTAATGAAAGGCTGCCACAAAAGCAACAATTATTCATTGGATATGTATAATTTTTTATTGGTGATGTACACCATCAAGACGCTGTCATGCAGTGTTTTAAACTCCCTACAAAATTTCTCCTCTTTCCTACTTTGATACTCTCTCCTCTATTATAGTTGACCATTTGTCAAACTAGTGATTCCGATGTATTTGGAAAAAAAAAAATCTACTTTGATTGCAATTCAAGTTATCTGGTACTAGATGTACAACTTGAACTCCTAGTTAGCAGGGAACAACAACCGTAAGTTGCTTTGTTAAGTTGTCGTCGCTTCACTATAATGGTACGAGCCTTCTCATTTCTAGAAGAAAATTGTAATACAGTGGTGGTAATTTTTTGATAAATGCCTGCTCCTAATAGTACAAGCTTCTTAACGGCTTTGGCTTCTATGCTTGTAATCTTAAGAATGTCATTTATCTTCTATCTATTAGGCCAAATATAATTATGTATCACAATAATGTTCCGTGTCATTTACCCAAGCCTACAACTCCCCAAAAAACTTCCTAAGTGTGACATATTTGTCACATAATGATGATATTTACATCATCTGGATAGTGGGAACCTGTGTTTCCTAACGAAACAAATTATTGTGCCCTTTGTAGAAAATTTTGTATGAGTTTAACACGCCTTGTGACACTGTCGTGTGGTGTGTACACCTGATGAGACGCTACCACAAAAGCCGTTTGTGAGCCACATAAGTTGGAATTTAAAAAAAAAAACATTTGACAAGGTGATAAATAAGTATTCATTAGATATGTATAATTTTTTTATTAATGATATACAACACAAGGCATTGCCATGTGGTGTGCTAAACTCTCTAAAAAATTCTCCTCTTTCCTACTTTGATAACCTTTCCTCTATTATAGTTGACCGTTTGTCATACTACTAATTCCAATGTATTTGGAAAAAAAATCTACTTTGATTGTAATTCAAGTTATCTGGTACGAGATTTACATGTTGAACTCCTAGTTCTAGTTAGCAAGGAGAAAAACCATAAGTTACATTGAAAGCTGCCAGCACTTCGCTATAATGGTACGAGCCTTCTCATTTCTAGAAGAAAATTGTCATACAGTGGTGATAATTTTTTTACATATGCCTCCTCATAGTAGTACGAGCTTCTAAACAATTTTGGCTTGCGTGCTTGTAATCTTATGAATACCATTTATCATCTAGCTGTTAGGCCAAACATAATTATGTATCACAATAATGTTCTGTGTCATTTATCCAAGCTTACACCTCCCCAAAAAACTTCTTATGTGTGACATATTTGTCACATAATGATGATATTTGTAAGTATAACACGTCAAGGTAGCTAGGGTATTTTTTTTTTTATTCAGGGTAGTACAGATATGAGAATGTCTCAAAAGTTATTAAATTTAGATCTCAAATTTGAGATATCTTGATTGACATGATGTGTACGTTTTCTAGGTGATTGAATAAATCCAGAGTTTATATTATGGAAACGAACCAAAAAATTGCATGGTTGCAATAAATCTCAATTTTCAGAAAAATGTTCATCATATTCTCTAATGGCTAAACCAGAGTGATCATTCATTTTGGAATGTGACATACAACCTCTCACTTTATTGAATAACATTGCAAGGCGGAGGCATTTGAATCCAAACAGAAAAGACCAAATTCCCTACTAAACAACATAATTCAATATAAGCTTTCACTAAAAGTTATGAATATAGTTTATTATGAATGACAAGTATGGAGGTTAATCTAATCATATATCTTTGTCATAAAACAAAATTATACATCAAAACAATTTGTCGACCACGTAGTGAGCAACATATCGGAAACATAACCCAATATGAGTAGGCAAACTGACAGAATCCAGTTCTATATAAAGGTCAAGTGCAATGGTGTAGTTCATAGTAATATACTCTCATTCTAAATCTGAAATCTTAAGTGCCAACAGCACCATGGCTTCCAAATTTCTATACCAATGCACTTGTTTCTCTTTGGTCTTCTTTACGGGGGCTTTGGTTTCTCAAGCAACGTCTCGCTCTCTTCAAGAAGCTTCAATGTATGAGAGACATGAGCAGTGGATGGCTAAATTCGGACGTGTCTACAAAGATAGTGATGAGAGAGACAATCGCTTCAAAATATTCAAGGAAAATGTAGAAACAATAGAATCATTTAACAAAGCCGCGAATAAGCCTTACAAGCTTGGTGTCAACCAATTTGCAGACCTCACAAATGAAGAGTTCAAAGCACTAAACAAACTCAAAAGGCGTGTTTGCTCTACGGAGGCAATTTCCTTCAAGTATGAAAATGTGACTGCTGTACCAGCTACCATGGACTGGAGAAAAAAAGGAGCTGTAACACCTATCAAGGACCAAGGCCAATGTGGTAAGTCACTATCTTTTAGGAAATGAAAATTTTTATCGTGGTATTTTCTGACTCTTATACAATATCAAATTATAGGATCTTGTTGGGCATTTTCAGCTGTGGCGGCTACAGAAGGAATTACTAAACTTAAAACAGGTAAGCTAATATCTTTGTCTGAGCAAGAGTTGGTCGACTGTGACACTAGTGAAGATCAAGGCTGTGAGGGTGGTCTCATGGACAATGCTTTCACATTCATCCAAAAAAATCGTGGGCTTACTACCGAAGCTAATTATCCCTACGAGGGAACTGATGGAACTTGCAGCACCACCAAGGAAGCAAACCATGCAGCCAAGATAACCGGGCACGAAGATGTGCCTGCCAATAGTGAGAGTGCACTTTTGAAAGCTGTTGCTAATCAACCAGTCTCAGTTGCCATTGATGCTGGAGAATCAGATTTTCAGTTTTACTCGAGTGGTGTCTTTACAGGAGAGTGTGGCACTGAGCTAGACCATGGTGTTGCTGCTGTTGGTTACGGCACTAGTGAAGATGGAACTAAATATTGGCTAGTGAAGAACTCGTGGGGCACAAGTTGGGGTGAAGAAGGGTACATAAGAATGCAAAGAGATGTCAAAGCTGTGGAAGGCCTATGTGGTATTGCAATGGAAGCTTCATATCCAACTGCATAGAGGTTCAAAGTTTAAATCCTAAAGCATGACTGCCAATGTAAATAATTCCACAGCTTATTGCTATGGTTTGCGGTCCAACTCTTGCTTGTCCATTGTAGCAAGAACTTGTGTGTTTTTCAGTTTGAATCAGCTGTTTATGTATACTATACATTGAAAAGATATCATTTGCAATTTAAAAGCGTCAATTTCGGTAGAAAGTGCTTAACAAATTATTCTTCGGAAGGTTAAGCCATGAAATTTATTGAGCTTTAACCAAAGATTGGGTCAATGTGTTCCAAATAAACACACCAAAACATTGACACAACCCTTATTATTGACTTCAAGAAAATGCAATGCTCAACCAAAAAGAGAAAGATGATCATTACTACTAATTGGGCACGCAAGACCCTTAGATGGTCACCGAAGTACAAGAGAAAACTATGATTATCTATGATTTAGATTTCCTTCAAGACATGCGATACAAACCTCTCATTTTCCTAAACGAAGGAAAAGTGCTAAGCAATAATGAATGTCATGTACATAAATAATAATAGCATAGCTCTACTTTGATGCAAGGAATCTCCTCATGTGGCTCCTTCACTGCATGTACTACGCAGATAGTGCATTGCTAGTAATAGCAAAAATAAGAAGAAAAAATCTCATTTTATTAATTTCATTTCAATGCCCAATCAAAATGACAAAAATTAGGCATTTTTATTTATCTAATATTAGTTAAACTTATTTATTGTATTAAATTTAGATTATTTGTATTTGATATTAACTTAACTCGTTTATTAATCGTGTAGCTGATCATATTATTTCCAGATTCGTGTAAAAAACGAATCAATCTTAATTCGCTAACTTCGCGTCGATTTTGAGTATGCAATTCAATAGCCATCTCCACGATCAATTGCAATTACACCAAGCTTCACCAAGTATTTTTTTAAGAATAATTTTACTTGAACTTAAAATATTGACCTAATTTATTAACTAAATTTATTATTTTTATTGATTTAACTGTGAGTTTCAGTATTTTTTAGAACTCATTATCTATTCAATAATTATGATTAATTAAGTCAATAAATAAAGTCACTATTTTATATCCAAATAACTTTTTTTCTTTTTTTAAAGGAAAAAAATAAGCTACACCATGCTCGTTGTCCTGTTCAGGTTGGGATTGCCACAACATGATATATTAATCAGCCAGAATGCTCACTATTGAAGGTCCCAATGTAATGTCACTACTTACAATAAGAAAGTAACAAATAATATTTACACTTGCTTCCCCCTACTTGAAAGAACTTCAAACAAATAAACAATAACACACCCAAGGAACCAACGACACTGAAAAAGTTAACACAAACCTGCAGACATCAAAACAAGTCCCTGACAACCCCTTCTTTCATACATCCCAATGCCAACTCTCTATCCCTTGCCCCTCCAAGAATATTATTTTTTTCTCAAGGAGATTTTACTTGAAAAAAAATAAAAGAAAAAAATGATGAACTGATAAAAATATTACATTAAGCACACACATACAAAGCAGAAAGTAATCTTCTTAATCCTTTTCATCCTAAAGCAGAAGTCCAACTTGCTTTTCTCACTTTCTCAGTTAACAAGTTGTTCCTTCTCCATTGGCCCTTTGACATCAGAGACAGATGATTGCGGCTGTGATTGAGGTGGTGTAGCATTGTCCATCTTCTTTAGGTTCTGTTGGTAATACACTTGCCTCAGTCTCTCTATTTCCTTCTTGAGTGCTTCTTGATGAGCTGCATTTTCACACATATAACATTTAGTTTAGCTCAATAATAATTAAGGGTACATTACACTTAAACTTCTTTAACTTTACCCCTTGCTTCACGTTGTCGCTTAAACTATTTCTTTTCTGACATTGCACATTAAATTCTTAGTTCGAATTTCATGTTGCTCCAAACATTAACTTTTGAAGAAGGAAAGACATGAACTTTTGAAAAAATTGAACATTAACTTTTGTCGAATATTTCACCACAAATCAAGACAAATATAGGCAGAATTCAATTTTTTCACTGGTTTACTGTGAAAAATAGGGCCAAAGTAAAACACTGGGGTACACCAAAAGCTTAATGTGTAATTTGAGAAAGTAGATAGTTTAGAGAGCAATGTGAAATGGGGTATATAGTTCCAAGGATCTGAACATAGTTTTTTTTTTTTTTCAACGGTCAGGAGTGTCCAGGCCAATTCATACACTCCTCGACTAATTCCCTTTTCGGTCTCGTCAAAGGCAGACCATCCATGTCAGAGCTAGGATCTTCATGAGGGATAAATCTCTCATGACTTGGCCTCAAGGGGTTACAAGGTTCGAACGTAAGATGTCTAAATTTACAGCTCATTCTTATTACCACTTAAACTACCATCGGTTAAGAAATCTAAACATGTAGTTTGCTCAACTGTTAATTAACATACAAAAACAAATGCACACCTATATGCATAATGCCACCGAACTATGGAAAAACAGATTAAGGTCTGCTCCACTTTCTTTTTTTTTTTTTTTTTTCTATTTTGCACTTGATATATCATCAATTTAAGTTGAATCCATTCTATATATAAGTGGGTCATTTACTAATATAAGGTGGGTGATCTACCAAATAGAAAAATAGAAGGAAAAAAATATTAGAACAAATCTAGATCCATAAAAAAGAAGTTAGATCTCCTCTAATATATTTTCTCTTCAATTCACATCTTGGTAGATCCTCATCCATCATTAGAGAGTGGGGGACCAATGGGTATACATTGGATCTCACTTGAATAAATTATAGATAATCCGTCGATAAGAGAATTGAAAAAGAAAATGTACTGGATGTAATCTCACTCCCATAAAAAAAAAGGAGTTTAATGCATACAATTAGGCAATGAAAACTCATAAAGCTTGAGTTATCCACGCTAACATGTTAACTGTAAAGATTAAAATGGCAGAATATGAAGGGGGGTTTCTTTAAAAACTAGTTTCCACATTATTCAAATGGTAAGCTATTAAACATTCAGAACTTCCCACGCAAATATCACTAAGAAAAATGAGAAGAAAGCATTGTCTCTAAAGAATAAAAACTTCGAAAAAAAATTAAGGTTTTGTTAAATGAGTTTATTTAAGGTCATTTGTCCTCTTTAATAAAGTAAATTCTCAAGAATTATTTATTTTCTTTAGCTGTTAGTAGTCATATGCTTGTGCTTCTGGGTATCAGCCTTCTCAAAGTGGAACTTAATTGTTTATCAGTTATCTCTTTTAGATCTTACTATTGGCGGAAACTGCAACGATATTACAAGGTATCAATTTAGATTTAATGGGTTTGAATCATAAGTAAGTTGACCACCAGACTTGGTAAATAAATGGATTGTGTATAGATTGGGTGAAAGTTAACAGGTATGAATTGGGCATGACACGACTCACTATTGTTATAGCCTTAATTCAAATGCATAACAACTATGTTGGACGTTGCAGTCATAAACAAAGTATGAAGATAATTATCTGGTCTAACTGTAGTTTAATCACTTACCATCTTTGAAAATCTTATCTTGAGCAAGAGCTGCGATTCTTTGCTTAAGAACACTATTATCCACATTTAACACCAGGCGTTGGTGGTCCAAAAACGCAACCCGTGGTGACAATACTGCAACTTCAGCCTTGAGAGAGAGAGAGAGAGAGAGAGAGAGAGAGCATTAGTTAAAGCCATCCAAAATGATAACTACAGAAGTTTTGAAGATAAAATATAACAATTCGGAGAATAATTAGTAACATACTTGTAATGAGGAAACACTGCGTTCGAGTTCAGATATGTATTGTAACTTTTTCACCCTTGATCTTTGCGCAGATTGTCTGTTAGCCAAGATTCTGATTCAACGAAAACAGAAATTGTTAGCAAGAATTCAAATTAAAGTGCATCTTTTGTTTATTTGTCCATTATGGCATGAAAAATTAATACTATTGCTTGAATCCAGCATGCTACAGCAGATGGAAATTTCTAAGAGGTTACTATCTCGAGTCATCTAAGCTTTTTGAATCATGCACTATGTGATAATCAATTTAGTAGTGCATAATTACCTCCGGATCCTTTTCGGATCACTGACCCGATCACCGGAATTGTCTGTCACAGACTGAGGAGTAACTTGTCCGTCAGATTTGCATGAGCTTTGCACCTCATCAGATTCTATCTTCATCTGCTGCATTAGCTGTTCCGAAGGAGTTTGTTTATCGTCATTAATGCTATTATGATCAGACGGCGACGACGGATTCGAGCACGACAATGTAGGTCCCACCGACATCGCAATATCGTCCGTGAACATAGACATGAACTGCTCATCATCAAACCGATCAAACTCATTCGTAGCCTCAGATCCCTTTTCCGATGACCGTCGACATTCTTCCACCATCGGAGCCTCGAGGAAGGCGATCGAATCGCTGACTGATCTCCGGTGGGACCCACGCTTCCCCGACGAGAAGTCGAGGAATTCATCAACCCATGAAGAATTATGGTTGGTGGTGTTTGTTGCCAAACACTCCATTGATGGTAGTCTTTGGTGAGAAACTTGCCAAGTTGGTGTCATATTATTTGGCACTTTTGGAGGCAACTGAGCCATTGTTTTCTTAGCTAAGTAATAGGACAATGTGGATGATGAAGAACTGAACAATGAAGTAACCCAATGGGCAGCAAGGCAAACCAAACTGCAATCTACACCCCCAAGTTAGTTATATATACTCGCAAGGGTACGACTACGGTACCCCCAAACTTTTTTTTTCATAATAGTATAAATGTTAGAAAATAATGATGAAGTTATTCTCAAATGAGATCGTGCGGTATAAATCACACTATCTTAAGGTTCATCCTAACATTTATAACCGCTCTTGAGATGTTAATATCAATTGTAAATGTCAGTTCTAACTTTTTTGTCGAATCATGACTCCATTTAATACTGACTTAATTTTTATACCTCAGCCCAAAAAATTAAGAGCAAGATCTCATCTAATATTTTTTATTTTTTTGATAAATTATTAACAATAAATTTAAGTGAAACTCATTAAATATATTTAAATGTCTTATTCATTAATAGCAAATGATGGGCAAAGAAAAGAAATTAAAACACAATTATGGGAAGTGTCTAAATGCAAAAAATAATTTTGAATATGAGATTTACTACCACACCACATTTGTCTACTGCACTGAAAAGAAAACAACAAGGAAAAACATCATCATCATTACAGCTTTCTTTCCCTTCCAGTATCTCATCAAGAATCTCTCTCTCTCTCTCTCACTCACTCACTCACACACGCATACACACACTGGTGTCACATGGGGAGATGGGGCAGCTATCTACAGCTGGTAGGGAGGTTGAGTCTCAACGGTATTACTGGAATGCATCAGGGATTCAGCAGTTTAATAAGTAGGAGGAATCAGAGACCACGTGCCCTAGTGACCGTCTTTTCAGCTGTAGCTTATAATAGTCTCATTATTCACATAAGGAGAAACATTCCAGTGGAGTTTATATACATTGTGTGTACATCATCATCGCCTGTTAATGTCCGTTGATCGTGAGACAGACATCTCTAGTCCCTCCGATATTCTCACATTAAATTCCATCAATGTTAAATCAGTCACTGTAGTTTGACATTTCATCCACTCCAATAAGATGAAGTAGTGAATTTCACTTAAATTCATAAAAATAAATAATAATTTTTTTATTGAGAAAATCATAAAAAAGGTATACTTTGATAGATTTAAATACAAATAATGGGTCATTGTGATCACATCATCATCATTAGTTAATGGCATCTTGTGAACAATACAAGTTAATACGAGAACTATGATTTTTGGTTTACACAATTCTCATTTATCACAAACAAAAATAAAAAATGATGACCATTTGTGTACAATGTTTGTGTTGTACTCTATGTAGATGGGCAAGTCCCTATAGTTTATAGAGTGAAATGTTTATGGGAGGATAAAGAGAATTGTGGGATTTGGGGGATGAGCTGTGGAAAGTAAGGATGCTCATGCCATGCCATGTGAATTGTTTGCAGGGCTCTAAGCTCCCCTTACTTTGTCCCCAAACCATACCCACATGTAGGGCATGCGTGCCTTATTATTCTCTACCACTGCTTCTTGGCACCTTCTATCAAAATCCCAAATCGGAATATGTCACCATATATTAATGCAAGTGTTGGGAGGCACTAATTATGATTAGAGAACAGCTTAGCATAATATAATTATAATTGTTGCTCCATCATGACTTCCAGTATCTCAAGGCAGTGCTTAACCAATAAAGCATTTCTGTTGATTTTATTTTTATTTTGTCGTAAGGTCATTGAATCGACCCATGTAAGGGTTGGAAATGGATAAGGCCAACCCGGCTCAACAAGGAGAACAATGCCCTAAAGTCAGCCCAACGAGCCTTTTGCGGCCCATCTCTTATGGACCATATAGATGTAAAGTTTGGGCTTTTTGAATTATTATTTAAAGTGAAAATTGGGTTGAGTCCTCCTAGATGGACATATAATGATTTTAGTCCGTTAAGGAGACTTATTTGGAGGTTAGTCCTTTTTTTATGATGCCTAGAAAATCCCAAGGTTGAGCTCGGTTATTCAGATCAGGTCGGGAGCCCCATGATATAAAAACCTCTAGCTCCCTTAATCCGCACCTTAGAGGAAGCGGAGTGGAAGACAGCTGTCAACCACCAAGCTTCTCCTCAACGGAAATAGGCACCAGTCCAGGCACCATATTCGCAACTCCCCCATCACTCCGCATAACCACTGCACAAATCAGGTAAAATGTTATGTAAGGGAGGCGAAGATCATGCCTCAGATTCAACTAAGCCCAAAATTTGCTATAAATACTATATAAAGCCCTCGCTAGAGGGAAAGAAAATAAGAGTTTTTTTAAACTACTATATAACTTCCCTTTTTGATCAATATATTCCACAGGAGCAAGAGACTCCATTGAAGAGTGGATTAGTTGTGCTCCCAATCTAGTGAACCACTATAATTCTTCTGTGTAATTGGCTTCATTCCCCTATATTCTTGTTCTCAAGAGCCATGAAACTCAAACTGGATCCTTCAGTGCACCTTATGTTCTCCATTTTGCTCAATTGTGTTATACACATTAACAGTTTGTCATCTTCAATAATTGATAGTTTCTACTCGCAACATGAGTAAAAGTCAAATGAATCCTCCTCCATTACATTACCAGCAAGAAGCTACCACTGAAAGGCAGTAAGAAATCCCTATGATTTCTTGCTTATACCAAAAGTCGATCCCCCACAGCAGATCCCGCACCTAATAACGAATTGGTGGCCCTTCACGTAGCCAATCAACATCTCCTCCAATAGAATGAGGAATTATAGAACCTCCTTTAGTATCCTCAAAAAGCACAGCCAGCCCAAGGTGATCCCCCTCAGAGGGAACGACAGCGCAACAACCCCTAAGAGACATCACCGAGGGAGAATAATGCAGTCAAACTATGGACAATGCTCATCGTCGAGTTCGTAGAAATGAGGACAACGAGGAAGTACAAAGTCAAAACAAGGAAGCTTGTAATAATGAGTTTCCCCTGATTCAACAAGGAAGAAAAGAACAGTATTGGGAACAGCGCTTCAGAGATATACAATAGAAGCTTAGCCACATGAATGAGGTTGTTAAAAGCAAAACTTCAGTAACCATGGATGCCTTAGTACAACAACTGAGTCCCCTTTTACATATGAAGTATTACGCTTTTCCCTCCCTCCGAAGTTCATAATGCCTAGATAGAGGCTTTTGATGGGACAAAAAGACCCTATGAACCACCTCAACACATACAAAAATCAAATGGAACTCCACAGATACTAGGACCCTGTATGATGTCGAGCCTTCGCCATCACGTTGAAAGGCTCAGCTTTTGCATGGTTCAATGGACTAACCCTAGCATCCATTTCGTCTTTCAAATATCTCTCCATGTCCTTCGTTTTGCACTTCATAGGAGCTTAGACTTATTGAAAACCTAGCTACCATTTGTTAAATGTAAAGCAGAGACCCGATGAGAACCTACTAACTTATGTTCAACTTAGAATCACTTAAAGTGGACATCCCTGATGAAAATTTTCCCATCACTGCTTTCATTGCCAGCCTTGGAGTTTAGTCAAAGGACCTAATGTTCTATATATCAAAGAACCCGTAAGCCAATGTGGCAGAAGTACTCGCCAAGGCGGAGAAGTACATCAATAGTGAAGAAGTTCTCCTTTTCAAGGCAGGAAGCCTATCAACACGCAAGAAAAAGGACAGGAGGAAAAGAAGAGAGATCAAAGTCCTATGAAAGAAAAAAACCAGAGACAGGTTTCCACAGGGAGACAGAGATTGCTCCCCAAAAAGGAAAGGAGACGTCAGGGACCACCTCTGTCCTTTACAACTAGAGTTGTAGCCAAGGTTCGCACATCAGCAGCATACTCCACTCGCGGCCACCATATCTTAGATCTTTTATGAAGTGTAGAATGAGAAATTTCTGAGGTGTCCACCTCGGATAAAGGTAGATCCTACAAAAAAGGGACGCAACGAAAAAATATGAATACCACAGAGACCATGGCCACCTCACCAACGACTACATCTAATTGAACAAAAAAAAGATAGAGTTCTTGATTCAGCGAGGGCAATTGCGCTATTTTGTGGAGCATGATAATCAGAGCAAGGCTCACCCTCCCCTGGCATCTCAACAGCAAAATCCTGCACAACACCAATAACCCTTATGGGAGATCAGGATAATATCTGGAGGATTTGATGGCGGTAGAGAAACCAGCTAGGCTAGAAAAGTCCACATGAGCAAATTCAGAACCGAGGAAACATTGAAGGTGCAAATTATGACCAAGGCAACTCGGCTGAACATAGACATCACTTTCTCACACGCAGACTTAGAGCGTAGCCAACACCCCCACAATGATCCCTTGGTGGCAAGGGTCATCATCGCTAACAGAACCGTTCATCAGGTCCTAATTGATAATGGAAGTTCTACCGAAATTATTTTCGCATCCGCCTTCGACAAGATGGACATAGGCAGAGACAAGCTCGAGTTGATGAAAACTCATCTTCTAGGTTTCTCAAGGGAGAGAGTGCTACCCTTGGGGTCAATCTAACGCATTCTCAACATGGGGAACCCTCATTTCCAATCCATTACTATAGTGAGGTTCCTCATAGTCGACCCCCATTACTACTAGGAAGATTTTCTCTCAAAGCCTTGAGGGTCATTCCTTATGCCCCACTAAGAACGACATAGGAATGGTCAGAGGAGAGCATCAAGTAGCAAGTGAATACAACATGGCATCAATGAGGTGGAAAGAGGTTGAAACCATCCAACTAGATGAACTAGATACGAGAGATGAATTGGAGATAGGACCTACGCCCTCAGAAGAGCTAGAGCAAATCCAGGTCAATGAAAAACAAGGACACGTGGTATATGTGGGATCAAAGTTGTCTAAAGAGCTCAAAGACCTCCTTATTTAGTTCCTTAGAAGGAAAATGGAAGTGTTTGCTTGGAGGCAAGAGGATATGCAGGTAATTGACCCCTCATTCATCACATATAAGCTCAACGTGAATTCCATCTACAAACCCATCAAGCAAAAACGGAGAAGTTTTGCCCCAAAATGTCAAAAGGCAATTAATGAGGAGGTCAACAAACTTTTCCATGCCAGAGCAATCAAGTAGGTAGATTATCCTACCTGGTTAGTCAATGTGGTCCTAGTCAAGAAGTCGAACGGCAAGTGGCGCCTCTGCATTGACTTCACTGACCTAAAAAGCGCAAACCCCAAGTACAGTTTTGCATTACCTCAGATTGATCTGATTATAGACGTTACGGTTGGATATGAGCTCCTCAACTTCATGTACACCTTCTCAGGATATAACCAAATCATGATGGACCCCAGTGATCAGGAGAAGACATCATTTGTGATTGAACATGGGACATACTGCTACCAGGTCATGCCATTCAGGCTGAATAACATTGGGGCCATGTACCAACATTTAGTAAACTGAATGTTTCAAAAGCAGATTAGGAAGTCAATGGATATATACATCGGTTACATGCTTGTAAAGTCATTAAAAGATGACCTCCACATCGAGCACCTCGAGGAATATTTTCAAATCCTCAAGAAATACCAAATAAAGCTCAATCCAGCCAAATACGCCTTTGGGGTCTCCGCCAAAAAATTCCTAGGTTTCATAGTTAACAACAGCTAAATTATGGAAAACCTAGAAAAGGTCAAGGTAATAATAGACATGTGACCTCCCTCTAATACCAGAGAAGTCCAATGCCTAACAAGGAGAATTGCAGCCTTAAGTCGCTTTATATCCAGGTCAAGCGACAAGTTTTAGCCCTTCTTTCAGGTCTTGAAGAAAACTTTCAAATGAGAGGCACAATGCAAAGAGACATTCAAACCCCTCAAAGATTACCTCAGTAGGCCCCCAATTCTGGTAAGCCCGAGGGAAGGAGAAGTGCTAACCCTATATCTTGATGTTTCAAAATTCTCAACCAATGGAGAGCTCATCAGATAGCAAGACAAAGCTCAATAGCCAGTCTACTACTGCAACAAAGCTCTAAGGGGGCAGAGGAAAGATATACAAAATTGGATAAATTAATCTTGGCTCTAGTCACAGTAGCAAGAAGGCTGAGACCTTACTTTCAAGCTCACACTATTGAAGTCCCTGCAGACTAGTTAATGCAACAGGTGTTGCACAAACTAGAGTCCTCAGGAAGGCTAATAAAATGGGCGATAAAGCTCAATGAATTTGACATCAGGTACAAAACTAGAATCATAGTCAAAAGGCAAGTGCTAGCAGACTTCATTGCAGAGTTCACCACAACCCCAGAAGCGTCCACGGAGGTGGCCCAACTAGTACCTGACCTCCCTACATGGAAGCTTTCAGTAGACGGAACAGATAATGCCCAGGGCAGCGATGCAGGGTTGATCCTGACCTCCGACGATGGGATAGACATTGAATACGCCCTCAGATTCAAATTCAAAGCTTCAAACAACGAGGCAGAATATGGAGTTGTCATCGTCGGGCTCAATTTAGCGCACTCAATGAAGGTATGGCAACTCATAATCTACATCGAATCCCAACTCGTAGTAAAACAGATTAAAGAGACATATGAGGCTAGAGGAGAGATGATGATCCTATACTTAAAAATGGTACAGGAACTGATGAAAAAGTTCATAGACGTCAAAATCAAGCATGTCCCTAGAGCTGAGAACTCTCGAGCATACGTTATAGCAAGGCTTGTCACAGCTTCATAAGAAAGCCAGGACAGATTAATCCCAGTTAAACACCTAGTTAAGCCATATGTGATCCACAAAGACGAAGAAGTGTTGCCTGTATTAGCCCAATCGAGCTAGATGGAGTTAATAAAAGAATACCTTTAGAATGAAACCTTGCTGGCAGATCCCAAGGAAGCCACTAAGTTAAGAGCCAGATCATCCAGATTCACGATCCTACAAGGAAACCTGTATAAGCAAGGCTTCTCGGTGCATCTCCTGAAATGTGTAGAGAACAAAGATGCTGACTAAATCCTAAGGGAAATCCACAAACGCATTTGGGGCAACATATTGGAGCTAGAGCTCTGGCTTGTAAAACACTAAGGCAAGGATATTTCTGGATCACTCTACTCAAAGACGCCCCAAATCTGGTTAGAAGATGTAAGACCTGTAAGCTACAAGTCAACGTCCCACATTATCCACCAAAGCTCCTCACCTCAGTAGTGAACCCTTAGCCTTTCCAACAATGGGGACTACACATACTCGGACCTCTTCCCACTAGCACAGGACATTGCAAGTTCTTCATTATTGGAGTGGATTATTTCACCAAATGGGCAAAAATTGTGCTCGTGGCAACAATTACAGAGCAAAAAATTCAAAACTTTACCTAGAAGTCCATAATCTGCAGGTTTAGAGTGCCCAAGGCAATTATCTCAAATAATGGAAAGCAGTTTGACAATCCCAAGTTTAGAAACTTCTACCCCGAGTTGGATATAAAAAATTACTTCTCTGCACCAGCTCACCCCCAATCAAATGGGCAAGCATAAGTAACTATTCAAACACTAAAGGTGGCTTTGAAGACCAAACTGGAAGCCCTAAAAAAGTGATGGGTGGAGCACGTCCCAAAGGAGTTATGGGCTTATAGAACTACACCTATGTCAGCGACTCAAGAAATGCCCTTCGCATTAGTATTCGAAACCGAGGCAGTGGCTCTTGTAGAGATCGGCATTCCATCTCCAATGGCAGAGCTCTTATAACCCGAACACAATAATGAGTCACTTCTGCTCGATCTCGACCTTTTGGATAAAAAAAGGGACAAGTCCTTGCAACGCATTATGAGTTACCAAAGGAAAATAGCCAGACACAAAAACAAGAGGGCCAAGCACAAAAACTTCAAAGTCGAAGATCTTGTACTTAAAAATCTCCTTCCTACAAGAAGGTGATGTGAATCATGGTACAACTTCAAGGGACCTGGTTCATGTTCCAATCGGGCCGATTACGAGAGCTCGAGCAAAGAAGTTTAAAGAGGTACTCAATGACCTGATTTAAGAGGCATGAACACAAGTGAGTTCGTGGAAGCCCATTGACCATGATCCAATTGGACAACAAAGATTAATCAACATGATTCAAGTTCTAGAAGAATCCGGCTAGGGCTAAGGCTAAGCTTAAATTGGCCTATTGTTGTTAAGGCCTCCAATTTGTTAAAGGATTATTATTATTAGAGAAAGTGGGCTTGAGGATGCTTAGCCCACATGTTTTATTTCTTATGAACTAGAATTTTCAAAGTTAATATAGTGCCGCACTGTTCACGCTATAGTAACCGTGCATTATTCACTCTTTTTTGTGTCTGATTGTCAGGCTTGAATGCTAAGTATTTTCCTTTTTCTATTTAGGCATGTGATCAGCCAATTAAAGGGTTGATTGTCTTTCTTTTTTCAAGTAAAAGTCTTAGAAAAATAAGAGATATTTCTTTAACAACAAGTAAGAGATATTTCTTACTTAGGATAGCTATTTTAAGAAGTTTTCTAATCCTTGTAATGACTAGCCTTATAAATAGGCATTCAAATAAATAAAAAGTCAGGTTATTATTCAAAAAATTGTGAGAGTATTTTTCTCTTTGGTTCTTTGAAGAACTAAATGAACTTATCGAGATTTTTCGTGGCGTTCACAAGTGACTTATCAAACGGGTTTCCACACCGTTTTTGGCATCTTTCTTTATACCAAGGTTTTTGTTCCACACAAATAGTAGATTGAGGTCATATATATCGAGGTTCTTGTTTGTCGTAAACAACGGGTCGAGGTCTTTCATTCACATCTGATCGTAGAACGATCTTGGGTTACTTTCGTTGTTGGATCTCGTTATTTTTTGCGGGTTTCACATCATTTGGTATCAAAGTAAAGGTTCTAGTTCAGGTTTGCCTATGTTTTTTTTTTAAAAAAAAAAACCTTTCTTTCATTATTCTGTGTTACTCCCAAATTTGGTTCACAAATTCTAGTTTAGTCGAATATCCTCTACCCCCATTCCGCTCGTATTTTGTTACAAAATCTTATTCTGTTACTATCAAAAGATAGTTGTTATTTATATAAAAAAAACAGAAATGAGTCCAAAAAAAATAAAAAAAAAGACCGAAAGGAGTAAAGAGAGAGAGAGAGAGCCCGAATTTGTTTGGTTCTAGTTGTTTTCATCTATTTTTTTTTTTGGTCCAATAAGCCAGAAAATTAATTCACCCCAAAATTCAAATATTTTTGCTATTTTGTGCTTCTGAAAATCTAGTCAGCCGTGTTCCTTGAATTCTTGCTCTTAAAACCTCAAATTCCTCGATGAGTTCTTGGTGAATTGTTGCTGAAAATTTTGAATTGTTTGTTTAGTTTCAAAAAAACAGAAAGAGAATTATCGAGTGAAAAAAGGCAAGAGTGGTGAGAACATTAGAGGGTTAAAAAAGCCATGTATTTTGAGTGAAACACAAGTTTAGAGTGATCCATTGAGTGTAAACACTTAAGGGAGGGAATTGTGAGGTCCTTATTCTTTTTTATTTTTTATTTTTATTTTTCTAACTTTGTTTTGCAGCACTCATGACTCACAACAATGTTATGGATCTTGCTAATCAGAAATTATTTATGGAGGTCATGATGAGTGAGATGAGGCATGTGATGAAGTTAAAACTGGAGTAAGTTCACGAACGGATAGATCAGATGGAGAATACACATGAGGGACAGCCACAAATGTCCCAAATATACGTAGAAGGAAAAGAGCTCAACCGAGGGAAGTAAGGGTAGAAGATGAAGAGCCTTATGGGCTGGTTTTGATGAAGATGATAATCAAAATTCTATTGTTAGTAATAGGAGACATGGAGGGCGATTTAGAGAAGCTAGGAACCGGGAAGATAACAACTTAGATGGTATTAAGATGAAGATTCCATTGTTTCAAGGTAGATCCAATCCTGAAGTATACCTTGAGTAGGAGAAGAAGATGAAGTTCGTATTTGATTGGCACAACTATTCCGAAGCAAAGAAGGTAAAATTAGCGGTGATTGAGTTTTCTGATTATGTTATTACTTGGTGGGATCAGCTTGTTATAAACAATAGGCAGAATGGGGAACGACCAATAGAGACATGGGAGGAGTTGAAAACGATGATGTGAAAGCGGTTCGTTCCAAGCTACTACTATTGAGAGTTGTACAAAAAAACTACAAGGTCTTAGACAGGGAGGTCGGAGAGTTGAGGATTATTATAAGGAGATGGAGATTGCTATAATCCAAGCCAATGCAGAGGAAGATCGAGAGGCTTCAATGGCTAGGTTTTTACACGGACTAAACCGAGAAATCCAAGATAAGGTAGAGATGCAGCACTATGTAAAGTTGGAAGATATGGTGCACATGGCCATCAAAGTGGAGCAACAACTCAGGAGGGGTGGGTCTCGTACAACCCATAATTCTAGTTCTACTTCTTGGAAACCGAGTTATGCCAAGCAACTGGACAAGTCTCCACCACCCAAAGCCGAGCCAAGTCCGAAAACACCAACCACATTCCACAAGGTAAAACTAACACTTCTACCTCTAGAAATCGTGACATTAAATGTTTTAAATGTCAAGGGAGGGGACACATATGTAAAACTCGGGTAAATTTAAATTTTGCTTGAAAAATGGCAAAACAGTAATTTGTCACAACAGTGCGGATTTGAGATACACCTTTCCCTAGACCTCGGATGAGGAAAAAGACTTCTCCATTGGCATCGTATCGCAGAAACTAGTTACCCTGCTGAATTTTGTCAAATTTTGATATAGTAGAATTTTTACACGTGGTTCGAGGTGGCTGGGTGGCAAATGACCTTGTAAAGGTCCCCAAAAATGAGTTTTATAAAAATTCCTTAGAATTGGATTAAAATTTAGATAAAATTAATTTAAACTTAAACCGAGATGTAATGAATCGTTTCGGGATGAAAAACGGATCCGGAAGTAGGAAATATGCGGTGCAATGTGGACCACACATTTGCGATTATAAATATTGACCTAAATCTGATATTTTTAGAAAATATCTCATTATTCAACCCCCATTGGCCGGCCAAAGAGAGAGAGAAAATATAACAAAACAAGATAGTTATTCAAGTTTCAATCCAAGATCTTTGAAGTTACGTCGCTTGGATTGACTCAAACCATGAGTTAAATTCGATCACCATGACAAAGGCTACGCAACCACACCAAGAACGAGTGATTTTACCGAAGATCCAAGAGGAGACTTTGAGAAATTCAAAAGTTTTGGGCTTAGGAGGTGTTCTTGAGGCTTCCTACCATTTCTACTACGCTCCAAGAGGTAGGGTTCTTCCTACTTTGGTTTTATTCTTACCTTTTGGGCTGATTTAAGGAGCTATTATGTAGCTATTTAGGGATTGTTTTGTGGTTGTTTAGGGGATGTTAAGGGGCTGAAATTGTGGGCTGTTAAGGGGCTGAAATTGTGGCTATTTTGGGTTAAAATTGTGGATTGTTTTAGGGACTATTTTGGGTTAAAATTGTGGGTTGTTTTATGGCTTGTCTAGGGGCTATTTTATGGCTTGTTTAGGGGCTGTTTTGTGGCTTATTTGTGGACGTTATGTGGCTTGTTTAGGGGCTATTATGTGGGCTGTTTTGTGGGCATATTATATGTTTACATTATGCCTTGAGGATTAAGGGTATTATTGCTTGATTATGTAATGACATGCTTGGTTGTTGTTGTTAGATAAAATGTTGATATATGTTTTAATATGTTGACATTGGGATGAGTTTTTAGAGGTTATATGCATATGATATGATTATCTATGATACATGATGAGATGTGTGATTTAAGTTGTCTATGTGACATTCATTACATATGAAATATGACATTGACATGCAATGGTACATTACATTACATATGCATGAGGACATCGCATTCCATGGGTGTGAATGCATGGTTGAAAATAAACAACATATTTGGTGATTGATAAGTGGGGTTGGTACCGTTGGACCAAGGTTCAACAGAGTCGCACGATCGCATGACATGGAAAACTTGTGTCAGGTATAGCAAGAAGGGCTAGACACTCCCTCGAGTGAAAAACCTAGTTATTGGTTCATACACTCCGACGGTGAAAGTCCAAAACATGTAGATAGGCTTGCGTAGTCGGTGGTGTAATTCTAAAATTCGCTACCCATAAAGACACATGGTTTTGTTTATGAAATGATCATTCGAGGTGTAACATCCAACAAGTTTTGGTTTATAAACACATAACTTTTATTTCAAAGTGATCATTGGATGTAATTAATCAATGACGGATTTTATTACACATTGGCATTCTATTGTGTGGTGGGAGTTGGTGAAGACTCGGGTTATGATGTATGAATGAGTTTCATCTCATTTTATAATATGACATGGTAGAATTCTAATCTAGAATTGCATATTCTTAATTGGAATGTTGATGTGAATATGATTTGTTGGATGTGAATATTGCTCGTGTACTTAGGTGGGGAGTAGCCTCTGTAGGAATTACTCTACTGGGCGTATCTCACCCTATACATGAAAACATTTTAGGTGCGAGATATACGCCGGTAGACGGCTCTCATTCGGGGCCGCAAGGGTAAAGAAAGCCGACTTGTGGCTTTTATAACTCATTTTGTAAAATTTTTGGAGCAAACTAGTTTTGACATGTAATTTTATGTAAGAGATTTGTAATTGAACTCATATGGACTATTTTAATATAACATTGCATTTTTTATATGAGTATGGATCAATGGACTCAGTGTGGTCAATTTTTACTCATAAATGGACTCGGTGCAGTCATTGTGTTATATTGGGCCTCGGATGGGTCATGTTATGTATATTGTACAGGTTGGGTTTTGGGTAGAGCTCCCCATACGAAGGAGACTCTGCCCGATTTTGTTAAATTATGGATCCCAGTAAATGGGACACAACGGCATGATATCGAGTTACACGATATCCGCAGGAATTTCACCGGTTGATGGGTGATCAACAAACGCTAGGATTTTGGGGTGTCACAACATAGCAAGTCAATGTCCAAACAAGCAGGTCATGATGTTGCAAGACAATGGTGAAATTGCGACCGGCGATGAAGATTCTGACACCGATGGCATGCCACTGTTGGAGGACGTTCCTGAGGAGGAATATTTAGCCCATGACGCATTGACATTGGTGGCAATGAGAGCATTGATCGTGCATGCAAAGAAGGTTGATGAAGAGCAGCGGGAGAACATCTTTCACACTAGGTGTTATATCAAAGACAGGATGTGTAGTGTGATTATTGATGGTGGTAGTTGTACTAATGTTGCAAGCACAATTATGGTGGAGAAATTGGGACTACCCGTGTTGAAGCACCCTAAATCATACAAGTTGTAATGGTTAAATGATAGTAGTGAGATAAGGGTAAACAAGAAGATGTTAGTTGCATTTAGAGAATTGGTAAGTACGAAGATGAAGTGTTGTGTGATGTATTACCGATGCAAGCGGGACATTTGTTGCTAGGGTGTCCATGGCAGTTTGATAGGTATGTGAAGCATGATGGCTTTATGAACAAATATTCATTTGTGCTTAATCAACGATCAATCACTCTTGTACCATTAACACCGCAACAAGTATATGAGGATCAAGTGAGATTGCAGAAAGAAAGTGATCAAAATAAAGAGAGTGAACAAAAGAAAAAGAAAAAGAATGAAAAACAGAGAGAGGCCAAGAAAAATGAGAGAGAAAAGAAAATCAAAATGCGGCCATTGAGAGAAAATCAGAGAGAAAACAAAAGAATTTTTATAGAAAAGTGAGAGTGAGTCATGTTTTCAAATCGGATGATGATTGTACTTTTGTACAAAGAGACACTTTTAAACACTAACGAAATTGACCTTGCTTTGTCTAGTTCCGTTGTTTCTCTTTTGCAAGAGTATGAGGATGTCTTTCCCGAGGAAACTCCACTTGGGTTACCTCCAATCCGAGGAATTGAACATCAAATTGATTTTGTTCCCAGTGTGACAATTTCAAACCGACCAGCCTATAGGAGCAATCCTGAGGAGACAAAGGAGCTTCAACAGAAGGTAAGTGAGTTGTTGGAGAAAGGGCACGTAAGGGAGAGCATGAGCCTATGCGCCGTTCCGATTTTACTTGTACCTAAGAATGATGGGACGTGGATAATGTGCGTTAATTTCCGGGCCATCAACAACATAATGGTAAAGTATCGTCATCCTATTCCTCGCTTAGATGATATGTTAGATTAGCTGCATGGTTCTTGTGTATTTTCTAAGATTGATTTAAAGGGTGGTTATCATCAGATTAGAATAGAGGAAGGAGATGAATGGAAAACAGTTTTTAAAGCAAAAAATGGTTTGTATGAATGGTCAGTTATACCTTTTGGATTGACTAATGCTTCGAGCACTTTTATGAGAATTATGAATCATGTTTTGCTTGCATTTATAGGCAGATTTGTTGTTTTCTACTTTGATGATATACTCATTTATAGCAAAAACATGGAAGATCATGCAGTACATTTGAAATCTGTTTTAGATGTGCTTAGGAAAGAAAAGTTGTTTGCTAATCTAAAGAAGTGTACTTTTCATACCGATAAGCTTGTATTTCGGGGATATATTGTTAGTGCACAAGGTATACAGGTTGACGAAGAGAAGGTACGTGCAATCCAACATTGGCCGAGTCCCACAAGTGTAAGTAATGTTCATAGTTTTCATGGACTTGCTAGTTTTTACCGGTGGTTTGTGAAGGACTTTAGTAGCATAGCCGCACCACTTACCCAATTGATCAAGAAGAATGTTGAATTTAGATGGGGAGAAGAACAATAAAAGGCGTTTCAATTAATCAAAGAAAAGCTTACCAACGCCCCCTTATTGTCTTTACCTAACTTTTTGAAAACGTTTGAGATTGAATGTGATGCTTCAAGCATTGGCATAAGAGCAGTGCTTATGCAGGAAGGACGACCAATTGCTTACTTCAGCGAGAAACTAAGCGGGGCAGCCTTAAACTACCCAACTTATGATAAGGAGTTATATGCATTGGTTCTAGCTTTAGAGACGTGACAACACTACCTATGGCCTAAGGAATTCGTGATTCACACCAATCATGAGTCCTTGAAACACTTAAAGGGCCAACACAAGATAAATAAAAGGCATGCACAATGGGTGGAGTTCACTGAGATGTTTCCATATGTCATCCGATATAAGCAAGGCAAGGAGAATGTGGTCGTCGATGCACTTTCTCGCAGGTATGCATTACTCTCCACACTTGATGCAAAATTGCTTGGTTTTGAGCACATTAAAAATTTATGCGTTGATGATCACGAATTTGGTAAGGAATACCGGGCTTGTAAGAAAATCGATTGTGGTAAGTTCTTTAGGCTTGATGGATTCTTGTTTCGAGAGAATAAGCTATGCATGCCTAATTATTCCTTGTGGGAGATGTTAGTGCAAGAATCTCATTGTGGGGGATTAATGGGACATTTTGGAGTTGCAAAGACTTTAGCCGTTTTGCAGGAACACTTTTATTGGCCTCACATGAAAAAAGATGTTGAAAGAATTTGTGGTAGATGTGTCACATGTAGGCAAGCTAAATCCAGAGTGTTGTCCAATGGTTTGTATACTCCTTTACCAATTCCTAGTGAGCTATGGATTGATATTTCAATGGACTTTGTGTTAGGATTGCCTAGGACTAAGCGTGGGAGAGATTCAATTTTTGTGGTTGTGGATAGATTTTCTAAGATGGCACACTTTATTCCATGTCACAAAATGGATGATGCTTCGCATGTTGCTGACTTGTTCTTTAGAGAGATAGTGAGATTACATGGCATGCCTAGAACAATTGTTTCGGATAGAGATGCTAAGTTCTTGAGCTATTTTTGGAAGACTTTGTGGTGTAAGCTAGGTACTAAGCTATTGTTTTCTACTACTTTTCATCCACAAATTGATGGTCAAACTGAAGTAGTAAATAGGGCTTTGTCTACTTTATTGAGGGCAATCATTAAAAAGAACATCAAGACATGGGAAGAATGTTTACCGCATGTTGAGTTTGCTTATAGCCAATCTATTCATTCTGCTACTAAATTTTCACCATTTGAAATTGTGTCTGGATTTAATCCTTTAACTCTATTGGATTTATCTTCTTTACCTTTGAGCATGTTAATTTAGATGGCAAGAAGAAAGCTGACTTTGTTAAGAAGATTCATGAGAAATCAAGACTCAACATTGAGCGAAGAATGGAGCAATATGCAAAGCAAGCCAACAAGGAGCGTCACAAGATGATTTTTGAACCCGGAGATTGGGTTTGACTGCATCTGAGAAAAGAGAGATTTTCGGCGCAAAGAAGTTCCAAATTGCTTCCAAGGGGAGATGGTCCTTTCCAAGTCCTAGAGCGCATCAATGACAACACCTACAAGCTAGATTTACCTGGTGAGTACAATGTAAGTGCTACATTTAATATTACTGATTTGAGTCCTTTTGATGTAGGTGATGATTTGAAGGCAAATCCTTTTCAAGAGGAGGGGAATGATGCAAATCAGGGCATAACTTCAAGGGATCCGGGTCAAGTTCCAATTGGGCCAGTTACGAGAGTACGAGCAATGAAGTTTAAAGAGGTACTCAATGGACTGATTCAAGAGGCATGGACTCAAGTAAGTTCGTAGAGACCCATTGACCATGATCCACTTGGACAACAAAGATTCATCAATATGATTCAAGTTCTAGAAGAATCCGGCTAGGGCTAAGGCTAAGCTTAAATTGGTCTATTGTTGTTAAGGCCTCCAATTTATTAAAGGATAATTATTATTAGAGTAAGTGGGCTTGAGGATGCTTAGCCCACATGTTTTAGTTCTTATGAACTAGGGTTTTCAAAGTTATTGTAGTGCCGCACTGTTCACGCTACAATAACCGCGCACTATTCACTCTTTTTGTGGTCTGATTGTAAGGCTTGAATGTCAAGTACTTTCCTTTTTCTATTTAGGCATGTGATCAGCCAATTAAAGGGTTGATTGTCTTTCTTTTCTTCAAGTAAGAGTTTTAAGAAAATAAGAGATATTTCTTAATTAGGATAGCTATTTTAGGAAGTTTCCTAATCCTTGTAATGACCAGCCTTATAAATAGGCATTCAAATTAATGAAAAGTCATATTATTATTCAGTAAATTGTGAGAGCATTTTTCTCTTTGGATCTTTGAAGAACTAAACAAACTTATCGGGATTTCTGTAGCATTCTCCAGTGACTTATCAAACGGGTTTCCACACTGTTTGTGGCGTCTTCCTTTATACCAAGGTTCTTATTCCATACAAGCAGAGGGTTGAGGTCATATATACTGAGGTTCTTGTTTGTCGTAAACAACGGGTTGAGGTCTTTCATTCAAATTTGATCGTAGAATAATCTTGGGTTCCTTTCGTTGTTATATCTCGTTATTTTTGGCGGGTTTCACATCATTGGGATCCTATTTATGGCAAGCTAGAACCCAATTAAGAAGGCCCTTACATCATTTCAAAGATAGCCAGACATTGGAACTACGAGCTGCAAACGGAAGAAGGAAAGATTTTGTCTCACTCTTGGAACGCAGAACACTTGAAGAATTTTTTCAGTATACCCTTGTAAAAAGGCCATCATCAATAAAATAACAAGTTACAGCTCAGTCAGCATTTCATTAGTATGAGATGAGCTCTTCAACTCATAAATATAAGATGAGTTCTTCAGCTCATAAAAACACGATGAGCTCTTTAGCTCATAAATATAAGATGAGTTCTTCAACTCATAAAAATACGATGAGTTCGTCAACTCATAAACAGTCGATGAGCCCTTCAGCTCATAAAAACACAATGAGCTCTTCAGCTCATAAATACAAGATTAATTCACCAACTCGTAAATGAACAATGAGTTTTTCAACTCATAAACAGTCGATGAACTCTTCAGTTCATAAAAACATGATAAGTTCATCAGTTTATAAATACAAGATGAGTTCACCAAATCATAAATGAACAATAAGTTTTTCAACTCATAAACAGTCGACGAGCCCTTCCACTCATAAAAACACGATGAGCTCTTCAACTCATAAATATAAGATGAGTCCTGCAAAACAATCAATAAGCTCTTCGGTTCATGAAAACATAGCGGGCTCTTCAGCTCATAAAAACCATATGAGTTCTTCATAAATCATCAACTCATCAGTTCATAAAAACAGGATCATCTCTTCATATCAACCAGGCTTCTCAGCCAAGACACAACGACTATCAGAAATAAAGTAATAATCAAGGCATCTCACAAAAAAATAATTTTTATTCATAAGTACAATGAATTACAAGGAGAAGAAAAGAAAAAAGCTCTAAGCCTCTTCGAGCCTTCTCTTCAACTCAGATATTTCCTCCTCCAGGCGAGCATTCACAGCCTGCAGACGAGCATTCTCATCTTTAGCTCATCACGCTCCCCCTCCATCTATGTAAGTTGCTCTGAAAGTTTCAACTTAGCAACAAAAAACAAAGCACCATCAAAAGAAGAACTAGACGAATTAGGTGAGGAGTTGTTCCTCTTGCATTTCCTTGAAAAAGTGGAAACACCCTCATCCTCATCCGACTCGGTAAAAGAGGAATCTACATCAAGAATAGGAGAAAGATGTTGTAAGATTGCATCTAGAGTACGACAGAAGCTCCAACCCAGAGAAGATTTTGGGGAGTAACTAGCGATGAGAAGGGGACAGCTTCAACATGAGCCAATTGGCTGACCCTCAACAACTCAGCCGAGATTAGACTAGGGCACCTACACTACAAAAGCACAATAAGAACCATAATGTCCACAAATTATAAAAGAAAGATCCTGAACTTTTACCTCTATTAGAGAAGCACCCCCAAGAAAGAGGGACCCAGGAGCATGTAGATCGCTGCTCAACAGACCTCCTAGAGTCCCCAAATGCAAATAAAAAACAATGAGTCCACCCTTTAAGAGAGTTAGGAACATCGAGGATCAATGGAGGATTGAAGTGGCCCTTCCATAGGAAGCGACTAAAGCAGGGGAGCGTGTCGTAATAAAGTTCATAAAAATAAAGAAACTCGACAATAGCAGGAAACTCACTATTGCCTTGTAGGCACCAAAAAATAAAGAAACTTGTCATGACACCCCATCCTTTAGGAGAAGTACGGGAGAGGCACAACCCAAAGAAGGCCAGAATCCACCCTATAGTAGGATGGATGGGCAAACAAAGACCCATCTTGAAAGCACCTTAAAAAAAAAAAAACTTGTCGAGGGAGAAAATTGTAGGGCTCATTGTGGGTTGGGACTCGAAGGGATAAGACAGTAGGCAAAAGGTACTGCCTCATGAATTCTTCTAACTCTAAAGCTGTAACCACAAAGGAAAGCAGGAAAATAGAGTACCACACCATGTCAATCATGGATTGGACTCATTGTTTGAACAAAGGAGTAAGAGAAGGAGCCATGTGAGCCAAAAAGAAAGCAGAAGACGAACAAAGTTTTAAGGAGAAAATTTTTTTGGTAGGTAAAGAAGAAATCCCAAGTTTTGTGAAGGCAATAAGAAATCCCAAATTTTATGGAAACAATAGGGAATCCTGAGTTTTAAGGGAGCAAGAGACGCACGAAGGCAAAGAGACGCTCTTCACGTTTCCATAATCGTGACGGTGGCATTTTAAGAAGGTAGATGGGCGTGAAAAATGATTTGTTAATCGTTTTCCACGCTAAAAGAACAAAACGGCCAAATATGAGCCCATGAAAAGTAGAGTTCAGGCACAAATAGCCCAATAGAGAATGAGTTCTTCAGCTCAGTGAAAGAGGAGCTCTTCAGCTCATCAAGATGAACTTTCCAAGTTGAGCTTTCCAGCCCAATAAGAGCTCTTCAAACTGCGAGCATAAACTACTCAATACATAAATCGAAGATGAACACGTCAGCTTATAACATGGAGCCATTCAGACCATAATTATGAGATAGATTCTTAGATTCAAGAGCTCTTCAGCTCATGGAGCTCCTCAGCTCGAAAGGTCCATTCACATTGTAGAAACAAGACTAGCACATTAGCCCAAATCAAGTCTAGGCTCCCAATCAAGGTAATCTGACTTCATACTTACAAAATTCACTTCCAGAAAAACTAAGTTCTACTCGAAGCAAAGGACAAAGGGGAATAGGCAGAATGAAAGAATACAATAATAAAAAATACAGCAATCAAAAAGCAAAAATACAAATGTGATGGACAAAAAACATCTCTCGCTTCTCAAAAAGAGTTGGTTACAAAATCTTTTTATTAAAAAAATGATATAGGGTAATCCTAAGCCCCTACAGACGGATTAGTGTGGGTTCAGACAGCTCAGGAAGATCAGGAGCAGTAGTTGGAACAGAGTCATCTGGAGCCTCAGGCAGCTCAAGAAGCACAGTATACTCATGAGTAGCAGCTAGAGTAGGATTATAAAGATCCACTGAAGCAGGAACCTCGGTTGGGGGAACAAACACCTCGGCACCCGCTGAAGCAAGCTTAGAAACTTGAACTTCAGGAACTACAACCCTATCCTCCTCTAAAGTCGCATGATCTGAGACCTCTAAGTCCTTCTCGACACTTGACTTTTCTATCTCCCTATCCAAAGAAAGTTTGAATTCGAAGTCCAAGTCTAGATACGCCTCCACAGCTTGACCCTGAAAAGCAAGGTACCTAATGGCCCAGTTGGTAGCAGCTTCATCCTTAAGCTCAGTAATCAGAGCATCCTTCTCCCAGGCTACTGCCTTCTCAACCTCGAACTCCTTCAACAAAGTAGCATTGACTTCGGCCAACATGTTATACTCTCATGCCATGGTCTCGTAGGATTCAAAGGCCTTAAAGGCATCCTTACGAGCCTGAAGCAGGTTGTCTGTATTCACTTTGAGCTCCTCCTTTGATTTCTTAGCCTCCTTCTCTAGGCCCTTATTAGCTGAGGTCAGCTCCTTAACCTGAGCCTTCAGATCGCACGTCTGGGCCTTGAGATCATCATTGGTGAAGGCCAACTCAGCAATCTTGAGCTCCGACGCTTTCGAAGACTTCTAAGCCTACTCAGTTGAGCTCTCTAGAGTTTGGAGCCTCTTCACCAGAGCACTTATATGGATGGCAAGCTAAATAAGGGTAGGGAAAAGTCAAAGTGAACAAAAATTACCTTAGATCGAAGTAGAAACAAAATAAAAAAAAAATAAAACCTTATCGAGGTTGTTGCATACAAAGTCATTATAACAGAGGAATGCAAAGGGATCGTCAAGGCATCCACAATGTTAAATTCATGAATAACTGAGGCAATGGCCTGAGCGACAAGGCCCACACCTCTAATGAGTGAACCCTTTCCCTTCTCAACCTTTGCCGGTAAACCCTCCACTTGCATAGGGAAGCGAAGACCATTCTCTAGATAAGCCACAAAGAAATAGACTTTATCAGGTATTTGAAAGTCATATCGAATATCCACGTGAGGGCACCAATAACACATACCCCGAGGAAAATCAAACCTGGCTAATAAGACTATCATGAAAGCGGGGTGACCTCGCTAAAGCCAACGAGGTCTGAATCTTTGGGTGAAGCTCTGCCTCCTCAACAATGCTAGAAACTCCAACATCACTCACCTTAGTTTTTTCTTTCCTAGACTTCTTAGACCTTGGCACAGGAGAAGATGATGAAGGAGGGTCCTCGGCCTTTTCCCCAACATCAATAAAATCGACGCCAAGAAAATTATCTATCTCGTCGCCTTCATCACCTAAATCAACGTCCTCTTGTTCAAAAGACCTCTCGCCCATGGCAAGGGAAACAGATGAGGCAGTAGCTTCAGAAGAGCTAGACATGACAGGGTTGGACAAAGGGAGATAAAAAGAGGAATAAGGAAAAGAAAAGTTAGCAAAACAATCCCTGAGGGTCGAAGGGTCAAGACACCGACGACCAATAAGGAAGATTCTAGCAGTTGAATAAGGATCCACAAAAAGGAGAAGAGAGGAAAAAGAATAACCTTGATTCCTAAAGTAATAAAAGCAAAAGGACCAAAAATGTAACAACCACCTCGGATTCGAGGGATCCAAAGTAAAGAAATAAACAGAGCAAAGGAGCCAACCTAACCAAGAACGAGCGAAAACCTATATCAGAGAGCGAATGCAGGGAGATGACAAAGCAAGGCTAATAGATTCTTCGAGCTAAATTGGGGGCTTTCAAACAAAGCCCTAGATCTCTAGTAAATTGGGGAAGATAAAATCACAAGGGAAAAAGAGAGAAAGCAGATTCAGTAGAAAGAACTCAAAAGACGAAGAAAAGCAATTTTCCATCTGTAGGAGCATTTAAAATCAAGCGTACGTGGACCCTCGAAATACGGGACGTGCATGAGTAACAAGGAAATAATGTTTACATGTTCATCATAACCATTAGAACAGAGTCCCATCACATGCAAATCAAGGCCGACCCACAGTGACCCACAGCCACAACTCAGTTCCTACTCAAATAAACCATTTTGACCAAGGATTGGGGCAACTAATGATGCCTAGAAAATTCCAAGGCTAAGCTTGATTATTCAGATCAGATCTGGAGCCCAGTGATACAAAAATCTCGAGCTCCCTTAATCCGCACCTTAGAGGAAACGGGTGGAAGACAGCTGGGAACCATCAAACTTCTTCTCAATGGAAACAGGCACCAGTCCAGGCACCATATTCACAACTCCCCAATCACTCTGCATAACCATTGCACAAATCAAACAAAACGTTATATAAAGGAGGCAAAGATCACGCCTCAGATTTAGCTAAGCAAAAATTTGCTATAAATACTGTACAAAAACCCTCGCTAGGAGGCAAGAAAATAAGAGCTTTATTAAACTACTGTATAACTTCCCTTTTTAATCAATATATTACTCATAATCAAGAGACTCCATTGAAGAGTGGATTAGCCGTGCTCCCGAGTTAGTGAACCACTATAATTATTCTGTGTAAGTGGTCTCATTCCCCTATTTTCTTGTTTCCAAGAGCCTTGAAGCTCAGACTGAATCCTTCGGTGCACCTTACGTTCTCCATTTTACTCAATTGCATTTTACACATCATCAGTTTTTAATCTTATTAGTGTGGAGTTAAGTCCACTTTTTTTTTAATCTCAAAAATACCTTTAACAGTATTAGTTTAGTCAATTATCGAAAATTGAAGGCATTATCTACAAAGAACTGTATATGGAGACTAATGATTGAATATAGGAATGTTGGATCTACAATAGTAATTTTCAATTATAAGTTTTCCATAATACTTCAAATTCAAATTCTTAGTCATTAAGATTTTCAAAAAGTAATATGGGCAGTGCACACCAAGTACTTGATATTAGCATAGTAACATCAGTTCAGTAACATCAATTTTAAAACATAATTTACTAACACATATCATTATTTTTTTATGTTACTATTTTTTATGTAGCATGTTATTACTTTTTTAGTGTTACTTTTTAGGATGCTAAAGAATTAGAGGATTCTTCCTCTAGTTATGGGTTTAAATGCTACTATTTTTATTTTTAATTTTGTGTAATGTTCCATATTGCTATTTTTTTTGTTGAGCATGTTATTATTTTTGTTAAAGATGTTATTGTTTGTTAAGTATGTTACTATTTTGTTGAATATATTACTATTGTTATTTTTTAAAAATATTAATATTGAATGTTACTAATTTTTATGTTTAAAATGTTACTATTTTTTGGTATTTAAATAGTATTATTTTTGTGTTTAAATGTACTTTTTTATTTGCATTTGAATGTTACTATTTTTTATTTTTAAAGATACTTTATATATTTATATATATCTATATATTTTTACAACACTT
>CM042197.1:14410079-14422746 GCA_023539305.1 Ilex asprella | reverse complement strand
ATTTGCATTTGAATGTTACTATTTTTTATTTTTAAAAATACTTTATATATTTATATATATCTATATATATAATAAAGTGGATCTGAGTTTGAATTTTGGAGACAAATAGAGATCTAGATTATTTTGAGATAAAACATAAACATATCCAAACATAAAAAACGGTTTAAATCATCTCAAAAATTTTAATCTAACAGCGTAGCATAGAGTGAGTACTAAATTTTATTTTCCTGCCCAACTCAATCCTCTCTCTCATACATCTCTCTCACACACCTCTTTCTCTTCTACCTCTCTTTCTCGATCTCTCATGCCTCTATCCTACCTTCCAAAGTCATCCCCAAAATTTCTCACATAGAATTCATCTTAAATCTTTTCCCAATCTCAAATCTTGTTCCAATCATTGTGCCACTACTTATCCTCCACCAGCAAAGTCATAGCTCACGCAACGCTCAGGTATGTCTTTGCTCTCTCAATTTTTCTATCTCTTTCTATTCACTCACACGAACACGCACAGTTACACACAGTGACTGAGTCACACACTTCAAAACCTTATTCTTTGAGGTCACTTTCACTTTGTGTTCTTCGGATTTGAGAGACCCCATTAACCGTGTATTTGGGTTTGAATCCAAGAATAGTTTGTGAAACATTGTACAAAATTTTGGTGTATTTATCTGTTGGAAGTTTGAAGAAAATTTTGGCCACTTGAAGTTTTGGTGGTTGATTATACTTGGAATTGGGCATTGGATTCTGCTCAAAATTTTACTACCTACAATTGCAAGGTGAGTTTTTTTTTTTTTTGAATTTCAATATAAGTTTAAAACTTTTTGAATTAGTGGATTATGATTGTGAAATTTCTTAATTTGGTACTGAGAATAACCCATCCATTATGAAATTGAGATTTTGATTTTCTTGAGTTTGCGGGTTATCAATTGGAGTTTATTGATTTGGGTGACCAATGACATTGGGCATTTCTATGTTTCAGCTTGTGTCTGTATGTGTGTGTGTCCTGTTTTGGATTCAGCTTAATGGTGCAACGTTTTTTTTTTTGGCAAAAGCAAGTTATATTTGCTTAACTAGCTATCATAGTACCACTATGTTTGATGATAATGCACATCAACCATTTGTTGAAATTCCAAGCAAAACCAAATCATAAAAAATCCAGCTAATGGCTAAAATATTTTCATTATTTGAAGATGTCTTCTTTGGTTTTTATGTAATATTTTTTTTATTGATTGAGTTTGATTTTTGCAAGACCATTCAAAGAATGAGCTGAGTTGAACAATGGTATGTAGTTGTAGTTATATTTATATGGAAGGCGTGAAAAATATTTTTTATTGGCTTGAAGCTCTTTTGTTATTTGCCTGTTGGATTGTTGCCAATTTCAATCTTCTGATAATTCCTTTATTTTAATCAAGTTATCAAGACAACCAATCCCATGCGCTTATTATGCATTGGTCATCACTGTTTGATGGGTATGACTTTTCATGATGTGTGTGTCCATCTACAATCTATGTACTTTTTTTTTTTTAATTTGTTCTTTCTTGGTCCTCCATGTTCATTACTCAATAAAACAGTTGTCTTAGATTGTCCATAGTAACTCTCTCTTATAAACTGCAATAGTGGGGGTAGGTGATTGCAATGTATAGGTACCTATTCAACTTTATCTTTTCAAAAAAGGGATTGTAAGGGACAATCTAATTGGTTCCTATCAACCTCATAACAACTCAAGGTGAAATGGTGACATCATTGGCTAGAGTTACTATTTTTCGGATTGTCCTATTTGGTTACATACCCAAAACCCATGCACAAATGAACATATACATGTTTGACTATTTGAATTGTGATTTTGTTCATGAATGTTGCTGCTATAGGCTATAAATGGGTTGGAATTCTTTTCACACATGCACATATACATATGTTTCCGCAATGCATGGATGCACAACCTCATTATTTTGTTCCATATGTAAAGATGTTTGTTGTTCATATAACACAGTTTTCAGGCTGTATGTGTGTTGGTAGGAGTATTGATTGGAGATGGACTTTCCAGCATATTGTTGCTCTTGACACTCATTAGGAATGTGCTACATCTGGATTGCTCAATAATGTTGATGAAAAATATGGGTTTTTCCATTACTTAAAAGTGTTGCATCGTAAGCTAGATCACTAATTAGACTTTAACTATTTTTCTCCTATTGACAACATATGCAGACAACACACTGTACATACATAACACACACAACACAACCACACATCATATGTTTGGTCATTTGTTCTGTTTAAACATAAGAACCACAATTTTTTCCAAATAATGGGATTTTGTCATTTGTTTTGGAATTCTTAATATAGGCTCATGTCTATGATATTCTTTGTCGAGGATTTTGTGCTTTACAATCATGCAAAATGTAACTTTGTTGCAAGAGGTAAATGATTCAGCTGATTTTATATTTTGACCTTTTTATGAAGTTCTAAATTGTTCAGTTGAACTTGAGCATAATTTTGTACATCCCATGCTGGTATAATAGATTTGATTCTATTTTGAATATTATGAAAGAATTATAGTATGCTGTGTTGGTCAGATGCTCTTGGTAGTTGTTATTATGTTATTTTTAGTCAAATATTTGTAGTTATTATGTTCTTTGTAGATTGAGTCAAAACTGAGCAATTGAGGGGTTGGTTATGATTTGAAAATTTTAGTGGTGGTAATGTTTTTCATGCAATCCCATCAGTAAATCTTTTTTTTTCATGCGATCCCTCTTTTTTTTTCTTTTTATTTTTTCCGAATCGTAGTGATGATCCTATGCTAGACTATTCTTTATGCCCTAATTGGTCAATGTCGAAATTGGATGTATTCTCTTTATTTGTGTGTTTGCAAGTGAAATCCATGAAATGTGTTTATCTTACTATCGTAATCCTACTGCTATAAAAGTGTTTATTGCCATCAATATGACTTATGCATGTTCAAAGTTAAAACTATTGATAGTTGGAAGTGATGAACACGTTGAAGCCAAAAGTGAATCCACACAACAATTATGAGAAGGTATATTATTCATTTTAATTTCTTCCTTAATTGTGTCTTTCTTTTTGTTGTCTTTTCCTAGTGCTTCTTTGGTTGCATATGGTTGTTTATGCACAAATTTTTTTTTAGAGCTAAATCCCGCTTTTTGTGGATTTCCTAAGAGGATAGAAAAAGTTTACCGGACTCATTTATCGGCTCCACTTAATGTTAGATTTTATTCCTAAGTTATTCATTTTTGTTCTTGAATTAGTTCAATTAGAGATAAAATTGAGATGTAATAGAAGGTTAAAATTGTTGGTGAATATGGGTGCAAATTCATTCATTTGATCTTCTTGTTTTTTATTTGCGGCGTGACTTGGAATTTATTCATGTATTTTTATGGATTTCATTTATTTTGTTACGGTAGTTGATAGATATTTGTGTTTAGATATGATTATGGTGTGATGGTGAGTCCAGTTTAATAGTTTTTTTTTTTTTTTTGTGTGTGTGATATGATTGTGAATTGTGTATAAGACTTGGCTCTTATGAGGGTTCAATTTTTTTTTAACAATTATGGACATATGATTGTGAATTGTGTAACTTTTGTGAATTGATAATTTTTTTTAGTTACACAGTGCCTTTAGGCACATGCATATGTCCATATTTAAATAGTAGGTCCATATTTATAGGTGATTTTTAAAAATTATAATGTATCTTTAGGCATGGATAATTGTTTGTAATTTTTTTATTTGTCATATAGTGTCTTTAGGCACGAGTAATTGCTAGTATATATACATATGAGAGAGAGATAATCCTAACCTACATATGGGTATAGATAGATATAAGAGAGAAATTTTTTTAATGTTAGTCAAAATTCTAAAATTTAGGAGCTTTTAGTTTTACTTCACTTCTAAAAGAAAATGATAGTCCGGTAAATTTAATAAAAAAATGGACTTCATAATAAATAATTTTCATTGGCGGACTTAATTTCATACAAGGGGACTTTATTTTTTCTATTTCAGAACATATCGACCGTTGGTCATTACTGTACAATTGATATTCACATTCACCACGGACCCAACGCAAACATTATCCTTCATGACATAATCATATTCGTCCAAAAAACATCATCTAAGCCAACCAAGGAGAGGCCTCTCCCCTTCAAAAATGCTTGCTCAAAGGTTTGATTTTTCACAATCTGTTCTTACCTCCCAGAGCTGGCTTTGATCAAGTACAGGCTCAAATGGGAATTGCGTTTTGGAATTTACTAGTCCAGAGTTCAATCCGTTGGGTACTAGAATTCTCAGGCTATAAAGTCAAAAGGCAATCCTGAAAACAAACAACAGTCGTGCATACAATGTTTGGATCAGAGAAAGTAACAGGAAGAAATGACAAAAACACCGTTCAATGTAACTTTAAATCCACCACTATTCAACCTAGTTTTCCATAAAATGTCACATGATACTTGAAGTGTTAATACAAACATTTCAAAATCTTTTACAGCAGTTTGCAGCGGATTTGGAACCACAGCCTCCTCTCTATTATGCAATCAATTAGTTGTTCGACGGATGTGCTCTGGCAAAGCCGGTAAATGGACATTAGACACGAGTTCTTGTCATAACAAAACACAACAAATGTATTGGACAAGCTAAGTTTTCAGTTCTGCAAATCTCTTCCTCACAGCATGGACAAGCTGCAATTCACCGGCAGTAGCCAGTCCCTCGATCACCTTTTGTCTCACCCTAACATATGGTATAAACCCCCTCTCTGTCATTCCCATCACGACCTTGCCTGCTAAAACAAACTCGCCACACTCTAAACAACCCTCAACCACAGATTCATAGCTCTCAAACCCCACGTGTATACCCGCTGTCTCCAAAAACTCAATCATCTCAACTGCTCCCCATATCTCTCTATTTGCCCGCATTGCTCCTACCACTTTCAACACCATTTCCTGCCTTGGGTTCAAACCAAATTTTGCCACCATGTTCTTCATCATCACTACAATATTAGCAGTCCTCCTTAGTTCACACATTGCACCAATTACAGCGCCATAACTATCCAAATCCGGAAGGCATCCTGCCACACCCATGCCCTTTAAGACTTTAACAGCCTCCTTTAGCTGATCAACCTTACAGAGTGATGAAATAAGGTAGTTGCAAGTGCCACAGTCAGCATGATATCCAATTGACTGCATCTCCAACAGAATACTTGAGACAGACTGAGATTGACGTCGGCTTTCAAGCCATGCAGTGGAAAGAAGAAGGTGAGTTTGAGGGATAGGGACACAACCTGACCGAAGAGTACGCTGAAGAATGGCGAGAGCAAGAGGAAGAGGATTGGAACTTTGGAGAATGTAAGAAAGGAGGTACGAATAGGCAACCTCAGGGCGAGAACGGGGTCTCAGAGAGATAAAAGACTGTAAAATTTCATAGACAATTTGGGTTCTAAGGGTTTGGGAGAATGTGGAGAGGAATGAGAAGGGATTTGGATTTTGGGCTGATTCTCTCACGGCACTGAGAAGGTCAGGAACATGCTGGTAAACCTTGGCTTCAACTGCAGCTTTGATGGATTCTTCAAGCGTCTGTGAGGAACAGATAGAGTGAATGTACGAAGAATGGAGGAACGAGCACTGAAAAGGACGAAGAGATGTACAAAACTTCGTTGCTGTAATCATTGTTTCTGAGGAGTATGAGCAGTACAATGCAAAACCTGCAGGCATCAATAGCCATGTAAAGGGTGGCCAATAATGGTCGCTAAAAAATTTATCTAAAGAAGAATGCATGTATAAATGCAATATATGAAAGACAAAAGGGCTTTCAAAAATTCATAATATCTACGAAGAAGGATTGCTTTGTACAAATCATACCACCAATGAGAACAAGACTAGCAAGGATAAAGGACTATTATGGAAGGAGAATAGATGAAATTGTGAAAGAATACATAATCACAGCACTTCAAAAGATGACTTAAATGATGATGCTAAAACAACATAACCCCAGTTAGTTCCTTTAAGGGGAAAAATGACACTAATAGTGAAAGAGGAAAAGAAAAAATTTTGGTTCTGATGAAGTAAATGACCCAAAACAAGTTGCCCAGCTAACAGAATTATTGTATTGTTACATAAAGTTACAAGTAACCTATCAACAATTTTTTAACAACCAGATTCATCGAAACCTGTTAAAAATACAAATAACTAAGTAAAACAACTCTCTACCAGCTTATCCTCTGAGATGAGTTGGCTGCTTATTATAGTATTAAAACAAGAGGACTTGTGTTCAAGTCACATTGCCACTTTGAGACTAATAATACATGATAATAAAAGTAAAAAGGAACACACCAGAATTAGGCATTCATATATCTGGCACGAATGAAATTTAACCAAAGAAAAGTTGACGAGAGTTTACCAATAACGCTTCAGGCAACTTTAGTCATCGCAAATGTCTCCTTCTGGACCTGACACGCCGATAAAATACCCGGAAAGCCACAACAATGATGATAAGAACCACCTGTAGGATAATCACCACCTTCAAACCTGGAATGACCAAGCCATTAAATATTTCCATAGAGATCATTTGGATTCCATTATTGATAAGGATTCAGAGGAGATTTTAGATGCACATAAGCTGCCATGATATACCTTTCAGTTTCTGAATTGGGTCGTCTGCATTAACCTCCGTATTAGTTCCTTTTGCATCAATAAAACCCAAATCCTGGATTGTTGAACCATAACTTATTGCCTTGTACTCAACATTCCCACCCATGACACAGGTATTGGAACAAATGATGCTGCCATCATACTCATCACTTCCATCACAGCAATCTGAAGGAGAGTGAAACAGAAAATTAATATAAAACAGGAAAAATCCAATTTACCTAACGCAAAGTTCAAGCAAATTAGTTAAGTACCATAGAAGAATCCACGCCTTTAGTAAATGCAGTTATGTATAACAGGTAAAATTCCAACAAAGCAGCCTATTAGATGGGGCTAAGATCTAATATGAACAAGAAGAGCAAGAAAAACATCTTTCTGACATTGTTCAACCCAATGGAATTAACTATCCAATTGTCAGGTCTAGATTGGATTTTCATTGGGCAGCGAATTAAAAATGAAATTATGTGCAGTGTGATTTCTTAGTAGTGACAAATCCATCCAAAGCATTCAATTATATATAAAAAAAACCCAATAGAGCCTCAACAGAATTGACAGCGCAACACAATATGAGGTTAGCAATAACCCTGCCTCGGATGAGGTAGGTCATTCAGGGGTGGAGCCGGAATTTTTTTTTAGGGTGGGTACACTAGTTTGTTTTAATTTTTTTTAATAGACCGTAAAAATTTATAAATTTATATTTATTAAAATTATATTTAATACTTTTTAAATGTAGAAGATTAAAAATCGATATACTCATAAACAGAAAAAAAAATAATTAAAACTTCTTATCGATAATGCGACTAGTTATTATTACTTACAATTGACCGTGATATGGTTTTATTATTTGAAAGAATTACAAATTAATTTTATTTGAAAGAATTATTTGAAAGAATTACAAATTAATTTTATCAACAATATTTTTTTTATATATATAAAATCAGGATAACAATCTTCCATTTATGATCCTATAGTTTACTACATAACGACACATATTATTATACAATAATGAAATAACCCTAAAATTTTAAAAAAATATAAAATAACATCAATATGTTCAAAACATATATGGACATGTCTAAAAGTTAACAATTATATTAGTTGTACTTAATTTGAGATTTAATTGATGGAGACCCAATGGTTTGTGACCATTGGATGGATAGTAAAGTTTATTAAATATTAAGACTATTATACTTAAAATCGTAATGTATTAGGTTCTTAAATTAAGTTTCAATAACATTGTTTAAAAAGTTAACAATCATTTAGATAGGGGACTATTCAAATCAATATCACAAAAACACAATATTAGGGTGGGCACAATTGAATACGCCTAAATTTTATTTCAAAAAATACATACTTAATATGAAGTAAAACAAATTGAGGGGGGGCATGTGCCCACCCTAGCCCAAGGGTGGCTCCGCCCCTGAGGTCATAGGTTAATCCATTTTCAAGAAAAGAAGCACAATAACCAAAACACGCCCATGGCAGTCTGCCCCAGTTGCATATTAAACAGTTCCCATATAACCTGGTGAAATAAATACGAGAGAAGAATTATATTGATAATACTTACCACAAATATGATCATTCACGCGAGAAGAAAACAGAAACTGAGGCATACTTCCCATATTCTTACAATAAAATTTGCCCATTGGACAGGCTGAAGTTCCTACAAATCCAAGAAAGGAAAAGTGACTCACTGACATTTGAAAAACATAAATGTAGTACACAAAACAAATATCTAAGTCAAACAAGACGCAGTCTTTGGTCCACTTTTTTATGGTAAGTATTGGGTACACTAGTTGCATGCATTTTAAAAATTGAGACAACATGTATAAAGATCATGCACTCTTCATTGGTAACCTGCATTTCAATGCTTTTTATTTTTCTTTTTTGGGTACTTGGGGGAGCTCAGGTGTCTATGGCGGCAGTCACTTGTAACGCACTTCAGCTGAGTCCATGTGCAACTGCAATCACATCCTCCACCAAGCCTACCTCTATGTGTTGCAGTAAGTTAAAGGAACAGAGGCCTTGCCTTTGCAAGTACCTGAAGGACCCAAAGCTTCAAAAATTTATTAACTCTCCTAAGGCCAAGAAGGTGGCTACCACTAGTGGCACTCCATTCCCTGGTTGTTAGTCTTATGAATGTTATTACCTTAATTTCTATAATCTATACGATCCTGGTAATAGTGTTTTCGTTTATGCTATCCTATCTAGAGAGTGCTATTTAGATATGGGAATCAAGGTGTGGGAATGAACTTTTCCTAGTATGTTTCATGTTGTGCTTGTAAGCTTAGTTTGTGGGTTATAATGAATTGATGCTTGCACCATGTTATTTTGGCTGCGGGTTGAATACTTGTTGATCTTAAATAGGGTCAATTTATGTAATCCGGGTTGTTAACTTTGACCCGTTGACACAAACTCAACACGAACGATTAAAAAATTGACACCAGCCCTTTCATCTGGAGAAACGATCGATCTCTTTATTTATACAGTAGAAATATTGGCATATGAAAAATATCAAATGAAGATGAAGCAAGGCCTGTCACAATTAGAGTATGAATGCACACTTCTCATATCTACTAATGTAGCTTCCTGCTCAGCATGTGTAGTTCTTACAGCACTAACCTAAATGTAAAATCCCCTTTGGAGAGGAAAAGCAATATATGCATTTGCTAAGGAATAAGAGTTGTAAAAAGAAAGACAGGATTTGCTTACGACACATAACTTTCCTTTCAATAGTACATTAAAATGGGAATCCTCAAGAGGTTTACATACCTCCAGAAAAAGAGCCTCAAAAGTGCAAACTTGAGGAAATAAAAATCAGGGAATAACCATAATTGAAAACAAACAAAAAATTGTCCATATAGTACATCTTGATACAATGAGTGGCAAAACTTGATGTCTTTCTCATTCGGACAGCATCGTCGAATTAGTGAACAGCAAGTGTTCACTTCATATCTTAGAATTATAAACCTTCTACATTTGCCAGATTGTTACAGAACTTCTGTAGAATGAGATATCAGCTATACCCTTGAACTTACTGTCCACAAGAAGAGAGTTTACAACAAAAACATATAGAGAATTTTTTGCTTGCGCTTGAATACTGCTGACATTACAAGTGTGAGATTATAGGATTAAAATCCTTGGTTTTTTAAAAGAAAAAGTACAGCAATTTTGGTAGTCAAAAAATAAAAAACTACTCAAAATGTTTAACATACAATTAAAAATTTCTTCATACAGTAAATAAGATTCAAATTTGTTGCAATTAAAATATGTTACAAATGTTCCAATTTTATGATAGGGTTCAATTTATACCAGGTTCATCGGTGCCATCTGGGCAGTCGCAGAAATTGTCGTTGATACGGGCCCTGGTGAAGGAATTAGATCCGTCCTTGCACTTGATCACCTCCGAAGCATAGTACTTTTCATCTGTCAACAACCCAAAACAAATTTGAAATTCAAGAAAAATAAATGATATTGTGTACATATATAGAGATCGAGAGAGCGATAGACAGAGATAAGGACCAAGTGGGTGGATTCCGATGGGTAAACCAGACGGAGATGAGTAAGTGAAGATGAAGAAGAGTGAGATGGAGATGACGAGAAGACCGCAAAGACAAGGCTCCATTAGAGTTAGGGCAGGACGGGTGCAGCTCCTCTGCGGTTAGCTAGGAACAACACACAGTCCACGTGTCCGATACGTTCCGTTGCAACCCACATACCCAAATGTTTTTGTTGAATGGCCTCACAGCATTATCGGAACCAGACCAACGGCCAGTGGTTCAACTGGTTGAAACAATTATATAATAAAAAATTAAAAATATTATAAATATGATAATTTAGCAAAAAAAATATATGAAATATATCTATAATGTATATAATATGCCCATAAAATTAATGAAATTAAGTATTAAGTATATTAAAAAGAAGGGTTAATGGTAAATTACATCCCGAAAGATCGTTGAAATTTTAATTTGTACCCTCAAAGATAAAAAGTCTTAATTTACACCTTCAAAGATAGAAATTTATATAAATGTGCACCCCCAAATATCAAAATCTCAATTGGCACCCTCAAATATCAAAATCTCATTTTGTACCCTCAAAGATAGAATTCTTTATCAATATGCAACTAAAACTAACGGCCTTCAATTTGATGTCTAAAACTAAATTCATAAATTATACATAAATCTCCTCATGCGTGTCACTTAATCATTTGGACCCCTTCACATTTAGAATATTATTCCTACATCTCATGACATTTGTGCACGTGTAATACGTAATCTCTTTTCGTTGATATTTGTTAATATAACCGTTAAAAAATATGATTTTATCCTAATAAAAAATTATAATTTTATATTACCCTTTATTTCGTCGGTCCAATATACTCTAAAGTTCAAAATCAAGCTTATCATTTGAATGTTCAATAAAATGTAGGTATTAATATAATATTTTTTATATCCAAATAACATTATATAAATACCTCCTTAAGTGATATATTGTATTGGATGTAAAAAAAAATTATATAAATACCTATATTCTATTGGACATTCAAATGGTAAGTTTGATTTTAAAATTTAGAGTATATCGGACCCACAAAATAAAAGGTAATATGAAATTATATTTTTTTATTAGGATAAAATCATATTTTAACGGTTATATTAACAGATATTGACAAAAAGGGATGACGCATTACACATGCACAAACGTCATGAGATGTACGAGTAATATTCTTAATGTGAAGGGGTCTAAATAATTACGTGACAAGCATGAAGGGATCTAAGTATAATTTATTAATTTAGTTTTAGGCAACAAATTGACAGCGGTTAATTTTAGGTACACATTGATACAAACTTCTATCTTTAAGGGTGTAAATTGAGATTTTAATCTTTGGGGGTGCACATTGATACAAATTCTATCTCTGAGGGTGCAAATTGAGATTTTGGTATTTGGGGGTGCACATTGATACAACTTTCTATCTTTGAGGGTGCAAATTTAGATTTGTATTCATTAAGGGTGTAAATTGAGATTCGAATGATCTATGGGGGTGCAATTTACAATTAGCCCTAAAAAGAATACAGAACAAAGTATTTTCAAGTATGAAAGAAAACTGCCTTCTTTGAAAAAATTACATTTTCAATTATCACTCCTCCTCCTCCTCCTCCTCTGACAGAGACTCTCCCCTTTTTCTTTTTCTCAGAGGCTAAGTCGATTCCTGGGGATGCCCAGAAGGCATATCAGCCACAGTTTGTGACGATTGAGGAGCAGAATTTTTTCGATGGGGATGAGTCCAGCAATTTCTTTTCGGATGAACAAGCTCCAACTCTTCAATGGTCCTGTCCCGATCATTGGACTTGAAGGTGAAAAAAAAAAACCTAGATCAAAGAAGTTGAGAATAAGTAAGAGAGGCAAAAGAAAAGAAAGAGAAAGCTATGGGAGCTACAAAAATTTTGTAAATCGAAAAGTGGACCACTAGAGTACATGCAATGAAATTTGCTTTCTCCATTGTACAAAGTCAAGTTGCAAAGAAATGGGTCAGTGCAAAAGATCAGATAAAAGAGAGGAAAGAAAGAGAGAGTGGTGGATTTAGGGCAAATGTCCCAAAAAAGTTTTTTTTATATGGATCGAGTCCCTGAATTCAAACCGTCCGGTTTGACCAAAATTGCCCCCGGTTCACGGGTTTGAACCAAAATCGGTCAGTTTAACAGTTTTTAGGTGGTTTACTTTCTTATACGGTTTACCTACAAAAGCGGATCGTTTTAGATCCCGGTTCACAGTTCTACCAGTCCAATCCGATTTTAATAACACTATCTCACGGTCTATGGCCAACAAGAAGACAAATGGTGGTATTGATTTTCAATACACTTTTTATCCTCTTAAAAAAGAAATAAAAATGATACACTTTTTTTTCGTTCTGTTTGGTTAGACGGATAAAAAATATAAATTACTGATTTTTTTTTGTACATGATAAGATGAAAAAAATATTTTTTTTATTTTTATTTTTAAATTTTTAAATTTAAATTTTA
>CM042197.1:14393556-14409679 GCA_023539305.1 Ilex asprella | reverse complement strand
GAGACGTTCTCGACTCAACAGATTAGTTTTTAATTTTTTTAAAAAAATTATAAATAATATTTATTATTATATTTATATATGAAATTAATGTATATATAATATATAATTAATAAATATAATATATGTATATATCAAAATATATATAAACAAATAAAATATATTTTGACATAAATAATTAACTTTTCATTCAATTTTTTTTCTAATTTTAGAGGGATTGATTTTAGCAAGTTGGAAGAAAAATTTATTCATCCACTTTTCCATCATTCATATTTTTCTTTCTTACCAAATATAATGTTTTATCTATCCCTCAAACTTTTCTTCCTTTCATTTTTCTAACGTATAAAACGGAGCATTAAAGTCGAGAAATATAAGGTTGTGCGTGAAAGCCTGAATCATGCGTAGTTTGGATCTGATCTCCACATTAATTGCTCTGATTTGCATATTTGAGCCTTTGTCCATTTATTTTCTAGTTTGACTATAAAAGGAGATGCCAAGTGGTTCAAGCATTCGAAAATCACTTCAGTATTTTCGATGCTTGTAGTGTTTAAGCATTAAGTGATATTTTGGTATCAATTTGAGTGATATCAAGTGTCAGTCTGTGTGTTATCAGATTTATGAGGGACGCCAGTGAAATATTAGAGTGATCCTATTTTGTTGGAGTGAGTAGTTGTGTGGTTTGAAACAATTGTTCTTATATTCTTTGTTTACTTCAAATAGTAAAAACATCCAATCGTTGTTGTTAGGCAATTGTTGAACCACGTAAATTGTCTTGTCTTTTGTGATTATTCTTTTACTTTTCCACTTGAGTGTGAGTGTCAATATCAGTCCAACTTTGATTCCTAATTCAATTTTTCGCAATAAATTGGTGTCAAAACTAGTACCAATTCTAATTATTATTTATATTCGAGTATTGTCCAAAGGGTACTGTTCATACAGTACTGTTCATTAGTACGGTATACAATTATTATTCATCGATACTACTCATGAGTACTATTTATTACTATTTAAGGAATAGTAATCGTCTGCACCAGTTTTTTTGGACCTCACCAGATCAAGTTTTAAAGTCATGGCAATGAAACTTCCAAAGATCTTGAATTCTAAGTTCGAAGTGGAGAAATTTGATGGAAGGAACAATTTTGGAATTTGGCAAGTGCAAACCCCCATACTCTTATCTATATATAGCAAATAATTATTTTTGAAATGCAAATATAGGTGATGAGGTATGCATGAACCCTATAAATTTCAATAGTCTGAATAAATACTAGGGAGACAAATTGATTGTGAAATTTAATTTTTTGAAGTGTTTAAGGTTGATAAGGGTAACTAAGTAAAAATATTAATTTTTACAGGTCAACATAATATTATCATTAAACCTAGGAGATCCGAAAACTTGGAATAGCCATTTAGCGCATATAGCCGTTCGGAGGAATAAAATAATAATTTTCGTGTTTCGAGTGTAAATTTATTTTAGCTTTGAGATAACTCATAAAAATAAATGTTTTTAGGTTAAAATAACATTAAAAATGAATCCGGAACGTCGAAAAACCTTAGGGTAGTCAGATGGATCGAATTAGAGATTTTTAATGGCAAAACAGTAATTTTGGATAAAGCTCAAACAACTTGTGAACAGTAACTTCGGGACTGCTGTTTTTAAAACACAGATCTCAGCCCCTTTACTCCCATTTTTTTCACTCCACTCTCACCCCAAACCTCTTAGCACCCTAGGAGAAGATAGAGGAAATGAGGAAATGGAGAAAGGAGGTCTCTAGAGCTTGGGTTTTTGGTTTGGAACTTTGATTCAAGGTAGGAATTTCTTCTCATTCTCCTACATTGAAGCTAGGGCTTATGTATATATACACTCTTTTGACTCTAAATTGTATGTTATAAAATCTTTAATTCTTGCAATAAATGTCATGTTTTTAACAATGTGATGGTTGGGTAACCATTAAAGCTCTCCTTTTCATCTTCAAATCTTAGATTTTAAGAAGAATAGATTTTTCTCTCCATATTTACTTTGTTCTTGATTTCCAAACTTTAGACTTTCCATTAAATAATAAAATTGTATTGATGTTGATCCCTTGCCTATTTTTCTTACATGGTTCTATTGGATAACATAAGAGAAATTTTGGGGATTTTGGGAATTATGAACTTTTGTTGAGAAATTGCTGGGGATTGTATCTTATAAAGGTGTTTAGATGACCATGGATGGCCATTGACCGGGTATCGTAGAGTGAGTAGATGTGTGTGGTTCCTACTCCGTGCGGGTTTGAACTTTTCCTACCACTCGTAGTGGGGTTGGTGCCTTACGAGGACCAAACCACTATTAGCTCATGAGTGCCATGTTAGAGGATTAGTATACTATGCCTGGGTCGAATTCATTATTGTCGGTGCATTGGTATGGGACAATGCATCGGTTGGCGCCCTTCCCAAAGTTGATATCCATGCGAGAATTTTTTTGTGTGTGGGTCAGGATATTCTTTATGTGTTTATCCATGCGATTCTCTTACATCAGACTTGAGATACATTGTGGTTATTGTTTATTGCGTTATCTTTTAGATATGATTATATTAGAAATTGTTGTGGGAATAATTACTCCTTGGAATGGTTATTTATGGTGGAATTGGTTTTACTCTTGCACTTAATTATTGTTAATGTATAAACTTGAGATCTTTTGAAAATATCATGTTTTCTTTCAAAATTTACGTATGCTATTTGTGAAATGAGACCGAACGTTTTCTATGTTTTTCAAACCTTCTTAGAGTTTGAGAGGATTTTCCTACAGAGCTTAGTGCTCACCTCCTACCAATAATATATTTTTTTTTCAGATTTCCCTTCCCTCCAAAAATATATATGGAACATAATGAGGTATAAATAATGATATATTGGGCCTGAGATGAATCCAATGAAAAGTTGAACCCTTGTTATAATTATGGGTTAAATTGTCGGCAAGAAGGGATGTTATTAACATGGTGTTGGGTTATGCGACATCTACGGGCATTTTCGCGGGTTGATGAGTTGTCAACGGTTAATTAATGACCCCCGGATTTTTGGGTGTCACAAACAGTGACGGTGAGAAATGGAGGTGATGGGATGGTTTTGTGGAGAAAAATATGTACGGAATAAAATTGGAGTTAAGAGATCACGATGACCCTTAGATGAGTGTATTTGAAATCGTAGGATGAACTTGTTGAAGTCGTCTTGTTTTATATTATATATATTGAGAGAGAGAGAAATAAGTATTCATATTCTATATATACATATAGATAGATATAAGAGAGAGAATTCTAATGTTAGTCAAACTCCTAAAATTTAGGAGTTGTTAATTTTCAATTTTTTTTAATTAAACATAACTACTAAGGGTATTTTGGACATGGATATTAAAATAGACTTAATATTAAACAAATTTCATGTATGACTTATCACCAAATAAGTCCACAAAGGGGGACTGGTATCAAAATTTCCCTAAATTTTAAGCCATTAGTTCAGTTGCATGTTTCGAGACCCTTTGAATGGGTTAAGTTTTTAAAGGTCTAATGTATTTCAGAAGTATTCTATATATAGCCTTTTAGAAAGGCCTAAAATATAGCAAAACTTCTAAAATCACCTAAAACATAATGAATTATCAATGTCAATGTGGAAGTTTGTGCGGGAATAAGATGCATGAAGTACATTCACAAGTATATTTACAAAGGTCATGATCATATCACTATGGCGTTGGGAGGAGAAAATGAGATCCAACAATATCTGAATGTTAGGTATATTGCACCTCTAGAAGCTGCTTGGGGATTATTTGGTATTTGGTAATCTTATGCATGAAGAGATTCCATCTGTTGTACGTTTGAAACTTCATTTACTTAGAATTCATCATGTTGTTTTTAATGCGACCAAACAACTTGATATGGTCATTTCTAGGGGTGCACAACAGGATTCAAAGCTAAAGAGATTTTTTAAATGTTGTACTTTAAATGAATCTGTACGTGAGTTAATCTATCAAGAGTTTCCACAAAAATTTACTAGGAATAAGAAAACATATAAATGGACACTTAGACAAAAGGGTTATGCAATTGATAGAATATACTTTGCTAGTTCAAATTTAGGAGAGCGATTTTACCTATATTTGTTATTAACTGTCGTCAAAGGACAAACATCATTTGACAACTTACGCTATGTACAATATTTTCAAAACAACATGAATTGCAAGAGGACTTCTGGAAGATGATGGAGAATGGGTACAATGTATGGAAGAGACTTCAACCATGAAAACGAGACATTAGTTGAGGAGAATGTTTAGTATTATTCTCACATAATGCTCTCCGCTGTATCCACTTGAGTTATGGAATCAATCCTTGAAGCATATATGTGATGAACTACAACACAAGATTCATAAAATATTTAGCATTTCTAATCCTACTCAAGATTAAATTGAAGATTATGGTATATTTTTGTTAGATCAGTTACTCCATGAGTCAAGCAAAAGTTTATTTGACTTTCCACCCATGCCCTAACCGATTGAGAATTGGAATGTAATAGTTCGTAACAAACTGTTGTTTAACCATTAAAAACTCCAACATGAAGCGCAACAGTTGAATGTACAAAATAGTGTTGATTGTCTCAATGATGCACAATATGTTGCTTATACTGCAATCATTTCATCAATAATTGAAAATAAAGGAACTACCTTTTTCTTGAGTGGAGGTATTGGCAAGGAAATTTTTTTTATGTATAATACAGTTGCTAACAAAATTCGCAACTGTGGATATATCTTTGTTACTCTTACTTCATCCGATATTGCATCTTTATTATCAATGAGAGATCGCGCAACACATTCAATGTTTTGCATCCCATTGACTTTGCTTGAAAATTCAATTTTTGGTTTTACCAAATAATCGATGCTTGTAGAATTGTTCAAATCGATTAAATTGATAATATGGGATGAAGTTCCTATACAAAATAGGTATTGTTTTGAGGTAGTAGATCGTATATTTCAAGATGTCTGTGATAACCAAAATCCATTTGGGGGGTGTCACCGTTGTTTTTGGATGAGACTTTTGACAAATCTGGTCAGTTATACCAAAAGGAGTCTACGAACAAATTGTTGGTGTGTCATTGAGGCAATCTGCATTGTGGATGAATGTACATATTTGGACTTTGGGGTTAACCATGCGTTTAACTAACACAAATTCTGAAAATTTTGAATTTGCAAAATTCTTAATATATGTAATATTTCATTGATCATTAGTTATATAACGTATTATTTTGAATTATTATTATTATTCATATTCTCTAATTTTACTTTTAATTTTAGGTTGGAACCAATCCACAAGAAATTAGGGAACTTCCACCAACAATACACAAATGTCATACTCTTCAAGAATTGATATTTAAAATCTATCCATGCTTGGATATGGTTGGTTCAGTGGTCTCGAACTTCCTAACCGAGTGCACAATTCTTTCTACAAAGAATGACAACGTTAGTATTATAAATGCAACCATGTTGAATATTTCACAAGGACAAACAATTACATATTTAGCTTCAGACAAAATAGCTGACATTGATGTACATGATCAATCCATCACGAATCGATATTCTAATGAGTATTTAAACTCACTAGACCTTTCTAGGTTACCACCGTTTAAGTTAGACTTGAAGGTGGGTTGCCTAATAATGTTGTTGAAAAATATAGTGTCAAAGGATAGGCTATGTAATGACACGTGATTGATGATTATCAGATGTGTCACACTCATAATTGAAGCTCAAATTTTAACTAGAAATAAATTTGACAATTTGTTATTCATTACAAAAATATCTTTGTCACCAATATATCCAGAATTGTCTTTGCAGATAACAAGATATCAATTTTCTGTTCGATTGATATACGTTATGACAATCAACAAATCTCAAGGACAGTCTGTAAAATTTGTTGGGGTCGATCTGTGCACACTAGTGTTTAGCCATGGACGCATGTATGTGACACTATCCAGGTGCACATCTTTTGATCGTATAAGTGTCCTTCTTGCTGAAGATGAGTCGAATTGCAAAATGAATATCGTTTACCCCAAAGTTCTGTTGTAGGACTTCCTATTCGATTGCAAACAAATGGTACCATTTCATTACAAATTTATCTCTGTTGGAGACGAAGAATTAAAATAATCAATGCTTTGATTAACTATGTTTTTTAATATTTGTAGGATTGGTGTGAAACGACAAGAGATATAAAAGATTAAATAAAAGTACATTGCATCAATGGGAACATGATAATAAGGTAAACTAAGTTCTTGCAATGAAATATATTATTTTTAGATGTAATCAATTCTACTAAGATTTATTTTGTTCCTCTATTTTTATATAATTAGATGGTTGTGCATTCTCCCAACTTGGTGTTTACCATATGTATTGATACATACACGCTCAAGGAGGTGATGAAAAATTAATACAATGACTAGTTGTAAGGCTAAACTATTCAGTTAATATTTATGAATAAAACATACTATTTTAATATTCTTTGAATTTAATTCATATGAATGAATTTATATTTTTTGTCTACCTTCTTGATTTAATTGTTGCATGTTTATGATTATCAAGAATAATATTGCAACAACCTATAATAACATGAACATTTTAATTATTCTATTTTCTTATTGTTGTTGGTGTGTTGTTTTTCTTATTATTACAATATTAGAGCACATGTAAGTACAAAAATATTTTGTTGTAGTAATATTGGTTAACTGCTACTAATTTAATTTGTAACTTTTATATTATGTACAGACATATGGAACATCCTCCTATCTACATATGTTGCAGTATGCGTTTGGTAGTATCAAGTATAGTAGATGTAACACTCAAACCCATTTAACAATATTTAGAGTGCTAATTACCTCAATAACGAATAAACTAAATTTTTATTAAACATCGAAATCACTAAACACCTCGAAAATGAATAAATAACCTATCAATAATAGTTTAAATTACAACCAACCAAAATCTTTCATTCATTGATCAATCCGATTCTCCACCAAATTTTACTCCAAATTCATCCTGCAATTGAGAGGGTAAATGGGGGTGAGCTCAGGAGAGCTCAGTAAGTGATTTAAAACATAATATAGGAAGTCAAAGACGAGATAATAATTTATCAACTAACCGATAATATTCGATGACACAAGAATTAATATGATAATTTACGGAGTACAAATATATTGAACAAGTCAACAAACTCTAACGTTTGAATAATCAAATCAACCATGATTGAACACTCGGTCAATCCCGACAACAAGCTAGGCATCATTCGGTACATTTTAATTCAATCATGTCCACCCGTCAGGGCCACAAACACGAATCACAATCATAACCATGTCACCGAATATACCTCGTGCACGAGTCGAAAAATCTCAAGTATTTCATCAATGCTAACACCATAGCAATTAATGACAAATCAAACAAAAATTATGACCGAACATCGAAATATCAGCAATTGAAAGAAATATTATTTCAAAATTCAAATCCAAACGATATCACAATTTGAATACGAATAGGATGATATCAAAAAAGTACTCTTTGAAAAGTGATTAAATGAATGCATATCATGTATAAACCACTTACACAATTCTCAATTGATATCATTAGAAATCAACTTCTAATCCCCAAGAATATAATTATTGAACTTCAATTCGAAAGAATCGAAAACCTCGATTTAATTCTCTTGTAAAACTCTCTGTTTGGATCTCTTTCTCCGTTTTTTATTATCATTTTTCTATTAGAACCCTTTCCAATTTATAGCCAACAGGATAAGTAGGAGGTGTCCTGTCACGCCCCGAATTTCCACAAACCCGGGGAATGAATGAAAAAAAATAAGAAAAGTAAATGAAAGTTTATTAGGTTGGATAAATTAATTTCTCATTCATTTCTCATGTTTTCCCAAAATTTTTCAAGTCATTTTTCTTCCATTCTTAACCTATTCTTTCAAGATTTCTCAACCCCCCCTTTTGACATCTTTCCCACTTATTTGAAAGGTGTTTTTCACACTTAACAAATCTTTTAATTTTTCATAAAATTTTGACATAACCTCCTTTGTTTTCCAAGCTCTTTTCCCACCTAATATTCACAATATTTCAAGCTATCACAATCCACCTCACTCGGTGGCCACAACCCATGTAAATTAAACATGCATCCCTTATTCTAAACATATACATATAATTGTCCCAATATACATATATAATGCTCATTAAATAAAAACATCCTAAATGTCAATTGGGTTTACACCCTTACACTTTAAAATGGCCCAAGATATATAATCAATTACTTTTCCAAATTAAAATACAAGTCATTTGGGCTTATGCCCATACATACAAAATATGTCCCAAGGGCCAAATATTCATTCAAGCCCCTTTGCTCTCCTTCCTTTAAGACTTCCTCAAGTCTCAAGTACCAGGAGACTCATCTGTAATATGATATCCCACGAATGGGTCAGCTCAACTGCTGGTATGACAAAATGCTAATACTAGGAACAAATTTAAGGCGTGACATGTGCAAGCGTACATTTTAAATGCTATAACCCCGTAATCCCTCAATGCTATACAATGTCAATATGCATGACACACCCATGTAACTCTATGCCACCCATGTCTCGCTTCACGGTCCGCCCCCGTCAGCCCGCGAGTACTGTCATTGGCCAGATTTTGGGTTTTTCACCACAGGATCTACACCCTCATAATGCATAGCACCAAGTGCTCAACACACACTATGTTCCAAGGTTTCATGTATGCAAAGATGTCTTGATTTTTTTTCAATGTGAATTGTATGAAACATTTCATCAAACACCTTGTCTACATGAATATAAAACATCATTCAATGGATTGAATATACAATTAAGCTTCACATTAATTACTTTCACAATTTCTCAAAGCAACTAAAAATACACAAACAACCAATTCATCATAACTCTCAAACCATAAAAGTTTTTCTACATGAACATAAGGTATAATATAATAATCCAACACATAAATAATATATACCTTTACCATAACAACAAATTATCAAAAAAACTCAAAGAACACAAAAATGCTTAAACCACTAATTCTAAGTTTTCAAATAAACTATCAACTAAATAATTTTCTAACATCAAGTAAACACCTAAATCATTCAATCAACATATAAGAAGGCAAGAAAACTTAAATCTATTCCCAACTTAGTAAAATATCATACCTAGAATGGTTTTTTCTCAAACCAAGGAAGTTGTGTTCGCTTTATAGACGAACCAATCGGTGAGAATATAGCTCTTGTTGAGAGGAACAACTTCTTAGAAGGAAGTCTTGCAAAAATCTTGGCCTAAGAATGAGTTTTGGTGGCTTTAAGATTCAAGAACCTAGGGTTTTTCTTCCCTTTTCCTCCAAAAACGTGTACTGATCTATTCTCAGCTGAAAAACTGATATTTTTACACAAAAAGGTCTGTATTTATAGTGGAGGGCAAAAGTACAAAATTACCCTTTTGTCCTTGATGAATCCGGGACCCCGTTACACTACAACTCGTCTCGAAACGCCTCAATTCGACATTCTATTTTTAACCAAAGTTCTTAAAATTATTTTAAATAAAAATTTTCAAAAATTTATATTTTCGCTAGTGGCCGGGTTTGGCCAGTCCCACCTAGGCCAACCGAAATGCCTTTTTGGTCCAATTTTTAAAACTATTTTCGTTTTGACTCAAATTCGCACAGTAGGTGATTTTTAATATTCTAAGCATGTTTCTCTTCTATGACATACTTAAATTATGTTCCTAAATATGACTTATACTTGAATGATGTATATATGGTGTCCTACCGGCTAATAGTGCATGAATAGTACTCTACCGGCAAAAAAAAAAAAAATTATTATCATTTTTCATATCTCTACATCCTTTCTCCCTTAAAAAAATTTTGTCCCGAAATTTAGAAATGTACCTCTATGAATAAACAACTCTAGATACCTCTCGCGGACTTCAGCCTCACGCTCCCAAGTAGGCTCTTCGACCCCGTGATGGTTCCAAAGAACCTTGACCAAAGGGATGGTCTTGCCCAGCAAAACCTGGTCCCTCGAGTCCAATATCTCCATTGGCCTCTCATCATATGAAACATCACCCTCCACATGAAGATCTACCCAATCTAACACATGTGAAGGGTCGGGCTCGTACTTCCTCAACATTGACACATGAAAGACATCATTTACCCCCGATAGCTGTGGCGATAATGCTAGCTTATAGGCCACCTCACCAACCTTTGCAAGGATCTCAAATGGTCCTATAAACCGGGGCTACCTTGAGAAATACATGTCCCCAACATCAAATGATAGAGGTCGTCGCCTCCTGTCTGCATAACTCTTATGGCGACTCTGTGAAGTCAATAGACGCTGTCTAATCAGTTGTATCTTGTCTGTGGTCTCACGGACTATGTCAGGCCCTAAAGCAACTACCTCCCCTACCTCAGTCCAACATATCGGTGAACGACACGGCCTACCATACAATGCCTCAAAAGGTGCCATCTCAATACTAGACTGATAGCTGTTGTTGTACGCAAATTCTACTAAAGAAAGGTGATCTTCCCATCTACCCCTGAAATCCATAACACATGCTCTAAGCATGTCCTCAAGTATCTGAATAGTATGCTCTGACTGGCCATCAGTCTGAGGGTGGAAAGCAGTACTAAATAGTAGCTGAGTCCCCAAGGTTGTTTGAAGACTCTGCCAAATCGTACAGTGAAACGTGGGTCTCTATCTGAAACAATGGAAACAAGAATCCCATGTAGTCGTACTATCTCTCAGATATACAACCTACTAAGAACATCCGCTGAATCATTCGTTCTAATCGGTAGGAAATGTGCGGACTTCGTCAACCTATCAACAATAACCCAAACTGCATCGTGACCTCTAGGTGACTTCGGAAGACCCATCACAAAGTTCATGGTAACAAACTCCCACTTCCACTCAGCCACTGGCAATGGCTGTAACAAACCCCCAGGTCTCTACTGCTCAGCCTTAACCTGCTGGCATGTGAGACACCTCGATACAAATTGTGCCAAATCCCCCTTCATCCCCGTCCACCAATACTGGCGGCGTAAATCATGGTACATCTTAGTGCCCCCTGGGTGTACTGCTAGGCGTGAATGATGAAAATCTCTAAGGATATCAGCCCTAAGAGGCTCTGGAACAAAGACTCTACCCATATACCTCAGGCTAAGGTCAGAATGAACTGCCCATCCCTCAAAGCCCTCGGCACTTGCAACTCGTGCTCGAATCTGCCCTGCCTCTGTGTCCTGTAATTGTGCCTCAATAACCCTACTCAACAGCGTAGGTTGTGCACAAACACTGAATAGTGTGGCATGTCCCTCAGACTTGGTAATGTCTAAGTCAAACTCACCAATTTCTCCCATCATCTCTCACTCCCTAATAGCAATACTAGCTACAGTGCTCCTCGGTCTCCTACTAAGTGCATCCGCTACCACATTGGCCTTTCCAGGATGGTACTGAAGGTCAAAGTCATAGTCCTCCATATACTCCATCCATCTCCTTTGCCGAAGGTTCAAGTCCTTCTGCGTGAAAATGTATTTGAGGCTCTTGTGATCTGAGAACACCTCAAACCTCTCCCCATATAAGTAGTGTCGCCAACTCTTAAGTGCAAAAATGACGGCAGCTAACTCTAAATCATGTGTGGGGTAGTTCTGCTCATGATTCTTCAACTGACGAGAACCATAGGCTACCACTCTACCCTCCTGCATCAACACACAACCTAATCCCTCTCGTGAAGCATCATAATAAACGGTATAGCCAATACCTCCCTTAGGTATAATCAGGATAGGTGCAGAAGTCAACCTTTTCTTCAGCTCCTGAAATGAATGCTCATAGTCATCTGTCCACTCAAATCTAATGCCCTTGCGCGTCAGATGAGTCATCGGCGCAGCAAGACGAGAAAACCCTTCCACAAATCGACGGTAGTACCCTGCCAATCCTAAGAAACTCTGAATCTCAAACACACTCTTCGGCCTCTCCCAACTCATAACAGCATCAATCTTAGAAGGATCCACATATACCCCACTACCTGACACAACATGGCCTAGAAACTGCACCTCCTGAAGCCAAAACTCACATTTCGAGAACTTAGCAAATAAACGGTGTTCCCTCAAAATCTGTAACACAATCCGTAGGTGAAAGGCATGCTCATCCTCAGAAGGAGAATAAATCAAAATATCATCAACAAACACCACATCAAACTGATCTAAATAAGGACTAAAAATGCGATGCATCAAGTCCATGAATGCCGTCGGGGCATTCGTCACACCGAATGGCATAACCACGAACTCATAATGGCCATAACGAGTGCGAAAGGCCGTCTTCGCCACATCCTCCTCCCGTACTCTCAACTGATGATACCCCGATCTAAGATCAATCTTCGAGAAACATCTCGAACCCCTAAGCTGATCAAACAAGTCATCTATCCTTGACAACGGGTACTTGTTCTTGATAGTGACCCGATTCAGCCTCCTATAGTCCACACACAAACGTAATGTCTCATCCTTCTTTTTCGCAAATAGTGCTGAAGCACCCCACGGAGAAGTACTAGGACGAATAAAACCCTTACCCAGCAAATCAGTCAACTGCTCCTTCAGTTCTCTCAACTCAGCTAGAGCCATACGGTAAGGTGGAATGGAAATAGACATGGTGCCTGGGATAAGCTCTATCGTAAACTCTATCTCTCGTCTCGGTGGTAGACTAGTCAAATCATCCGGGAGTACATCTGAAAAGTCATCCACTATAGGTGGTAACACACTTTCTGTAGTCCTACACCCATCTACTACCAAACTAGCCAACATGTAGCATTGACCTCCCCAACTCCTCGAATCATACAAGGGTGGAACTAAAAAATCCCCACGATCTCCCGTGAAATAAAAGCTATCTCCGTTAGGAGTACACATTATCACTCTCCCCCTATAGCAATCTATACTTGCCCGGAAAGCAAACAACCAATCTATCCCCAAAATAATATCAAAACCAGACATGTCAAGTAGAATGAAGTCAAAATAAAGAATGCGATCAGCTATCTCTATCGGGAAATCTCTACAAATCCTCGTCAATATCACACTACCCCAAACTGGGGTGTCAACATGCAATGACGGATCTAACTGATCTATGTCCAAACCCAATGTCATGGCAAGCATGGTAGATATGAATGAATGAGATGCACCCGAGTCTATCAGCACGCTAACCCATGAACTAAACACAAGGAATGTACCTCGAACCACTAAAGGTCCAGAAGTAGATGTCTCTGGTGTGGCCACAGCGTAAACACGACCCTGAGTAGTCTAGCCTTGCCTACCTCCCCCTATCTGTCCCTGCTGACCTCCACCCCTATGTCCGGGAGCTCCAACACTCTGTGCAGAGGGTGCAGACTGGAAATATGGTGTCGGAGGGTCTATGGCCTAACTGTGGTTGTCATAGAGGCACCTGAGTGTGCTGATAGTAATGTGGCCTCTGCGAGCTCTGTGAAGTCTGCCCCTAAGGACAGTTGGCTCTGACATGGCCTGCCTGGTGACAGGTGTAGCAAAGTTGTGGAGTTCTCCACCCTTGACCCTGTACTGGTGGTGGAAATGTCCCCTGGCTCGATCCAACTCCGCGCCCTTGGCTGGGATCCCTCTGAGGGCAATCGGACATTCTATGGCCGGGCTGCCCACACTGATAACAAGTAAGGGGCCTTTGAGGTACTCCCCCTTGGAAAGAAGTAGACATAGGAGGTCGAGGAGCTAAAAACTAGGCAGGTTGCTACGATGTCTGTGCAAAAGAAGTACTCGTCCTGTACCTCTTCGTCGGTCCCCTACAAGTGTAAACTGGGACAGATGTAGAAACCTAAACTGTAACTGCCCAACTCTGCGTCCGGGACTCTCTAATCCCTCTAAGGTCGGCCAACTCCCTCTCAACCTTGGTGGCCCTCATCATTGCCTCATCGTATGTCTCCATAATATGGCCTGCCAGTCTATCCCTGATGGAGGTCTTTAATCCCCTAACAAAGTAAAGGACCCTCAGTCGTTCCTCTCGAATAACATGTGGGGCAAATCTCCCCAATGCAGTAAATCGAGACTCATACTGAGTCACCGTCATGTCTCGTTGTAGGAGAGTCATGAACTCATCCATATACCCAATTCGCGCAGTCTCAGAAAAATAGTGGTCATTGAACATGGCAACAAAGGCATCCCATCCCTCCCCGAAACTATCAATCCGGTGAGTAGCTATTCTCCACCACTGACTAGCCAAATCAGTAAATTGAAAAGAGGCACATCTGATCCTCAAATGGGGCTCTATGATCCCCTGTGAGTCCAGGATTCTAGTGATATGCTCTAACCACTCCTCAGCTACTAGTGGGTCGGGTTGTCCGAAAAATCTAGGAGGTCCCATCCTCTGGAATACCTTCATCACGTAGGTATCCCTGGTCTCGCCACCTGCAGTCCTGGTCTCCTGTACGGCGTAAAAACACTCTAGTAAAATGGTCGCCATATCTCTGACGCCAATGGTCTGCTCCACCTCCTCTGCTGGGGCAAGTGCAGGAGTAGGAGTGACGGCCTCCTCAGCTATGCTATGAGTAGGAGCAGTAGCTCGGGGCCTACCACTCCACGGTGGTACTGTTGCTCTAGGCCTACCACGCCTAGGTACTACAGTTCTGGCATGAGTCCTCTTCGGTGGCATGTGTCTACAAGTCCAATAGGCATTTAAAAATTAATACCTCTTTTCACATCAGACATAGGCATTTAAAAGAAGAAAAAGCATATACATGTCAACAACTCACACTTCACAAGCAACAACTACAACATGTCTTAATAAACACCAAACAAGTTCTTACACTTAACATAATGCTCACCAAAATTTAAAACCATGTGTAATGGCCCTATCGTGTTCAATAATATTCCACAGTCTCTAAGTATTTGAACTTAGGCTCTGATACCAAGTTGTCACGCCCCGAATTTTTACAAAACCGGGGAATGAGGGAAAAAGAATAAGAAAAGTAAATGAAAGTTTATTAGGTTGGATAAATTAATTTCTCATTCATTTCTCACGTTTTCCCAAAATTTTCAAGTCATTTTTCTTCCATTCTTAACCTATTCTTTCAAGATTTCTCAACCCCCTCTTTGACATCTTTCCCACTTATTTGAAATGTGTTTTTCGCACTTAACACATCTTTTAATTTTTCATAAAAATTTGACATAACCTCCTTTGTTTTCCAAGCTTTTTTTTCACCTAATATTCACAATATTTCAAGTTATCACAATCCACCTCACTCGGTGGCCACAACCCATGTAAATTAAACATGCATCCCTTATTCTAAACATATACATATAATTGTCCCAATATACATATATGATGCTCATTAAATAAAAACATCCTAAATATCAATTGGGTTTACACCCTTACACTTTAAAATGGCCCAAGATATATAATCAATTACTTTTTCAAATTAAAATACAAGTCATTTGGGCTTATGCTCATACATACAAAATATTCTCCAAGGGCCAAATATTCATTCAAGCCCCTTTGCTCTCCTTCCTTTAAGACTTCCTCAAGTCTCAAGTACCAGGAGACTCATCTGTAATATGATATCCCACGAATGGGTCAGCTCAACTGCTGGTATGACAAAATACTAATACTAGGAACAAATTTAAGGCGTGACATGTGTAAGTGTACATTTTAAATGCTATAACCCCGTAATCCCTCAATGCTATACAATGTCAATATGCATGACACACCTATGTAACTCTATGCCACCCATGTCTCGCTTCACGGTCCGCCCCCGTCAGCCCGCGAGTACTGTCATTGGCCAGATTTTGGGTTTTTCACCACAGGATCTACACCCTCATAATGCATAGCACCAAGTGCTCAACACACACTATGTTCCAAGGTTTCATGTATGCCAAGATGTCTTGATTTTTTTTCAATGTGAATTGTATGAAATATTTCATCAAATACCTTGTCTACATGAATATAAAACACCATTCAATGGATTGAATATACAATTAAGCTTCACATTAATTACATTCACAATTTCTCAAAGCAACTAAAAATACACAAACAGCCAATTCATCATAACTCTCAAACCATAAAAGTTTTTCTACATGAACA
>CM042197.1:14375633-14386445 GCA_023539305.1 Ilex asprella | reverse complement strand
CGACTCAGCAGAAGTGCATTCAGGTACGTGTAGACGTTCATGTCTAAGTATATATATATTTTTAAAGAGATCTATATATGAATACAGATAGATATGAGAGAGAGAATTTTAATGTTAGTAAAACTCCTAAAATTTAGAAATTGTTAGTTTTCAAATTTATTTTAATTAAACATAACTACTAGGGATATTTTGGACAATGGAGATTAAAATGGATTTAATATTAAACAAGTTTCATTGATGGACTTATCACCAAATAAGTCCATGAAGGGGGACCGGCATCCAAATTTTTCTAAATTTTAAGCCCTTAGTTCAGTTGCATGTTTTGAAGCCCTTTGAATGGACTAAGTTTTTAAAGGTCCAATGCATTTCGCAAGTTCTATATATATTCTTCTAAAAAGGCCTAAAATGTAGCAAAACTTTCTAAAATCACCTAAAAAATAATGACTTATCTATATACTACTTAAAAATGTCAACATTTATAAAAAAAAATTGATTTCTTAATTTATCCTTAATTATTATTATAAAGTCAATTCTTCCCACATATTACTTTCATCTAATTTTTAATTTTTATACCTATTTGATTTTTAAATTTTTTTGGACTCTTATATAAGTAGAATTTGACTTCTAACTTCTTGTGTAGTCATTTATTAGTAGTACGCTTACATACAATTTTTATATCTATATCTATTTATATAAAAAAATTAAGTACAATCTTTATTCTATTATTGTATACATGTTGTTGGTCGGCCGAATTTTACTATCATATTTGATTTTTTTTTTGTATGTAACAATATTATAATACAAATAATAGGTTACAATTTAATCAATCTATTTGACAAAAAAATAGAATAATATATTTAGATGTGCAAATACTTAAGAATAACAATCTTACAATGACTCTTTTTTAGTATCATTTGACTTCTAAATGAGTATGAACTCATATATATATCTATTTATATAAATAATTAAAGTCCAATTTATATTCTATTATAATATACATGTTGACGGATTGAATTTCACTGTCAAATATATGTCAAATAAATCACAAATATAATCTAAATTTTTTATTAAAAAATATTATTTAAATATATTCACATGCACCGCACGTCATGCATTACTAGTAGCATTAAAAGTAACAATCACTCTAAATCCATTTCTCTCTCTCTCCCTCCTACTCTCACTGCTTTCTCTTTATTCCTATCTCTAATTCTCCCACTCTCTCTTAAAAAATGTAGCAATTTATTCTATTTTACCATCCGAAGCTCACAATTTGTACCATTCTATTCTATCATCTAATCCCATTCAATCCTAAAACCCCTAAAAAGTTAGAACTAAATTGCCCAACAACTCCCTATAAAATGATATTAATAGGAACTTCAGGTAAAATTGTCCCTTTAGACTCTAATTTATGTTGGGCCGCCCTTGATAACTACTAATATTTAAATAATACAATAATATAGGTAAATATGTATAGTATTATGAACATAATTAAACTTGAAAGAAGTTAGTATGTTTGGACAAAGAAAAAATAATTTGCAAAAATAATCACCTGGAGAAAAAATAATTTGATGTTTAGTCTTAGTAAAAATTCAATTATAAATAAATTCCATCGTATAAAAAACGTCAAATATGACTTTGATACATAAATGTAACACCCCAAAATACACCCTGGACGGCATTACATTCAATAACCCTTCATACCATGAGAGCACTAAGATAAGCCATCAATAAAGAAAACTTCATAACAATACTTCATAACATTTACATCAATATCCCAAAAGAAATATGTCATATTTGGCTTTTACATTCTCAACGAAAATTTACTATTATAGCGCAGCGGAAATTACAAAAGAAATCTATACTATACAGTGTTTCAAAATAATATTTTAGTCTAGAACCAAAAGTAAACGACATCTCTAGATGTCCCACTCGGGATTCAAGTATCCCTCTAGTGAAGCCTCTCCAAGGTACGACCCGTTAGCACCGAGCCATCCTCTGGCCCAACATCTGAAAAAGGTTCAACTGTAAGATGTGAGCACGAAGCTCTGTAGAAAAATTCTCGCAAACCCATACAAGGTTTAGAAAAGCATATAAAACGATCGCTCTCATTTTTAACATAACATAGATGCATAATTTGAAATAAAGCAGTGATATTTAAAAAGGATCTCAAGTTTATTTCAAAACATTACTTAAATGAATAAACAAGCAATCACACACCAATAATAATCATTAATGGTTATAAACAATTCCCAATAATTCTTTAGGTAGGTGGCATACTTTGTGGTAACCTCTACCTCTTTTTAGGTCACCGTGAATTCTCAAGTATCCTTACCGGGAACCTCTTGAGAATGGATGAGCATCCTTACATGGAACCTCTCACCAATCACTACATTATTTTCCAAACATCCGTACCGGGAACCTCTTGGGAAGGGGTGAGCATCTTTATAAGGAACCTCTCACTATAACGGACTTATTTCTCAAGCATCCTTACTAGGAACCTCTTGAGAATGGATGAGCATCCTTGCACAGAACCTCTCACCAATCCTTACATTGTTTTCCAAACATCCTTACTAGAAACCTCTTGAGAAGGGGTGAGCATCCTTACAAGGAACCTCTCACTTATGTGCGTCACCAACAACCGAACCAAGCCCACAATTTCACAATTATCCCAATTTACAAGCATTTATTTAAAATCCCAAAAGATATCATGCAACAATTTCATAACCAACCAAGAAAAGTACATGAGATCACAATAGCATCATTTTATGGTTTGATATGAAACACTAAGGTTTTGAAATCAAGAATTAAGAACAATGTAGAGAAAAGTTCATCCCTCTTGAAATCTAGGGTTTTTAATCAAGGAAAATGATTCAAGGGTTAATCAAATAATAATCTTGTTTATATCATGGTAATAGTCACAAAGGTATTAAGAAACAATGATTATATAGCCTACATGTGTAGTTTTAATGTGAAAAGATTACATATATATATAGGCTCTAGCCTCAATGTAAGTGAGTGAGAGAAAACCCCTACCTTGAATCCAAGAGTTTTAAGCTAACCCAAGCTCCAAATATCTCCTTCTTGTCTTCTCTTAGGGTTCCAAGAGGTGTGGGTAAAGGTGTAGTACAAGTGTAGAAGAAGAGAGGAGAAGAATGGTGTTCTTGAGAAATTTCGGTTTTGATTTCTATGGGGTGTAAATCTATCTTGATCTATGTGTTTTGATCTTCCTCTCTTTCTCTCCCAAGCTATCTAGGGTTTATAATGGTGTATGGACGACTAAAGAGGTGGCCTAAAGTATTTATAGGCCCAAAAATGTGACCTAGATCGCTCCCCAAAAGGGCCAGAAATTTATCAGGCGTATCGGTACGCGTACCGGTACACTGAGGCTACTGGAGTGCTGCGTACCGGTACGCTTCAGCGGGCAGATTTTTGGTTCAACTTCCAAGGCAGTTTTGACCCATTTAGAGGTCGAATTGAAAAATATTCATGAAATACACTTTTGTAACCCTGGATGTCTACTATCTACTGTAAAAATTTCAGATCAATTTGACTTAAGGATAAAAAGTTATGGCTAAAATACTCAAAATATTTTATACCCAAAATTTACATAATTGGTATTTTTATTCCGGAGTACTTCCAAGCTTCCAATGCACCTCATATTACCTCTCCCAAGGTTTTCGACCTTCCGGATTCAATGTAACCATTATTTTGACCTAAGAACATTTAAAAACTTATCTAATAACTATTACCAATCTCAAACGCCTTTGAAACTTAAAATTCTCAAATCCATTTGTCTCCAAATTATTCATTTCTAATGTTTTAACCTATGTGATTCATTCTTACATCATTATACATATCCTGTTTTCACAACAATTATCTACCATATAACTATATACATGTATAAAAGAAAATGCGGGGTGTTACAATAAATCAATGGATATGTATTAAAAAAAACATCCTTTTTCCGTTCATTTTTTTGTCAATGTCTTTGTTTATGATGAAGTTGTGTAAAAATTTGATACCATGTTGTGTCATAATTTCTGTATATAAGATGTAGCCCTCTAAGCCTAACATTCTACTTTCATCCCTAGAAAAAACTTCTGATCATTACTCTTTGAGAGTGGAACAAAACAGAGAAACACAATATAGATGAGATTATGTCATTCATCTTGAAAGTTTATATTCACGGATGTGGTGCAACGGCAAAAGTTCAATGTAAACGACAAACTTACAAAGAATTCTCGAAATGAAATAGTATTCTTCATTGTAACACCTGTTTACAATTTAATTGAAATGAATTTTCAAAAAAAAAATCCTAATTTTCAGATTTTCTAAAAAGAGTTATTGAAGTTTGCATCTGTGGCGTTGTCCACAAACCCCTACACATCTTTGTCCATGGGCTCCAAGCCTAGGCTATCGAGCAAGATCAATGTTCCAAGTAACCATGACATTTTTTCAAATAAAATTCAAAAGTGGTTAATCAGAATGAAATACACAGCATGAACAATAGATAATTCAAAAAAAAAATGGTTAATGTATATTGTTTTTCCATTAAATTGAAAAAATAATCTCACTCCTTCGGAGAGATGCAATATATGCCAGCTAAAATGAATCCCATTATGAACCTGAGAAATTAGTTCTCATCCTATTCTATACACCGAATAATTGATGAGCAAAAAGGCAACAAATTATGCACCGCCATCCCATGTCATACTTTCCACTGGCTTATTAGGAAACTATATGACCCTGCAATTAGACGATAAAGAAAACAATTAGTTTATGCCCCTTAGATTTATAAATACAGCTAATTTCGTATTTGAAAGTTCAACTAGGAAAAGAAAGAATAAAAGCAGTCAGTCAGGTAGGAAGAAAAGATCATGGGACAATTGGCTTGACGATTGTCAAACTACCGCCAATTATGTTACTTAGAACTAAATTAGTTATTTAATTGATTGATCTAATTCATTGTAGTCATTATCTTAGATTAAAATGTATTGGAGTTAAATAAACTTGGAGTGGGAGTGAGAATGAGAAAATTGGAATTTTTTACCGAAAATGAACCAGCTACCAGTAGAATCCTCACGAGCTATCGGTAGCTCGTGGCTGAATGGATGGAACAACATAAGGTTAGCTACCAGTAGAAGAAGCATTTCCTATCGGTAGAAGTTTTTCAGAAGGGTCTGTTTCTAGTAGAAAACTCACGAGCTACAGGAAGTTCAAGCCCAAAATCTAAAAAACGAGGGTTTTAAACCCAAGTTTTCGAGAAAACCCTTTATCTAGCTCATTGATCTCCTTTCCAAAAACACTCTCTCCTCTCTCAAAACCCTCCAAACATTCAAGGAAACCTTGGACATCCTTCATCTCCATCAATTTTCTCCCTCAAATTTTGATTCCCCTTAATTTCCTTTCACTTCCCTAACTCTTTTCTCTTAAAAAAAACCCAAAACCCTCCTTTATCCATAAAACATCACCAACTCCAAAGTTGTGATTTTCACTCAATGCTTGGATTTTGGAATAAGTTAAGTCTCCACCTTCATGTTTTGGTATTTTTGAGTTATTTTGGAGTTGGGTATTACCGTTCTTCACCCTAGGGGCATTTTTTTATTTTGATGGCCTACACCAAATAAACGGGCCCAATCTAAAGCACTAGAGGGAAAGATCAATAAACTTGCCTGGTAAACTAGAGTAGGGGTGGCTTAAGGCAATTGGAGACTTAAAGTGAAAATACTAAATGAAGTTTTTTTTTAATTTTTAATATTAATTTTTTTAATTTATTATATGAGAGAGACCAAAGAAAAACGTATTAGTGTTACTAAAAAATTATTTTAGCTTTTATTTTTATTTTTTTATCAGAAAAGAGTTTAATTTTAACTTTTTTTAATGTTTTGTACTAATTTTTACATAGAGAGAGAGAGAGTAGGAGTAAATTTGAGTTGACTTTTGAGTACTTTTTATTTTTTCAACTTATAATTTTTAGATTTTTAATGTTATGAATTGAATCGTGATCCCAAATTATTACAATAAAAATGTTAATTCTATTTAATATTTTGGGACTTTTTTTTAGGGTTTAAAATTTTAAATTTTAATTTTTTTATGGGTTAATAATATACCTAAAAATTTGGGGCCTTCTAAAAAATTGGGGTCTAAAGCCCATGCTTTTTTTTTTAAAGCTGTTGAGCCGGCCTAAACTAGAGGGAAAATGCTATTTTTATGACCCAATCTACGTACATAATCAATTATAATCCAACTTTGAAATTCACAAAACTAATCTGTAATAAATTAGGTCATGGAATAAATTACAGAATTACCTTAAATTATTTGTAGAAATAAGTTAAGGAGTACTTATCTCAGATTATGGAGGAAGTCAAACGTAGTATATTATAATTGGAAATTATAGGTTTTTTGAGGAAATCAAACGTAACACACTGACTGCAACTTACCAATTTAAATACAATATTCTTTACGTTTGTTTTCATTGTCCTTGTCATTTCTTGACTTTGGATGCTCCCAGAAAAAAAAAAAAACTATTCAAAAATTAGTTGAATATGCTTGAGTTATACTTATGATTGAATATATTTCTCCGTTGAATAACAAGCTCAAGCGTTTCTTTCTTTTCTTTTTATAAGGATGACTGACATAAAATTAGTTCGTTCACGTCTTCTTGAATGGTTGGAGTCAAATGGTGGATCAAATTCTTGAACTCTTTACCATTAAGTTAGAAGTTTAGGGAAGAATGAATATAGACTAAGGTCACGGCTCACTTCTCAGAAAACAAAGATTTACTTATGTACTTTCTTGAAAAGAAAAAAGATGAAAATATAAATATATAGATATTTACCTCAAAGATAGTATTGATGGTTGAAATCAATAACAGATTGCTGCTGAGGCAGAAGAATACCAAGAGAACCATTTTGTCTCTCTTGCCTTAGTTTCTCCATATTTTGGACAGCAAAACCATGTTGGCATGAATCTACCAAAGAATTCCCATTATCATGAATATAATTATAAGCATCCTTATTAACCACTCCACCAAAATCCATCTTACCATTACTATTCCATCCAATAAAATCTGGTGTTGATTTGTGCGCCAGACCCTCTAGTAGTGGCACTTGACATTGGCTTTTATACCGTTTAAGTTCCTCATAAAGCTTCATGTACTCACCGAACGAACCGAGCACGGGATCTTTTTGTCGGCATAAAGCTTCCCATATGAGTGAATCTGATGCACGTTTCCGATCTTCTTCCTTGACATTCTTAACCATTTTTGTTAAATTGCTAACTCCAAACACCTTGTGGACGGCCTCAAATTCTCGAGTTTTATTCACCGGAAAAAGATTTGCTAATGTACAATCATCGTTGCACTTCTTTCTTTGATGCTTGCATGATGCACAAGCAGGCGTGCCATTATTCCTTTGCATCTTAAATCAACTATATCAATTGAACAACAAAAACCAAATTCGTTTATTATTAGCCAGAAACATCAAAATATAAACCAAATCTATATAACATCAATTGATGAAAAATTAGAAAGAATATGAGTAAAGAACACACCATATATACTCTTATTTCCAAAAGAATGAAAAGAGTGCCTATATAAAATAACACTACATCTCAAGATCAGTAGAGAATTGACGGAAAGCGTAGAGACTGCACAAAAAGATTGCTACTCTAAAAAACAATGGATTTTTATGTGTAGTTGATAATGTTGTAGGTAGATCACATGAACATTAAAGTTTGAAGGTAATTATAGGATTGAAAATCGATAGTTATGGAAAGAGAGATCTGCCTCGGTATAGTAATTGCTATAAAATTACAGCATGTGTATGTAGGGAGAATATAGCGTGTAAAGAAAGTTACTTATGAAACCAAAACTTGCATTGAAGTTTAACGTAGGCCAATTGTGTGGACTTTATTTATGGCGGTTAGAGTTCCAACACGAGGCAGAATGCAAAAGCCCAAGACGGTGAATGTTCTGACTAATAGGTTTTGTTTTTGATAGGGTGTGGCTTTTTTTATAAATGGATGAGGTGGCAATAGTTGTATGAGATATCGATTAAAATTCATTTTCAGAAGAATGTGCGGCGAGCCCATTGGCCATATTGTAAAGACAATTTCTGGACTCTTTATCAAATTCACATTTAGTGAATTTCTATTATCTATTCTTACATTTTTTTTCTATGCTTACATTTGAGGAATTAGATGAAAATACTCACATTTATAAGTAATAGTCATGCAGGATGTGGCACGTGAACAATTTAAATAATATTTTTTTGTTGAATCCACGAAAATATAATTTTTATGTGTAATTAACGAAAAATTTAGTATCAAAAAATTAATGTATATTTTATTTCTTATTAAAACTAATTATAGAAAATAATTAAATATAATATATATTTGATCTTAGAATCCAAATTAATAACAATATGTAAATAACAATATAATATAGATTTATCTTTGTTTCTTCATATAGATAGACATAGATATAAAAATTTTTATGTAAGTGTACTACTTATAAAGGAGTTCAATAGAATTTAAAAGTCAAATATTACTTATAAAAGAGTTCAAAAGAACTTGAAATCAAATTACGTATGAAAATAAAAAAATATGACGGCATAAGAATATAATTAATTTTATAAAAATTAAACTAGTAATACACGATGTGCATTGCACATGAACATATTTAAATAATATTTTTTTGTTAAACTTAGCAAAAATATAAATTGTATGTGTAATTGAATTAAATAAATAAATTATGTGCTGGAGAATTAATTCTTATTTTAATTTTTACTAAATCTAGTTATTAATCTATACATGTATTATATTGTAATTTGAGTTACTATTGTAATTAAAAACCTAAACTTATAAAAATAAGTACAGCAAATGGCTAGAGATCTAATGCTATATGGTAAGTAGGGGGCGTCCATGGGCTGTGCCAGGCCAGAGTAGGCTCGTAAATATTTTTTTGGGCCAAGTCTTGGTAGGATATGCTCAAGCCCATATCAAGATGAATTATCAAGCAAGCCGAACCAAGAAGGGGTAGAGTACCCGCAGCCCAACGGGCCTTGCTTGCTTGCTGGGTGGGCATTTTTTATATATATACAATTTTATTTGAACAAATTTCACTTAATATTTTTGTAAATTATGTTTTTAAATTAAAAGTATAGTCAAAATGAATAAAAAGTAAATAATGAATAATTTTATTTATGAATATGAGGAGAACCTATATTTTTTTTCTTTTTTTTTAATTGAGCATTGAATGCACTTACTTTTTTTTTAGAAGCATATATTGTCACCAAACTTACAAAGTTTCAATGATCAACTTTTTTTTTTAAACAATTGTGTGGAAGGGTAAATGGGCTCGCGTAGGCTCTTGGGCCACATTTTTGCAAGCAATCTCATGGGCCAGGTTTCAGGTTTGAGGGTAAGTTCAAGCCCTCTCTTAAAGGATATTGGGCTTGGGCTTGGGTTCGGGTTCGGGTTCGGGTTCGGATGAACCAACTATCAGGCTTATCAGGCTTCGAGCCTATTCTTTCGGGCCAAGTAATGGGACCCATGGGCCAACCCGACTCATGGACACCCCTAATTGTAAGAAGATTGTTGATATGACATGAAAAGAAAAATGATGACATTAATAAGGATATGTGGGGTATGATTGGCTTAATATTATTAAATAGAGATAAAATAGGACCAAAAAATTTTCATATATGTTAAAATTTATAACTAGTATAGATATAAATAGATAGATAAAAGACATTTGGCTCTCTATGTGAGTCTTGCCCTCTCTATTCCCATGGTCAATAAGTGGATTCATGAACCATGTGAAGAGGAAGGTTCAATGGAGAAGTAGTGGATCTTGAGGGTTGGATAAAATTCCAATCAAGTTGGATTTTACCTTCCTCAATGAGGTTTTGAACAAAATGCCTAAGAGCTATGATATTTGGTTTAAACATTAGGAAGGACTAGATTGGACAAACTCATCTATCTCATACCCATTCATGTGGACCTTAGACTAATTATAATAATAATGTCTCATTATCCCATGTTTGTTCAAGTATTAAGAAGTAGTGGACCTTGTATTTATCTCATCAAATACTTTTTCCGGATGAAATATTGAATGATGGTATAAACATTAAATTACTAAATAACCCTCTAGATGACAAGTGATATTTATATCCTAGATGTTCTTGAGTGTAAAAATGTATTTTGCACAAATACTAACCAACCGGAGTATTTAAACCCACCCAATAGGTGAGGTTATTAAATAGACTATATGTGGGTTTAGAAACACTATTCATCTGGGCCGGAAATATTTTTAGGTGATAATAACGGACTCAAAATATGTATCCAAACAGGGGTATAATTGAGATAAGGTGGGCTCAGACACATTCTTCTAATCCCTTATTTTTAATACCTAAAGCAAAGTGCTATACCCAACATATAAGATATAATGATTGAATTTTCAATCTTGGAGGCATAACCTAGAGGCTTAGGTTCTGGAGGTGTTCGGTTGATAGGTAGGCAAGTCCATCATATTTAATACACTTTATTGTCAAAGAGAACCTAGTCCGTAAAAGAAGTCAATTGTCGGCGCCGAACCAGGCACCCTTCCTAAACTAGAAGACATAACAAAAGTAGCGATTTGCAAGAGGGGATCGGGAACGTCTTTATTTTCCTACTAGTGCACTACTCACTACAACAAAAAGCATTTTTTGCAATGGTTTTTTTGCGACGATTTCAAATTTGTCTCTAAAAGTTTACTATTAGTGACGATTTTACTATTTCCTCGCAAATTTCACTTTTGTCAACTTTTTT
>CM042197.1:14344775-14356687 GCA_023539305.1 Ilex asprella | reverse complement strand
CAGGAACTCAGCCACATGAAGGAGGCAGTAAGGAATAAGGCACCAGTGACAATGGACGCCCTGGTTTAGTAGACAGAATCCCCCTTTACTACCGGGGTACTGCATTTTCCTCTACCTCCAAAATTTAGAATGCCGCAAATAGACTCATTTGACGGAACAAAAGATCCCATAGATCATCTTAATACCTACAAGAACCAAATGGAGCTACATGGGTATCAAGACCTGTGCGCTGTAGAGCCTTTGCAATCACGCTAAAAGGTTCTGCTTTCGTGTGGTTTAACAAACTCCCACTGGCCTCCATCTCATCCTTTAAAGAGCTCTCGGTGGCCTTCGTGTCCCACTTTATAGGGGCCCGAATCTACAGGAAGCCGAGCTATTATCTCCTAAATGTGAAACAAGGGCCCGAAGAAAACCTGAGGTCCTATGTCCAAAGGTTTAACTCGGAGTCATTAAAGGTGGACGTCCCAGACGAGAAATTTGCCATCACCGTTTTCATAGCCGGGCTGAGAGTGCAATCTAAAGATTTGATATTTTTCATCTCTAAAAACCCCCCAAGCCAGCATGTCCAGAAAGATAAAAGGCACGAAAAGAAGAAAAAGGACCTAAGTCCCAGAAGGGAGAAAGAAAGGAGACGGAAAAAGTCTCCAAGAAGAGATAGAGATCCCTCCCCCAAGAGGAAGGGAGACGTTAGAGATTGCCTAGGACCTCTGCATCCAGGCTTACAGCCTAGATACGTACCTCAGGAGCTCCCACCGATTATCGCAGCCATATTACAGATCCTCTATGAGGTACAGCATGAGAAGTTCTTAAGGTGGCCACCCCGGATGAAAGCGGATCCAACGAAGAGAGATCCCACGAAATACTGCGATTACCACTGGGATCATGGTCATCACACTGATGATTGCATTCAGTTGAAAAAGGAGATTGAGTTCCTAATCCAGCGAGGACAGCTGCGTCGTTTTGTAGCCCATGACAACCAAGACCGAGCTCTCCCACCTCCGCCACCTCAACAGCAAGCGCCAGCACAACACCAGCTTCCTCTGGGAGAGATCAGGGTCATATCAGGAGGGTTTGCTGGGGGAGGAGAATCTAGCACTGCAAAGAAAGCCCATCTCGGAAGAATGAGATCAGGAGAACCCCTGGAGGTCGGAACTGTATCCAAGACTCCGCCCCTCAACACAACCATTACTTTCTCAGATTCTGATCTAGAAGGATTCCAACATCCCCATGATGATCCTCTAGTGATCAGAGCTGTAATGGCCAACAAAACGGTCCATCGAGTCCTGGTTGATAATGAAAGTTTAGTCGACATCATATTCGCATCGACATTCGATAAGATGGACATAGGGAGGGAGAAACTGGAGTCGATGTACACCCACTTGCTAGGATTCGTAGGGGAAAGGGTGTTACCCTTTAGGGCCATCCAGCTCATACTCACCCTGGGGGACCCCCTTATCAGGCTGCAATGACTGTCAAGTTCCTGGTAGTTGAAGCACCATTCGCCTATAACATGCTGCTAGGCAGACCCTGACTCAACTCTATAAAAGCCATCCCTTCTGCCTATCACCTAGTAGTGAAGTTCCCGACGGAAAATGGGATTGGACTGGTCCGCAGAAACCAGCGTATAGCGCGAGAGTTATATGACCTCAGTGAAGAAGAAAGATATAGAAAATATTGAATTAAATGAGCTCGATGTGAGGGATGAGCTGGATACCAGGCCAACACCGTCAGAAGACCTGGAGCCTGTACAGCTCAATGGAGAGCCGGAGCATCTCGTCTTTGTGGGATCCAAGCTAAATGCAGAAATCAAAGATCTACTCATTCAGTTCTTCAGGAAAAATGCTGATGTCTTCTCTTGGAAGCAAGAAGACATGGCATGCATAGACCCCACAGTCATTACGCACAAGCTCAGCGTAAGCCCCACCCCACTTGCAAGCCGGTTAAGCAGAAGAGGAGGAGCTTCGCCCCGGAAAGGCAAAAGGTTATCAACGAGGAAGTCAAAAAACTCCTCTTTGCGAAGGCCATCAGAGAGGTAGATTACCCAGTATGGTTAGCCAATGTGGTGCTCGTCAAGAAGACCAACGACAAGTGGCGGCTTTGCATTGACTTCACAGACCTTAATCGAGCATGTCCAAATGACAACTTTCCCCTACCCCGGATTGACCTCATCATGGACTTCACAGCGGGACATGAGCTACTCAGTTTCATGGATGCCTTCTCAGGATACAACCAGATCATAATAGACGAGAATGACCAGGAGAAAACCTCTTTTGTGATTGAACAGGGCACATATTGTTACCAGGTCATGCCGTTTGGCTTGAAAAACGTGGGAGCCACTTACCAACGATTGGTAAATAGGATGTTCCAAAAGCAGATTGGGACCTCCATGGAAGTTTACATTGACGACATGTTAGTTAAATCACTCAAAGTAGAGCTTCATATAGAGCACCTAGCTGAATCTTTCCAAATTCTAAAAGAATACAAAATGAAACTCAATCCTGCCAAATGTGCATTTGGAGTTTCGGCAGAAAAATTTTGTGGCTTCATCGTTAATAGCAGAGGAATAGACGCTAGCCCCGAGAAGGTAAGTGCGGTATTAGATATGCAACCCCCCTCAAACATAAAGGAGATCCAGCGTTTAACTAGAAGAATAACCGCCTTGAACCGTTTCGTATCCAGATCGAGTTATAGATGTCAGCCTTTCTTCCAGATCTTGAGGAAGGCCTTCCGATGGGATGCTAAGTATGAAGAAGCGTTCGTGGCTTTAAAGGTGTACTTGAGCTCCCCTCCCATATTGGTAAGCCCTTTGGAAGGGGATGTACTCACCCTTTACCTAGAGGTTTTGGATTTTTTAACCAGCGCGGCACTGGTTAGGGATCGAGACAGAGCTCAGCAGCCGGTCTACTACTGCAACAGAGCTCTGAGGGGGGCAGAAGAGAGATATCCAAAAATGGAGAAACTGGTTTTGGCTCTAGCAACGACAGCTAGGAGGCTTCGACCGTATTTCCAAGCTCAAACGATAGAAATCCCTACAGAACAGCCAATGAAGTAGGTACTGTACAGACTAGAATCTTCAAGAATACTTGTCAAATGGGCCATCGAGCTCAGCGAATTCGATATACGATACAAGCCGAGAACAACCATCAAAGGGCAGATTTTGGCAGATTTCATCGCAGAGTTCACAACGACTACACCCAAAGAGGCAACGCAGCTAGTGCCTGACCTCCCTGTCTGGAAACTTTCTGTAGACGGAGCTGCTAACGCCCAAGGAAGTGGCACCGACCTAATTCTGACCTCCCCAATGGAATAGATGTTGAATACGCACTCAGATTTGGGTTTAAAGCTTCAAACAACGAGGCTGAGTATGAAGCTGTTATTGTCGGGCTCAATCTCGCTTACTCTATGGAGGCAAGGCAGTTAGAGGTCTGCAGTGACTCTCAACTTGTGGTGAAACAGATAGAAGAATCTTATGAAGCTAGGGGCGAGAAGATAGTCCTATACCTGAAGAAAGTACAAGAACTAATCAAAAAATTTGTGCAAGTCAAGATCAAGCATGTCCCCAGGTCAAAAAATTCTCGAGCAGATGCTTCGGTGAAGTTAGCCACCGCCTAGCAGGAGATTTTGGATAGGATGATACCAATAGAGTACCTGGCAGAGCCCACAGTTGCAATAGAGGGAGGAGAAGTGCTCCCGATTTTAGCTCAGCCAAGCTGGATGGATCCCATCATGAGATACTTACAAAATGGAATCCTACCAGAAGATCCCACGGATGCCGCTAAACTAAGAACTAGATCAGCCAAGTTTTCTGTCTTACAAGGAAAATTGTACAAACGAGATTTTTCGACACTACTCCTCAAATGCGTAGGGAATGAAGACGCTAACTACGTACTCAAAGAGGTCCACGAAGGCATCCGCAGTAATCATATTGGAGCTCAGACCTTGGCAGGGAAAGCACTAAGGCAGGGATACTATTGGCCTACCATACTCAAGGACGCCACTGACATAATTAAAAAATTCAAGAGTTTCCAAGTGCATGCTAATATCTCTCACATACCGTCTGAGTTACTGACCTCGGTGGTGAGCCCTTGGCCATTCCAACAATGGGGTTTGGACATACTCTGGCCCCTCCCCATTGGTGTGGGGCAAACCAAATTTTCTATACTTGGCGTGGATTATTTCACCAAATGGGCAGAAGTCGAGCCATTAGCAACAATCACTGAGCGAAAAGTACATAATTTTGTTTGGAAATCAATAACCGAAAGTGGTATCCGATAACGGAAAGCAGTTTGACAATGCTAAGTTTAAAAATTTTTGTGCTGAGCTCGGGATAAAAAATTATTTTTCTGCCACGGCTCATCCCCAATCCAACGGACAAGTAGAAGTCACCATCAGAACCATAAAAACAGCTTTGAAGACCAAGTTAACAAATTTGAAAGGCAAATGGGTGGAATATCTCCCCGAGGTCCTATGTGCCTACAGGACCACGGCCAGGTCAGCGACCTAGGAAACCCCGTTTGCCTTGGCCTTTGGTACAGAAGAAGTAGCACCAGTCGAGGTAGGGCTCTTGTCACCTAGAACGGAGTTTTCAGATGCAAAACGCAATGATGAATCACTTCTAATAAACTTGGACCTATTGGATGAAAAAAGAGATCAGGCCCTGCGTCGCATCCGGGAATATTAGAAGAAAATAGCAAGGTATTATGACAGAAGAATCAGACGCAGAGACTTTAAGACTAGGGACCTAGTATTTAAGAAACTCCTACTTGCGAGAAAAGACCCAACTCATGGCAAGCTAGGACCTAATTGGGAAGGACCCTATGTTATATCAAGGGTGGTTAGGCCTGGGAACGAGTTGCAGATGGAGGATCGAAAAATCTTGCCCCACTCGTGGAACCCAGAACACCTCAAAAGGTTTTTTCAGTAAGTCTCTTTTGTAACCAATCAATTTGACAAATAAAACACTCAGTTTTTGATAAATAGTCTGACACCGAGTTAAAAGAGCTACAGAGCTCGCGATGAATTATTCAGTTCATAAATTAAAAGAGTTCCAGAGCTCGTGATGAACTATTCAGTTCATAAATTAAAAGAGCACCAGAGCTTGGGATGAATTATTCAGTTCATAAATTAAAAGAGCTCCTTAGCTCGCTATGAGCTATTCAGTTCATAAATTAGAAGAGCTCCTTAGCTCGCGATGAACTATTCAGTTCATAAATTAAAAGAGCTCCTTAGCTCGCAATGAACTATTCAGTTCATAAGTTAAAAGAGCCCCTTAGCTCTCTATGAGCTATTCAGTTCATAAAGTTAAAGAGCCTGGCAACTCGTAATGAATCGCTTAGTTTGTACAATAAAAGAGCGCCTTAGCCCAAGATGGACTACTCAGTTTGAGAAAAAAAAGAACACATTATCCAGTTCATAAGAATAGAGGCAAGATTGTGGAAATCCTAATGAAGTCCCTAGACCTTGAAAAACACATTTCACTACTCAGATCGAGAATTAAAAAGAAAAAAGCAGTTCAAACTATGCATGCCATGAAGTATCCAGAAAAGCAACGAAAAGAAAGGTTGTTCAAATTGCATCCAAAAACCACAGCTAAAATAAAGTTGCACAAAGAAGACCCTTAGAAGTTCTAATCGTCCCCCAAACGTTTCTTCAACACCTCCAGCTCTTCTTTCAAACGGACGTTCTCTTCCCTCAGCTCTTCCCTCTCCTTCTCGGTTTTTGAGAGTGAGTTGAGAAGTTTTGCTCCTACCGAAGAAAGCAAAATTGCGCTAAGAGAAGAACCAGAGGATGAAGGAAATTCACTCATTTTACACCTCTTTGAGGACGGTTCAACTCCTTCCTCCTCTTCCTACCCAGAGGGAGATAGGTCGGGCGAACTGCAATCAAAGTGGAAGTCAATAGAAGCTGCCACAGCACTGAACAAGAAAAGATTGTCAGACGTCATCAGTTCTGAAAAGACATTGGCATGGACTGCTTCACTTGCTCGATCCTTATAACCTCCAAATTTGCTTCATCAGTTTAAGTGATAATTGACGATGGTCATAAGTAAGTTGTGTGTCTTGAACATCATTCGTGCACATGCGAAAAAAGAGAAATTTACAGAATTCCTTGCTCTCATGTATTGACTGTATGCTCTTACTTTCAATTGCATTTTTAGTCCTACATAGATCTCATATACAGTATCGACACTTTAGAGAAAATTTGGACGCTTGAAATATTTTCTTTGGAGGATGAGCATTATTGGGATGATTCTCCATGTCCCAAATTAGTCCATAATCTTAACCAACGTCGAGACTTGGTAAGTCAGTCATAGACGATACGCATACGAAATGAGAAAGACATTTTGCCAAAGGGTTGTAATTAAATACATTGTGGGCTATGCGGCAAAGTGGGTCATAATTGTCGGAAGTGTTTATCCATAAATACGCAAGCCCCACCATCCCTTCATTAGATAGTCCCATGTTATTTTGTGAGCTTGTTAAGGTTTCCTATGTTTTAATCAAGTGTGTATTGGACCTTCTGATGTGTTTATATTGAAATATTTTGTTGGTACACTGACTTGTAATTACATTTTTATCTTATTTTCAATTTTATTTTGTTTTTGTATATTATTTTAGTTCTTTGTCATGGACACTGATGGACGACAGTTAGTACATCCTGGTCCACATGAACATTATGTTCTTTCGTTACAGTCTGAGCATCGATCAGAGTACATAGGTGACTTGATCCGAAATGTGTACACCAAAGTGCAGGCGGTCAAGCTGTAGTAACAATCCGGTTTGAGTCCGGAGTCGAATCCATAGGGAACTTGTTGTGTTGATGTTTCAAAGTAAGCAGTGATGAAGATCAATCGATTATAACCTTTAAAATTTGTAGTTATGAGATTGAGAGGTTTTTCCTAGATTGAATATGAAATTCTTTCTAAGAGGTTTTCTAGACAAAATATAAGATAAATTTAAATGAAATAAAAGTCACTCTTTAGTTCGAGGATTAGGACATGTAGTCAATTATCCAGTTTATTATATTTATGCTTAATAACTCAATTAACTCCCGTATCAACAGCAAGTTAATCGGAAGGTAAGGATGGACTATGAGAATTAAGACCATCGTTCCGATTTCTTTCTAGAAGTTTACAAGAATTCTCTGTGTCGAGACTTAACCCGTCTACAGATAAGCAAGTGTTTCTACAAGATATCCAACCATGATTATAATATTTCATTCTTTAAATGAAGCACAATAATGGGAATGATTAAAGAGTAGTCATGAAGATCTAACCGGGGTACTTGCCTTGAAAGGAGAAGTCTTTCCATGCAAGAGTCATTTGTGTCATAGAAAGACTCTAGATTATACAAAGTACCTTAGCTTTGCTTGATGCAATCAATCATCCAATAAACAAGGGGATAAACATTAAGCATTAGAACAGTGCACAAATATAATTTTCAGATAATTTATACATGCCCTTCATCTCTTATTAAAGAGTGAATGAGAAACTACTCACTCTTCAAGACTTTGGTAAAGCTAGAAAAGTAAGTGATGCTCATCCCTCTAAGTAGAGGACTTCACAAAATAAAAACACATAACAAAGAACCAATCTTCAACAAAGAACGAGTGAATCACATTCCACCCTTCACGACTTTCACAAAGCTCTAGAAAAGTGGAAGAGTTTCACCCCTCTAAGAAAGAAGAAAGCTCAAGCAATGAAAGATATGAACAACATAATGTATGTTAATAGCATGTATGTAAAGACTAGAAGTAAATAGAGAAACTAAAATTCTTAATACAAGTAAATATAAACAAGAATGTAAAGACTACAAGTAAATAGAAAAACTAAAACTTCTTAATACAAGCAAACGAAAACATGAATATAAAGAAATGAGTGGGAGTTTAAGCTTCCCAACTCTCTACCAAAGAGAAAATTAAGAACATTAGGAAGTAGAAGTGCTGTCCTTTTCTCTCCCAAAATGAAAGTATTTATAGGCAAAGAGAAGACAAGGGGGAGGGTGAAGAAATAGCGCTTGCCGCCTAAGTCAAAGTGAAAAGCCAACAACTCTGTAGGCAGTCTGTCAAGGCCGTTCGAATGTGAGTTGGCGTTCGAACGTTATTGCTGTTTTTACGTTAAGGGCGTTCAAACGGTTAAAGGCGTTCAAACGTTTCTTCTGCCTTTGCTCTAAGAACGTTCAAACGCTAGTTGGGATCTGTTCTTATCATTCAGATGTCACATGGCCTGTGGTCCTCTGGGAAAATCTCCTTCCACACTCTATTCAGAACTTGTCATTAATTTGCTGCAATACACCAAGTCTTCAGTCTGATCTTATCAGTGCTCCAGTGGACGTTCGAACGTGAGGTGGCATTTGAACGTTGGTTCTTTGTTCCTCAGGACTTTGGTTCTTGACTGTAACACATTCTGTCTCAGCTGACCTGGTTGTTGTGAGCGTTCAACGTGAGTTGGCGTTTGAACGTTATTTCTTTGTTCCAAGTTTTTTCATTTGTTCCCTAATGTATTGGTATTACATTCAAATGTACTTTTTGTTGCCCTTGAACCCTTTTTTCACTTTAAAACCTGAAATGTCATCATTTACTCTTCGTCAAAGTATAATTAGTTCAAAAAGGGCATAATAATATGCTATATTTGAGTACTAATCACACCCCTAACCTAGATATTGCTTGTCCCTCGTAATACAACAAGTAAATTTAAATCTATTTCTAATGCCCTTTTTCGTAGGTCATCCGGTTGCATTTAGCTTATGCAACAAGCCGTTAAACTATTAGGTTTACCCTAGTGGACGAGTGTTGGGTCATCATTGGTTGAATCAGATGAGATGGACTCTAGTAGAGATGATTCAGTCAGGTTTTCACAGAATGTGTTACTCAAATGTTCCTGTATCACTGATTCAATGAAGTTTACCTCCCTTTCTTCTTCATTCTCTCCTGGATGTTTAACAATATTGAAAATATTTAGCTCAAGATTCATATTCCTAAAAGTTAATTTCATGACTTCATTCTTGCAATTGATTAGTGCATTAAAAATTGCTAGGAAGGGTCGACCAAGAATGACGAAAATTTGATTCTTTGAATGCAATGCTGACTGAGTATCTAGAACAATGAAGTCAACAGGGAAGACAAAGTTATCCACTTGGACAAGAACATCTTCAACAATGCCCCTAGGAATTTTTACAGATCTGTCTGCTAACTAGAGTGTGACACAAGTGGGTTTGAGTTAACCCAGACCCAACTCCTGGTAGATAGAGTAGGGTAGCAAATTAACACTGGCTCTAAGTTCTAACGGTGTTTATTCTATCTTAAAGTCTCTAATGACACGTGACACAGTTGGACACTCAGAGTCCTTGTATTTTGGAGGGGTTTTGCATTGAAGCAAGACACTAGCTTATTCTGTCAGGAAAACTCTTTTTTGAACATTCTGGTTTCTTTTAACTGTGCACAAGTCTTTTAGAAACTTGGCATATGATGGTACTTGTTGGATTGCATCCAGAAGTGGGATGTTAATTTTTACTTGCTTGAAAAACTCGTAAATTTTAAGTTGATGATTCAACTTTTGTGTGGCTTTGAGTCTGTGGAAAAGGAGCAGGAATTAAACATGAAGGTTCTCTTTCGTCAGAAGGTTCTGTCTCTTTTTTAATTACAAGTTAAAGCTCAACTGATGAGTTAATTAGGATTGACTCAGGTTTTGACTTTGAAATTAGCATGTCTCTGACAGTCTTGTCAATCACCTTGCCACTTCTCAGTGTAGTGACAACTTAGGCTTGGTCTTGTGGAGATTTTGGTTCGGTAGGAAACTAGTCATTTTCTTGCGCCCTCATGGATTGAGTCAACTTTTGAATGTGGCTTTTAAGATCTTTGAAGGAATGGGTGGTCTGTGCTTTGAACTCAGTGAAAGACTGGGAGGAATGGACATTGAAGTTCATTTGGGTTTGCATGAACTGGTTTAGTGTGTTCTCAAGGTTCCTTTTGTGTGGTGGTTGGTATGGTTGATATCTAGGAGATCCTTGAGGTAGTGGATGTGAACTTTGTGGTTGGTTCATGGGAGTTGGTTGTGTGTTCCTCCAACTGAAGTTCGGGTGGTTTCGTCACCCTAGATTGTATGTTTCAGAGTATGGGTTGGAGTAAGGCTTGTTGAAGTTGGAGATTGCATTTGTTTGTTCCAACAAGACTTCTTTGAATGCAGGGATGATAGTACATTCCTCAGTATGATGTCCTTTCAATGCACAGATTTAACACACTTGTTCTGTGGAAGGGCCCATATCGACTTGATGAATTTTTTTCATCTCTAAAGCTTCAAACTTTCGAGACAAAGTGAACATTTTTGCTCTCAGGTCATCATCTTCTCTCAAGACTTACTTTCCTCCTTGGGAAGTGGATGGTCTAGTTTCAACTGTGGTAAGGGAGGCCGAGTCCCACATTTGAGAACTGTCAGATATGGTGTCAAAAAAATATAATGTCTCCTTCGGACTTTTTCCCATAAACTTTCCTTGGGCCATCATTTCGACAAACTGGCGCATTCTAGTGGGCAAGGAGTCATAAACAAATCCTATTAGAGTCTAATTCTCAAAAGCATGGTGTGGGCAGGCTTGGAGTAGGTCTTTGAATCTGTCCCAACTTTGGTAAAATATTTTCCCTTCTTTCACCGAAAAATTCATGATTTTCCTTTTGAGTGTGTTGGTCCGATGTAAGAAATTTTTTTTTCTCAAAAATTCATTTTGAAAGATCTGCCAGGTAGGCATGAAAAGAGCTTTTAAAGAATTTAGTGATTCTTTAGCTTTATCCTTTAGAGAGAAAAGAAAAATTTTCATCTTGACAAGTTCAGAATTGTCTTGAAATGTTTCACATACTTCCTCGAAATCTTTCATATGCAGATACGAATTTTTCGTATCCAACCCATGGAAAAGAGGTAACAACTGTGCAGTCCCTGACTTTACAGTAAAAAGGGGTGCATCTGGAGGTAATACAAAACATGAGGACACTATTTCTTGTGAGATTTAAGTGATCCCTCAAAGTTCGAATGTCAGGTACTTCATCTTCCCTCATGGGAACTTCTCCGTTTCTATCATTATTTGCCATAATACTCTCACAAGAGTTTGTCACTGATCTAAGTGAATTTGGTTCAGACTGATTCACAGACCCTGAAGATTCTGCCGAAATTTTTTTATAGTGAGGAGCGTTCTCAGACATAAAATAAATGGAAATAAAATAAATTATTTATAATAAATTAAAGAATATATACAAAAAGAAAGGTTTTTTTATCTTTTACCTTAAAACACTTCCAATGCACTAACTTTTGCAAGAGTCTAAACTGATTGAAGTTTTTCAAAGCCATAAAAGTACCATTGGATGGACTATCGTTGACTTGAAAGGAATAAGCCCGTTAATCTGTAATTATGCTATATACCTTGAAGAGGACTCAAAATTCTCTCGTCAAATGCAGAGACAACTGAATCCTCACATGAAGGAAGTTGTGAGAACTGAGGTACTCAAACTCTTAGATACAAAGATAATCTTTGCCATCTCTGATTACAAATGGGTTAGTCCAACCTAAGTTGTACCCAAAAAGTATGGGTTACAGTGATAAAAAATAATGTCAATGAACTAGGGCCAACAAGAGTCGTCATCGGATGGCGAATGTGGATTGACTACTGAAAATTGAATTTGGTAACTAGGAAAGACCATTTTTCTCTCCCATTTCTTGATTAGGTTTTAGAAAGAATTGTAGGTCATGAATTTTACTGTTTCTTGGATGGATATTTCCGGTATAATCAAATTGAGATAGCCTTAAATGATCAGGAGAAAATCACATTCACGTGCCCCTTTGACACCTTTGCATTTAAACGGATGCCATTTGAACTTTGTAACGCTACTGCAACATTTCAATAATGCATGCTAAGTTTGTTCAATGACAT
>CM042197.1:14330040-14344675 GCA_023539305.1 Ilex asprella | reverse complement strand
ATCTCTAAAGCTTCAAACTTTCGAGACAAAGTGAACATTTTTGCTCTCAGGTCATCATCTTCTCTCAAGACTTACTTTCCTCCTTGGGAAGTGGATGGTCTAGTTTCAACTGTGGTAAGGGAGGCCGAGTCCCACATTTGAGAACTGTCAGATATGGTGTCAAAAAAATATAATGTCTCCTTCGGACTTTTTCCCATAAACTTTCCTTGGGCCATCATTTCGACAAACTGGCGCATTCTAGTGGGCAAGGAGTCATAAACAAATCCTATTAGAGTCTAATTCTCAAAAGCATGGTGTGGGCAGGCTTGGAGTAGGTCTTTGAATCTGTCCCAACTTTGGTAAAATATTTTCCCTTCTTTCACCGAAAAATTCATGATTTTCCTTTTGAGTGTGTTGGTCCGATGTAAGAAATTTTTTTTTCTCAAAAATTCATTTTGAAAGATCTGCCAGGTAGGCATGAAAAGAGCTTTTAAAGAATTTAGTGATTCTTTAGCTTTATCCTTTAGAGAGAAAAGAAAAATTTTCATCTTGACAAGTTCAGAATTGTCTTGAAATGTTTCACATACTTCCTCGAAATCTTTCATATGCAGATACGAATTTTTCGTATCCAACCCATGGAAAAGAGGTAACAACTGTGCAGTCCCTGACTTTACAGTAAAAAGGGGTGCATCTGGAGGTAATACAAAACATGAGGACACTATTTCTTGTGAGATTTAAGTGATCCCTCAAAGTTCGAATGTCAGGTACTTCATCTTCCCTCATGGGAACTTCTCCGTTTCTATCATTATTTGCCATAATACTCTCACAAGAGTTTGTCACTGATCTAAGTGAATTTGGTTCAGACTGATTCACAGACCCTGAAGATTCTGCCGAAAATTTTTTATAGTGAGGAGCGTTCTCAGACATAAAATAAATGGAAATAAAATAAATTATTTATCATAAATTAAAGAATATATACAAAAAGAAAGGTCTTTTTATCTTTTACCTTAAAACACTTCCAATACACTAACTTTTGCAAGAGTCTAAACTGATTGAAGTTTTTCAAAGCCATAAAAGTACCATTGGATGGACTATCGTTGACTTGAAAGGAATAAGCCCGTTAATCTGTAATTATGCTATATACCTTGAAGAGGACTCAAAATTCTCTCGTCAAATGCAGAGACAACTGAATCCTCACATAAAGGAAGTTGTGAGAACTGAGGTACTCAAACTCTTAGATACAAAGATAATCTTTGCCATCTCTGATTACAAATGGGTTAGTCCAACCTAAGTTGTACCCAAAAAGTATGGGTTACAGTGATAAAAAATAATATCAATGAACTAGGGCCAACAAGAGTCGTCATCGGATGGCGAATGTGGATTGACTGCTGAAAATTGAATTTGGTAACTAGGAAAGACCATTTTTCTCTCCCATTTCTTGATTAGGTTCTAAAAAGAATTGTAGGTCATGAATTTTACTGTTTCTTGGATGGATATTTCCGGTATAATCAAATTGAGATAGCCTTAAATGATCAGGAGAAAATCACATTCACGTGCCCCTTTGACACCTTTGCATTTAAACGGATGCCATTTGAACTTTGTAATGCTACTGCAACATTTCAATAATGCATGCTAAGTTTGTTCAATGACATGGTTGAGAAATTTTTGGAAGTATTCATAGATGACTTTTTTGTTTATGGTGACTCATTTGATTTGTGTCTTACCAAACTAGAAAAGGTGTTGATAAGATGTAAAGAAGTCAATCTGATACTCAATTGGAAAAATGTCATTTCATAGTAACACAAGACATTGTCTTAGGTCACATTGTGTCGTCTGAAGACATGAAAGTTGACAAAGCAAAAATTGATCTAATTGGAAATCTGGCAGCACCCAAGATTGTAAAAGATGTTCAATCATTCCTAGGACATGAAAGTTTTTACAGGAGATTCATAAAAGACTTCAGTACAATAGCCAAACCCATGTGTCATCTCCTGAGTCAGGACATAATCTTTGATTGGAATAAAGCATGCCAGAAAGCTTTTGACAAGCTGAAAGACATGTTAATTACCGCTCTAATAATCAATCCCCTGACTGGACTCTACCCTTTGAACTAATGTGTGATGCAAGTGATTATGTTGTAGGTGTTGTATTGGCACAAAGAATTGATAAGAAATCACATGTAATTTACTATGCAAGCAAAATTTTGAATGATGTTCAAATGAATTATTCAACAATTGAAAAAGAATTGCTTGCTGGAGTTTTTGCTTTGAAAAAATTTCGTTCCTATCTTGTTGGTTTTTCTGTTACTGTATTCACTGACCATGCAGCCTTAAAATTTCTGCTCACAAAGAAAGATGCTAAACCGATGTTCTTAAGATGGATACTCTTACTCTAAGAATTTTATTTTGTCATTAAAGACAAGAAATGTGTTGAAAATGTGCTGGCAGACCATCTATCCAGATTGACTTATGAATTTCACGAGGATAGACTGTCAATCAATAAGAAATTCCCTGATGAACTAATGTTCATAATTGATGAGACTCTATGGGACGCAGACATTTCTAATTTCCTAGCTACTGAAAAACTCCCTCCGTCATTCACTCACATGGATAAAAAAAATATCTGAGGGAGGTTCGTAACTTCTTTTGGGAAGATCCGTACGTATTTAAATACTGTAAGGATCAGATCATAACGCATTGTATCCTTGCCCATGAAAGCAATCAAGGAATAACATTTTGTCATTCTGAAGTATGTGGTGGACACTTTTCATCAAGAAAAATCGCTGCAATGATCTTGCAGTGTGGATTTTACTGGCCCACATTTTTCAGAGACGTCCATGTATTTTGTTTAACTTGTGATAGATGCCAAAGACTGGGAAACATTTTAAAAAGAAACATGATGCCTTTAAACTCTATTATCGTGATTGAAATTTTTGACTGTTGGGGCATTGATTTTATGGGGCAATTCCCCCTTCCTTTGGCTATCTATACATTTTAGTAGCAGTAGACTATGTATCCAAATGAGTTGAAGCAATTATATGTCGGAATAATGATCACCAAACGGTGATCAAATTTTTAAAAGAAAATATTTTATCCCAGTTTGGAGTTCTTAAATCAATCATAAGTGATGGAGGTGCTCATTTTTGCAATCGTCCTTTTTGAAATTTGATGAAAAAATATCTAATTTTTTACAAAATTGCAATCGCTTATCACCCACAGACTAGTGGACAGGCCGAGTTAGTTAATTGGGAGATCAAATTAATTTTTAAAAAAATGGTAAATTCAGATCGCAAAGATTGGTCGTCAAGATTGACTGATGCACTCTGTGCATATCGTACTGCTTTTAAAAAAATTTTGGGCATGTCTCCTTATTGATTAGTCTATGAAAAGCCATGTCACCTACCTGTAGAATAGGAATATAGGGCATACTGGGACATTAAAGCAATGAATGTTGACCTGAAAAAGGCTGGACTCTCAAGAAAACTTCAGATAAATAAATTGGAAGAATTGAGAAATGAAACATATGAGAATGCTAAAATTGCTAAAACCAGGATGCAATTTTTTCATGGCAAAAACATTGTGTGGAAGACCTTTGAACCTTTTCAAAAAGTCCTGTTGTTTAATTCAAGACTCCGTCTTTTCCCTGGTAAGTTGAAGTCATGATGGACTGGGTCTTACATTGTCAAAAAGGTGTTTGACTACGGAGCAATAGAAATAAAAAACCCATCAAATGGTAATATCTTTACTGTTAATGGTCAGATGTTGAAACCATTTTTGGAGGATTTTATTAAAAATGTGAAAACCATTAATTTAATGGAACTAGAATATCTCTCTGACAATCGCGTCTGCTGACACTCAAAAGCTTCGAATCAAGTAAAAATCCGACCCGAGGAGACATCATCATGAGTCCCCCACCCATTTTCCTAGCTTTTCCCATCTATCTCTATTGCCCCCCACCTTTTTCTTTCTTTTTCTTCTTCTTTGCTTTATGCTTTTCTGCATCGTCTTCGTTTTCTTCTTTATTTTCTTTTTTGTTATGCTGCAAAATCGACCATACCCAAGCAAAATCATGTCCATGTACCCTGAAGATCAGATCCCTATTCTCATGATTTACATTGTTTTACTCTATTTTTTATGGGTATCCTACTGCTATTCACACTCACACACAAGGCTTACAAGTCTATCTGAGACCCAGATCTGCAAAAAGAGGATTAACGTAGGAATTTTGATTTGTAGGTATCGACAGAAGCATGGATACCTACCTTTCAACCTCATTTTCAAGATCTATACTAGTATATTCATAATATTAGGGACAATGTTCAGTTTAGGATGGGGGTGTGAGAACCTTCGTATTTTGTTTTTTTTTTTGTAGTTGTACCCGTTCCACAATTTTTCAAAAATTTTTGTTGTTATTTTTGTTGTTGTTCCGATCATATTGTGTATTTTGTCTTGTTTATTGAATGTTTGTATGTCAGTTTAAATAGTCTTTGTGATTGACAGACGTTAAAGATCCAGATAGTGGTTCTGGGAGTTCTACAAACTTTTCCATCAGGTGAGCATACTGTGATCATGAGAAAAACAAGACTGGTAAGGAAATACGAGATCCGACAAGAACAAGCGAAACCCCTCTGTGGCAAAAGCACTTTTGCTAAACGCCATCGTGCCAAGAGACTTGGTGCCTGTAAACAGTGTGGCCGAGTCTTTCACGAGAAGAGATATAATTAGTGTTCTGAACCAATTTTCGGTCGTACACTCGATCGATTAGACTGGATAGTAAATGCGCAGAATAAGGATTATCTTGACACGTCATCCTATTCTGATACTTTGCTTATCCGGTTTGCGCGACAACAAATTGAAAGAGTCAACTGATAGATCAAAAGACACGGAGACAGAGGATGACTCGAATTAGACTACTTTTAAAACTGTGAAAAATTTTATTTTCGGAATGAAAGCCAACGGTCTGAATTTCTTGTGAATAGTGTGAATTTTTTTTGTACATACTCTTTTTAACCAAAATAAAAACATGGGCTGAGTAAGGAATGTCCCAAAATACCAGCCTCAAGCGTGGGTAGGGACTTATCCTGAGACGCCATGAATTTTTGTTTTAAACTTGTGTTAATAAGCTTTCTCTGATTGTATATAATGCAGTGTAGAAAATTTTTATTTTTTGATTCAACGTTCGAACGCCATTCAACGGTCGAACGTTAGTTGCTTACAGTACTCTACCTTTGATGAAACTCTCTGCTGGAACCAAAAGTATTTCATTCAACTCGTTCGAACGCCAATAGACTGTTCGAACGAGATTTAACGTTTGAACGTCAATAGAACGTTCGAACGTAATGACCTTACAGTACTTTGGTCTCTTACAAAACACAAAAGTACTGGGAGCTAGTAACATTTGAAATTCACTCCATGTTCGAACGTCGTGACTCAGACTATAAAAGCCTGCATCGCCTTTTTCAGTTTAAAATCTCCAATCCCTCTCAAATTTTCAAAAATCCTAGATTCCTTTTCCATTCCATAGACCTCGATTCACCTTCATTCTCCTAAAATACCCAAAATCGACCCTCCCCAACTCATTTCCACCTCAAAAGCTTCATCCCCACATCAAGAATTCCAAGATTTCAGCATTCTCTCAAGACTCAACCCACATTCGAATGCCATGTCAAGAATGAAACTCCATGCCAGGCGCGATCAACCAGTGAATCAAGAGCCCAATTTTGTTGAGGAAGTGATAGTAGAGAGAGAGGGGAAACAAAGAACAAAGAAATATGATCGGACTAGGTTTTCCAGTGCCTTAAAGATAGAAAGATATGAGGAATTCTACCATAAACATGTTGTAGTCTGTGAGAGAGATGTTGCAATAGCTGACTTTGATGAGATTGGACTGTTAGAGGAGATGGAGAGAAGGAACTGGGTCTGGTACCTGAGTAATGGTGGGGATGCTGTTGTTGACTTGGTGAGGGAGTTTTACTCCAATGCCAAGATCATCAATGGTGCAATCCGTACATATGTGAAGGGAATCCACATTGATGTGGATGAGTCCTACATCAAAGAGGTGAGGCAAGAACTACCTCGGGTGCAAAATCCAGCATTCCCGCAAAGAAAAATGTGCCTATGAATGTTGTGGGGAAGGAGTTGACTGGAGAGAGTGACTTTTCATGGTCGGGGAAAATTTTTTTGAAACAAGGAGAGTTGACTGACAAGTATAAGATGTTAAATTTGATTGCAGTCTCTAACTTTGCTCCCTTGAGACGAACAGATGAATCTTGCCCGACAAGGCAAGTTTACTTTATGCAATTGGGAAAGGGCATAACATCGATCTCCCTTCCCTCATCCTGGGTGAAATGAAAAAGGGTGCGATGTGAAGAGGAGTGCACTTCTTTTTGGCACCCTAGAGACTGAAATATGCATGGAGAATGGGATCAGGCTAAGGCCCGAGATGAAAATCCAAAAGCCAATGGGGCCACTAAACAAGGGCTCTTTCAAGAGGAGTAAAGAACATAGTGGAGCCCCAGCTGCAAGACAAGAGGTGCCACCAGCCCAAGGAGGTGATGAGGTGCAGGAAGAGCTAGATCAAGAGGAAGAGAAGGAGCCTGAGAGAGAATACATGCAGACCTAGGAGGAGACAGGCCCTAGCATGCCCAGCGTTCTTTGCGGGACATCATGCTTAGCAACGAAGCTAAGCAGGATGAGATCCTTAGGCTTTTGAGGGGTGGTGGAGCTGGTGGAGCCGCTGATGGTGGAGATAGAGGAGAATGAGATGATACTTCTGTTCTTGAGTGGAGTTGGTTTCTTTGTTTTGTTTGTTTCTTCCTTGGATGATTTTTCTTTTATGGTTTGTTATAATGTTAAATTTTTTGTTTTGCTTGTGTTGCTATGTCTTTTGTGGATGAATTGACTCATTGATGTTAATGATGAATGATGATATTTTGTGGAATTGAATGACTCAGTTTATTAGTTTTATTTGTTTTAAATGTATGTATAGATTTAGCTTCATTTTGTTAACAACAAAACAAATGTAGATGTTGGGATTGCGTGTTCAAATGACTTAGCACATGATCAGTTTGACACCTCAACCTAACAACCAAGACATAAATGTTGAACCTTGGTACTATCTCTATGTTTAAATTGTCAAATGTACAGAAGTTTTTGTCACTCTTAAGGTACAAAGTGATCAAACTTGAAAATGGAATCGCTATATACCCAACATTCCTTGAAACACCCGACATAATCAGTAGAGATGAAAAAGAAAACCATGGTAAGTCTTGAGCTTAACGATGTTTTTGGAGAGGATTTCAACAATTACTCAAAGTAAGCTCTTTCAATTCCGATCTCTTTCAATAGTCTCATTAACCTCGCTTTGATTGATGCAGTTAAAGTCATCTATGTACATACTCCACAGGGAACTCTTACATATGACACTTGCAGGTGCACATACTTGAGAAAGGATTTTAGGCCATCTTTGGATTGATTTTGAGCCTCAGCCATTTCTTCTTCAAAGTGATCATCCCTAGTTAGCCCTGCTTGAGCCTTCAGTGACTGATTTCTTTTTCAAGAAACCCATATGTAAACCAAGCCACAAGAAAAATATGTTTGACAAACCTTGCTATCTAATTTTCTTACAACCTTTTATCTATCATTATGATACAGGAAAGAAAAGAAAGAAGGAAAAGACAATGATGGCCATGGGTGCATGAGGAAAAAGTCAGGGAACATAACAAAAAAAAAAGAAACAAAAAAGACACGAACTTGCCAAGAAAGTAAAAAATGAGAAAAATGAAAGAAAAAAAAACCCCATTTCTAGGCAAAAAATTTGAAAAACCAAACAGAGGTGGGCTAAAATGCATAAAAGAGATAACTTTTTGAACTCCACTGATGTCATTTCGTTAGCCACTGACCTCTGGCCACATTACAACCTATGCAAAGCCCTAATTGATCTCAATTCTGATACATATGTATGTTGTTACTACAAGTGGGGTATGTTCACTAGATTTTCTTTAATCGCATCAGTATTCTTCCATGAGATTATGCCAAAGTAAAGTCTGTTTTTCTCAAAACTTCACTCTTATACTAATTGTGCATAAAATTTTTTTGATTGACCATCTTCAAATCACATGCCCTATGAGAGTTAAGTCACTAAAATCAAAGCGATTTGTTTTGCTGAGAGCTATCTGAGAAAGGTTTGTGAAATCAAAACTATCCATGGAGGGTGGTAAAGTGGAATGTTTGTTATATACCAAGTCTTGTTTCTAGAATGACCATCCTACTACTTAAGGAATTTCAAATGCTAATGTGACAGGTGCTAATTTTTGCATAGAGTGTGTACCAATGGAAAAGAAATGTAGGGGATAAGTCACGATTGAGGATGGAATGTCTCAACGACCATAATGCTAATTCATTTTTATTAGCAACCTCACATACACATTTGTTCAACCGAAGTTTGTGGATGGCTTCACTGGAAACCCTCACGAGACAACACTTGTCCACTAGGGTAAACCTAGTGGTTTGACGACTTGTTGCATAAGCTAAATGCAACCGGATGACCTACGAAAAAGGCATTAGAAATAGATTTATATTTACTTGTTGTATTACTAGGGACTAGCAATATCTAGGATGGGGGTTGTGATTAGTACTCAAATATAGCATATTATTATGCCCTTATTAAACTAATTATACTTTGATGAAGTTTAAATGATGACATTTTAGGTTATAAAGTGGAAAAAGGGTTCAAGGGCAACAAAAAGCACATTTGAATGTAATACCAACACATTAGGGAATAAAAGGAAAAGCTTAGAAAAAAGAAATAACGTTCGAACGTCAACTCACGTTCGAACGCTCACAAGAACCAGGCCAGCTAAGACAGAATGTGTTACAGCCAAGAACCAAAGTCCTGAGGAACAAAGAATCAACGTTTGAACGCTAACTCATGTTCGAAAGTCCACAGGAGAACTAACAAGATCAAACTGAAGATATGGTGTGTTGCAGCAAATTAATGACAAGTTTTGAATGGAGTGTGGAATGAGATTTCCCCAGAAGACCACAGGTCATGTGACATCTAAGTGATAAGGATAGATCTTAGTTGACGTTTGAACGCTTTTAGAGCAAATACAGATGAAATGTTCGAACGCCCTTAACACAGAAACAACAATAACGTTCGAACGTTAACTCACGTTCGAATGACCTTGATAGACTGCCTACAGAGTGGTTGACTTTTCATTTTGACTTAGGTAGCTAGCATTATTTCTTCGCCCTCCCCCTTGCCTTTTCTTTACTTATAAATACTCTCATTTTTGGGAGAGAAAAATGTAGCACTTCTACTTCCTAATGTTCTTAGTTTTCTCTTTGGTAAAGAGTTGGGAAGCTTAGACTCCTCATTTCTTTGCATTCATGTTTTCATTTGCTTGTATTAAGAAGTTTTAGTTTCTCTATTTACTTGTAGTCTTTACATTATTGTTTACATTTACTTGTATTAAGAGTTTTAGTTTCTCTATTTACTTCTAGTCTTTACATACATGCTATTAACATACATTCTGTTGTTCATATATTTCATTGCTTGAGCTTCTTTCTTTCTTAGAGGGGTGAAACTCTTCCATTTTTTTAGAGTTTTGCCAAAGCCGTGAAGGGTGGAACGTGATTCACTCATTCTTTGTTGAAGATTGGCTTTTTGTTATTGTGCTTTTATTTTGTAAAGTCATCTACTTAGAGGGTTGAACATCACTCACTTTTTTTAGCTTTACCAAAGTCATGAAGAGTGAATAATTTCTCATTCACTCTTTAGTAATAGGTGAATGACATGTATAAATTATCTGAAAATTATATTTGTGCACTGTTCTAATGGTTAATGTTTATCCCCTTGTTTATTGGACGATTGATTGCATCAAGGTACTTTGTATAATCGAAAATTTTTCTATGACACAGATGATTTTTGCACGGAAAGACTCCTCGTTTCAAGGTAAGTACCCTGGTTAGATCTTCACAATTACCCTTTAATCATTCCCGTTATTGTGCTTCATTTAAAGAATGAAATATTACAGTCATGGTTGGATGTCTTATAGGAACACTTGCTTGTCTGTAGACGGGTTAAGTCTCCGCACAGACAATTCTTGTAAACTTCTAGAAAGACATCAGAATCATGGTCTTAATTCTTACATTTTATCTTTACCTTCCGATTAACTTGATGTTGACATGAAAATTAATTGAGTTATTAAGCATAAATATAATAAATCAGATAATTGACTACATGTCCTGATCCTTGAACTAAAGAGTGACTTTTATTTGATTTAAATTTATCTTATATTTGTCTAAAAAACCTTCTTGGAAAGAATTTCATATTCAATCCTAGAAAAACCTTTCAATCTCACAACTACAAATCTCAAATGTTACAATCGATTGATCTTCACCACTGCTTACTTTGAAACAGCAACATAACAAGTTCTCTGTGGATTCGACTCTGGACTCAAACCGAATTATTACTACAGTTTGACCGCCTGTACTTGGGTGTACACATTTCGGATCAAGTTGATGTACATTTCATTGTTTGTCGATATTACCATTGTCGGTCAGTACAGCTGGGGTAGCGCAACATTGACATTGCTATACCGCGAGATGTGTGTCACTACTAGACGTGATGCTAGGGACATCGGCTAATTGCTTGTTCTACTACAGGTACATGAAGACTTCTGTTTCATGTTCGTATAATTGTTTTTTTTTTAATTTTTAATGTAATGTCAAACATACGTGTTACATTACAACTGTTTTGTGTTTTTATACAGTTATGGGCATGAGAGCGTTTATCACACATACGTCCACAGAGATTACTCTCACGTGGTCCATTACCTCATGTCGTGGCAGATGGAGAAGATGTACATGCGAAAGCTGGCCTAGCAGATGGTGGAGCACTTGCACCGCCACATGATCCTGCACCAGATGTTGCGCCACATGATGACCTGTCTACCGGGCCTCGTGGGTGCAGGTAAGACAATATTTGTGTCTTACGTTTCATTATTCATTTATAGTATATAGTACAACCAACTAATGTCATTTGTAACTCTGTTTTATGTTTGCTATACAGTTGGAATGTTGTATTTTTTGAGCAACACACGCCTACCCATGTATTCAGACATTACAAAGATCAATTTGATCAGATGAGAGATGAGCAGGTATACAAACGATCGTTGGTCATAATATTGTTAATTATTTGATTTGTTTGTCAATATTGTTGTTGGTATGGTTGTTTTATGCACATCAAATGATTATTGGTTGTTGTTGGTGGGTTATTGGATATTTGTATGATTGATAGTTGATTGTATGATTAGTGGATGATTATGACATTTATTTGGGTTGTTGTTAGTATATGTATGCAATATAATATGCAACATGTGTTTTTTTTTAAAAAAAAAAATTGGTCATAAATATAGTGGAGATTTTATCGAAATTTTTATGTTTTCTCTAAGTCTAACAAAAATCGTTATTCTTATATTGTAGATGATATGAAATCTTTCATTGTTGATGTGCAGCCAGCCTACCTGATTGTTATTTGCGTGGTAAAAAATAATGGACTGCACGAACACCGTTCATTTGTTTTGATGTGGTGGAGTGGTATTTTTTCGACTGTGTTCTCCGACAATTTGGATGTAGACAGCTGTTACCAGCGCCTTGTGATTCTAGTCGGGAGCTACATACCACAAATAGGTGTGGCATACATGGTTATGACTGGACGATCGCAAATCCGCGTTACATCAACATGTGAGATTCTATTGTTCATGGCAAGTTTACCCTCTACATTATGTATATCATTGATCCATACATGGAGTGGTATCGACGCATTACTCGTTTACTTATCCGATCACCTATGTCGCGATCTGACGTCGATTTTCAGTCCATCGGCAGTATCATTAAGTTATTGGTATGTGTTATTAACTTTGTAGATAAATTAAATGTGTTACATAAATTACGCAATTTTGTTTTAAATCATCATTCTTAGGGTGCTACAGGAATATACACTAACACATGTATATCACACAGTAGGTGATACTGTTAGTGGCAAGTCTGATTTGCAGACTTGTTTGGCGGTCCTTAGCTAAATGGGGGATCTAAGCTACAGGTGTTTGTCAGCTCTTTCTGAGTACCGAAGACTTGTGCAACCTCTGACAGACATTCATCAACCAGTAGTTGCAACACTAGTGTATGCACGCTAGCGTGGTGTACGTATTCCACATGTGCACATGGGTATACATCCCTACCATTCGTGAATATTACTGCGACAACATCACAGGCAAGCTCATCGGCTGCATATGTTTTCCAGATTGTTGGAGATTGTCCACCTACCCCATATGTCCTAGTTGTTGATTACTACATTCCTACATTTGTCGTTCACCATGCCGCTACACAATCAATTGAGCATCCTACTGTTACATCATGTGATCCACCACTGACCTCACCACATGTTCACTAGACCAGATAGCTGTATCACTTTCAGAGCTAGTTGGATGTATTCCACATATTGTTCTACCGCTGTCCACACAGCCTACTTCTCCTATTCCATATGAGGACTGTGTCGATGATGTTGAAGTTTCAGTTGAGGGAGTTACATAGGAGCCATTACTATCACACAGAGGTTGAGACAGAGGTGGGCATGAAGTCGGTCGTCTTAGCCACAATACACATGATCCAGTAGATGGTAGAGTCAATCAAGATATACTGACTTTTCTTGATGGACAATGACTCAAGCGTTAGAGGAGACACTACCTTATGGGACATAGTCTATTTTTTTGTATAAAATTTGTGTCAATTAGTGTTGTATATAAAAAGTCTTTGGGTTCATAGTTTCATATAATATTTTTTTATTATTGCTTTTCAAATTAGTTATTAAATACTCTGACCAACGTTTATTGAAAAACATAACATAATTTATTGAAATCCAAATGGACAATACTAACTGAAATAGTACATCATATTTCATAAAAATAAAATATAGAAACTTAATAAATAAATATATTGCAAACACAAGTACGACGACCGAAGTGTAAATGTTACAACACATGAGTTGTATAACACTTCTTCATGAGTTTTCATCTTCGTTCGACATCTCCACATTAGAAATACATCCAACTTTCATACTGAATTGGAAGCTTAAATTTGCTTCTTGTATCATCCCTTCTGCAGCACGGTCGGTTGTAATATAACACAGGTTGTACTGATTGCAACGAATTATCATTTGATTATTCTCGACTTGAATGCTAAACAATGCTCACTCTAATTTTTGAGGAGTGATAATAAGCATACCAATGGTAACTTGTCGAGACCTTCTTATGTTGCAATAACGTAAATCTAAGCTTAAATTTTCTCTTTCCGTCAAGCGATATTGTCATTTCGTCATCATTATTTCTAGCTGTTAGTAAATAATGTAAGCGATGATTCATTGGGTGAAAGAACTCATCCTCTAAAACTCAATGATAACCCAGAGCTTCAAACACGGTTCTCAGACTATAATTCATGGTTGGAGATGAATTTTGTACATTGAACATTACACATGAGTTCAAACTTATAGGCAAAATATATTTGTGAGTATGTTAGTCTACAGCCTCAATGAATGACATTACAGCATTGTGTAGTCACACTCACTGACATTATAACAATGTGTAGTCACACTGACTGACATTGAACCAGTGTGTAGTTACACTGACTAACATTGACCCAGTGTGTAGTCACAGTGACTGACAATGATGCAATCGTCACTCAGTCTAATTGTTTCTTGTTCAGCAGCACACGTTAATGAAGACCCTGCATTGCACTTCAATGCATTGTTGTTTAGTCACAATCAACATCCTGTGACTACACAGTAGGAATCAGGGTCCAGTAATTTTAATGTAGCAGACGTCTTACTACACAGTCACAGTCACTACGTACCAATGTATGGTTACAATGACAGTTAATAGTGTGTAGTCACACTTACTACACTCTTCTTTTCATGCTTGACCATCAACTTAAATATAAAGGTGACTACACACTACTGAAATGCTGACAAATGTACTTACACGACAAAATAAGTGACTACACACTGAAGCATTTAAGACAATAAAAACCACTACAAAAACATAATACGGGGTGGTTCATATCACATGTATTGCACATTATGTCTACTTCAAGACCACGAACAGGTGATAACAGTCGTAGCCATGAACCAGTTTGGTTATTACAAGAGCGACATGATGATTACAAGAGTGAGAGATTTGATGATCCAAATGAGTATTATGACGGACTACGACGAGAGTGAGCTTTTCGTGCTAATGAATCACACTCATTATGCACAAATATGAGAGAACTTAGTATACTGGTGCCACATGGAATTTCACTTATCATGTTGCAAAGGAATCGAGTGAACTATGAAACATCAGTTAAACATGTATGAAATGAGAATAATAGGATGATGTTGCATAAGTGCTGATATTATATGTTTCAACTAGCATCTGACATGGTGGCAATAACATTTGGCATGGAGTTGACAGCTACTGAGCGATCTAATGTATTGTCTAACGAACAATACTTATCAGATGAGAATATGTCTGATGAGAATTAACAAATGTAATTAGTGTTCATCTTATTAAGCATATAATGTTTATATCTACGTCATATTTACTTATCAATTTATTCAA
>CM042197.1:14319045-14329940 GCA_023539305.1 Ilex asprella | reverse complement strand
TTTCGGACTTTGCAGTGTGATGTCCTTTCACTATAATTTTAAATTGCTAAACCGAGCATATATATACTAGCATTCACAATTGTGTAAATGCACCATGATCAAACAAAATGTATAAGTGTACATCGCATACAAAATACAGTTAAACCAATGAAGGTTCTTCTTCACGCAATAGCCAAAATAGTTCTTCGGCTAAAAAATGTGAACGCTCAACAGATAGATCAACACCGCTGAATAAAATTTCTTCTACTGAATCGTATATTAATTCCAGTGGTGTAACGTGATATGGACAAAAACGTGCATTCTGCAATGAGCCCATCGACCCTTATCACCCATTCGGTCAAGCTGGACATGTAATTGTTGGGCTTGCAACTGACTATCCACCTCCAGGTGCTCATATCGAACTCACACTAAGACAGCGACAATTATATGACAAACGTTGTGACTTTGACGTATTTTGTCATTGGCATGAACTTGTAGTACTAAAGACGCGTTCAACTGATATTTATAATTCACAGAATTCAAACAATCATGATGAGGTCATATCATGACTTGAACGTAAAAATGATCAAATGTAATGTCGTCTTGATCGTTTGTATGCAATCGAGTATGCAAAAATAGCATTTTGATCCTGAATATGTCGAAATTAAAATTTTAGAGGATCTATTACTTGTTTTTTTATCTTGACCTTTCTAATTTCTTTGATTTGGACAATGATGCGTGTGACACTTTTATCACATCTTATTTATGTATACTCGATAATCTTTTATGTTATTTTGAATATCAACCACGTTATTGAAAGTCTTTTTTACCCCATTAGATTCACTACAAAAGTGTAATGAAATTTTTACACTGCTTAATAAACATTATTGTCGACATGATCAACATTAAAAATTAAATTTTATTTTTATTATATGTATGCATTTAGAATTATATGATAAAATTAAAATTAATTATATGTATACGTTTTCATTTTTTAAAGTTTGATATGATAAAAAAATATGTATTTTTAAATTATTAAAATTTATTTATTAAATATAATTAAATTTTTAAATAAATAAAATTAAACATTTACTCATAAAAAGAGAGGGAGCAAATCAGTTTTAGGAAGCAAAACAGCAAAACGTTAGTAGGACCAACAAAAATTTATGTATTTTTAAATGATCAAAATTTATTTATTGAATATAATTAAATTTTTTAATAAACAAAATTAAACATTTTACTCATAAAAAAGAGAAAAAAAACAATTAGGTTTTGCACTAAAAACGTCATTTAAACTAACGTTTTTAGACGGCGTCAGTTAAAATGACGTTTTCAATTGATGTTAAAATGACGTTTTAGACGGCGTCAGTTAAAATGACTAACATTTCACTAAAAACATCAGTCCAATTGATGTTTTTAGGTAGTCTTATGGCTTACAGCGTTGCACAAAAAAATCAATTGGTCTGATGTTTTTTAGCCTAAAAACGTTACTCGAACGACTTTTTTGATCTAAAAACGTCATTCCAACTAACGTTTTTAAAACAATCTGGGTTTGGAAAATACTTTCAAAACAACTATCTTTTTGGTATTATTTTTTTGAAAACCCCATGGTATGGGGTAAAACCTCTTTATTTGATACGTACCGTTGTTATTTAATGTGTTTGAGCACACTTTTTTTTTGGGTGAGAATGTTTGAGCAAACTCAATCCATTGACAATTTTCCAAAACCATGTATGAATATTTAAGATTTTGTGTACATCAAATAGTTTGGTGCTCATACTCGTCAACTGCCTTCAACACTGTCGGGTGATAATGTCATGGAGGAGCATGTTGTTGCGGATTCTAGATAGGTATTGCGATGAGCATGGATTGGAATATGTTACTTGCCATTTGATCAAGTTTAGAATTCAGTGTGGGATATTTAGAGCTTTTACCCAAAAGCAAGAGTTTTTTCAAACTTATACCCAAAAGATGGTAGTTTTCAAACTAATTCCCAAACTTTGGTACTTTTGAAAATGTCATTTTAGCTGATTTTTTAATCTTAAAACTTTACTTGGACTGAAGTTTTTCAATAAAATACGTTATTGTAAATGATGTTTTTAAACGAAGATAGAAAACTATTTACCATTGTAAAATGCTAGTCCAACCGGCATCTTCTTAAAAATGTCATTCGGACCAGCATTTTTAACGGTAAGTTCAAACACTCATTTCCCCCTTTCTTATTTCTCTTCTTCTATTCTCTCCGATTTTCCCTATTTTATGAATTAGTAACCCTAACCCGAAATCTCCACCACCTACCACCACCCACTCCACCCTTATCATCGAAAATCATCCACACCACCCATTTCTTTCTCTTCTTCCATTCTCTCCGATTTTTCCACTTTTCTGAGATTGGATCTTGAACCCGAAATCCCCACCACCCCCACCATTGGAAATCACCACCTCCACCACAAAAAGCTCCTATCTACCACACAACAACCACCACTCCTCAACTGCTGGTCTGATAAGGCCTCCACCACAGCCACCGCCCACCATCGGTAATCACCACCACCCACCTTCACAAACCCACACACACAAATGTCATTCGAACCAGTGTCACATCATAACCACCAATCCCCCACTGCAACTCTTACAATGCCTCCACAACAACTTATCTTTTTCCTTCCTGTTGGCAATAGCCATGAATATTGGTTTGAAGCTCATTGATATGCAAGTCTTTACAGGATAAGGTAGTTGTGTGTGATACACTAATACACTATAAACAAATCTTTCTTTTTCAATATTTTGGTAAGAATCTTGTAGGATATTACTCGTTAGATGTATAACATAAATGACTTTTATGTAATTATAAATGTAGTAAAAGTCATTTTGCTTCCATATAAATTTAGTATAAGCATGTAAATGTGTAAATGTATATGTAAATGTGCTTCCATATTAATTCCAACATGTTTTGTAGGTTATAGTTCACTGGTTTTTGATTTCAACCTTCTGTGTTAGAATAATCGTGGCTCATGCATATAAAGAAATTGAGTACTTTAGAGAATATAGAAAAATTGACTACTTTTGAGCATATATGGAAGCACATTTATAATGTTTTTGAGTGAAAAAAGAAAAGCTATATACATATTGAGTGGGATAAAACATTTATTCAATGGAGTTAAGGTCGATGTATTAATTTTGCTCTTTCATTTTCTCTTTTTCCTTCCGATGAATCTATTTCCACACTAAGGTATTTCCACACTAAAGTGGAAATAATTTTATGTATAATGAGTCGAATTTTACCAAAAACTAGGCGGTTTTGGGAACATATAGCCAAATCTAGGAGATTTTTGGGAACTTATACCCAAAATCGAGCTGTGTCGAAAGTATTTTCCAAATTCATATAATTTTAAAAAATTTAGTTGAAATGATGTCTTTATACATAAAATGACAGTTGGAATAACAGTTTTAAAACGACCTAAACCTTTGCTCACAATGTAAAATGTCAATTGAACCAACGCTTCTATAAATTGTTTAAGTTTTCGTACAAGATTAAAGTTTCATAAAATTTTTAAAAATATCTAAGCGACACAATTTTGCAACACCATCTTGGTCTCTCACTCCCCGTAATAGCATTGTAGTTATGTCTGTCAATTTGCAAGCACCGCCTTTGTCCCTTTTTTATATCAAAGTTCCTGGTTTTGGTTTGATCTCCCGGTTTCTTAGTTTGCTTGCTCGACACTTCCAACTCTAAGACTTTCGTATTTTGTCAATTTTTATATGTTGCAGGCATTAAATTCCATGAGACTTTGTTTAACTATGGATTTATTCTTCCACAAGTATTAACCTTTTCTGAGATTTTTAATAGTGTTCTCTAAGATGCTAGGTTTTTGCTCATAACTGCTTGTGTGCAATCGATATTTTATCGAGTCACTAAGTATCATTTGAAATATCGAGATAAGGTAGCAAAATGGAAAGAAAAATGGGTTGGAGTTCCTTAAGGAAGTTGTGGAACGAGTACAACATGCGCAACAAATGAGTCGTGTCTACAAAGTGACACAATTTCACAGGGAGCGTGGTCTTGCTAAAGTGATGATTGGAGGTGGTCAAAAGCAAGTTGTTTGTCTTGAAGACCGATCGTGCACATGCGAAAAGTGGGCAATTTATAGAATTCCTTGTTCTCGTGTATTGGTTGTATGCTCTCATTTTCAATTGCATTTTCAGTCTTACATAGATCACATATGCAACATCAAAAATTAAGAAAGAATTTGGGAGTCCTAAATGTATCCTCTTGAGCATGAATATTATTGGGATGATCCTCCACGTCCCAAGTTGGTCCATGATCGCAACCAATGTTGAGACTTGGTTGGTCATCCAAAGACACTGCACATACGGAATGAGATGGACTTCTCGTCAAAGGGTTGTAATTAGACACATTGTGGGTTGTGCGGTGAAATGGGTCAGAAGTGTTCATCTCGAAACACTCGAGCTTCATCCAGAAACATAATATTGGTGTTGACCAAAATAAAGATAATGAGACTATTCAAGGAGATTAGCTGAAAAAAAAATATTCTTTATTGAGTAAATGTAAATAACCCTCCAAGAAAGTTTAGATCAAAACTCACTAGGTTTTTATGAATCTCCACTATATTTTTCAAGTTCTCAAGGAAAAATACCTAACAAAATTTTAACTTGGTAAAGTTCAAAGTGCACAAATTGAGAGTTTTTATAAAAACATGATATGAGATACAAAAATATAGAATAAAGTTCTAAGTGATGCTTAAACAATTACAAATTTAAAGCTAAGCATATTATTTCTATATTGCGGTGTCAAATTATGCATAAAAATGTTATTTAGATATTTAATAATCAACAATTTTTTTTATATCTTTATTATTTTTTTACCAATGTAAATAAACTAGAAACTGTCAAAAAAAATATAAAGTAGAAATTTTCACAACACAAAACATACTCACACCCCCCAACCCAAATCCAACATTTTCCTCAATGTAAAAAAAAAAAATACCTTAATGCTTGATAAAAATAATGAATAAAGATAAAAGAGATAGGAATACTTGATGCCGTAACAACTCTAAAACCTAAAAATAAAAGACTAAAAAAAAACTATAAATTGAAACAAATAGAAAAGAAACTGAAATTAAACAAAAAAATAAAATAAAATCTAACTACTATGTACGAATATAAATAAAAGATCACGTTCAATCCAGTTTAAAGTTAGATATGAATATGTGCCATTTTATGTTTAATGGCTTAAAAACATGGTGTTGAAGTAAATCCTTTAATCAAACTATCCACTCATCTACTCAATATATTATTTGAATATGCAAGAAAAGGGAGATATATACTTTTTTATGTAAATCTAACAATGAGATAGAAAATAGATCTTTATCAATTATAGCATATAACTCAACTTTCATAACTTCACCCAGATTAGATATGTGAATCTCATTACTACTCTTTGATAATGAAATGTCTTTGGCCTTATTAGTCTCTTGTTGAATAATAATGTCACTTAATTCTTCACTATCAAGTGTATTAATGGATTCATCCTTAGTCTGTAGTTCAAGAAAAGAACCACCCTCACTAAATTGACCATTCTCAACCACTTGTAAGTATCAATGTATTGATCATGCCTTTTATTTCTTCAATATCATGGCTTATTTGAGCATTGAAAGCTATTTGGGTTTGCATAAATTCATTAAAAATATTCTCCAATCTTTCTTCTTCTGAGTTATGGTATGAAGGATATTGGAGAGGCACTTATGGTGGTGTGAGATGTACCGGTAACTAATAATGTTCGTTCCCCCAACCAAAATTGGGATAAAAAGTTTCAAAACAATGGTCCGGGTAAGGTTGAAAAGAATTAGGTAATACACATGACCCATCCCTAACAAACTGTCTAGCCGTTGGAATTAAAGGGCACACCATAGTGGAATGTCCAAACATATCAGAAATCACGCACAATTCCTCCACAGGGGAAACATTTAACACCATAGTAAAATAGTCTAAAACATAAATAGTACGGTCAAAAAAATTATGAAAAATCTAACCTAAGGGAAAATAAAACAAATATATAAATAAAAAAATAAAAATAGCGAACGAGATTACCAAATATGTGACGAATCTCAAATACAGCAAATCTCAATAGATGACGGTGCGTTCCTTGTCTCAAACAACTCCCCAGAAACAGCGCCAAAAACTTGCTCCAACTTTAGAATTGATCACCCAAGTGTAGGTTGTGCGAAATAATACTCAGAAGTCAAATATCGAACTACAGGGATTTAGAAAAATAAGTTACATAAAACAAATAAAAAGGAATTGGTTGAAATTTGTTTGAGTATGAATTTATCCAACAGAACAAAGATCGGTTGGTTAAAACAATAATTGAAATATTAAAGCATCGGGGATACCCTTGCAAATTCACACAGTAATTATTAATGATCTAGTTTTCGAACTCAATGGAGAATCAGCTGAGGAGTGATTCCAATCTGAATATTTAGCGATGATAATATAAAACATCAAAAGTTATAATTAGTGAATTGTCTGAATAAATATAAGAATTTACTTGTAGATCACAAGCATTCACCGTGCTCGGAGTCTACGATAAATCAACATTTTCAACAAGAAAATCTTATTTTATTGTAAATAATAAATTAATATCTTATGATAAATTATAATTAATTAATTAAAGCGTGAAATAACCAGTTATTTGACTCACAGGGAATCTCAAGCATTCGATATACATGACATAACGAATCAAGAAATTATACAGAGCAAAAATATTACTAAAAGACAAGAATTAAATTAAATGAATAAATCATGCATTAAAAATAATATTTAATTCATATTAAATACCTTGCTTTATTGAATGTATCTCCCCTAGCTTTAGTTGGACATTTAGCAAGCCATATAACTAGAACAAAAACTAGAAACTAAAATATGGGAAGAGAATAATAATTTTGATCATAATAGATGAGAACCTTTATTTATATTAAAATAAATCTTAAGTATAGGTAGAAGATATAAAGTTGGCTTGGGAGAAATTCCTTTCCAAAAAGAATTTTTTTAAGGTTAAATCACGTGCATAAAATCTTGGGAGAACAGGTACACAATCTGTTCAGATTTCGAGCTTGAATTTCGCATATTTAGATGCCGATTCACGAAATTTTTGTGAAATAAACTTTTGTAGCATGTGAAGTCTTCTTTCCAAAACCAGAAAAATCAAGTCAATTGGATTTTGGAGTAAACAATTATGACAAAAATACTGAAAAAATATCGAATCTTTATCTTCTAAAATACTTTTATAATCCAACTTTAAATGAGTTTTCTTCTAACTTGAACTCTTATAAGGATTAAATTGTTGATTTATCTTCAAATCTTCTTATCTTAATCTTGACTCTTAAATCCTTATTAATTGTGGTTCTTCCATTAGTGATTACTTCACTTGCCTTATCCATTATTACTTTAAATTAATCAATTTATCTGCAATATAAACCAAACAATTAAAAAAAGTATCAAACTAGAAAATCAAGGAATTTAACACATTTAATCACAAATAATATGCAATTAAACAATCATTAAATATAATAAAATAGTAATTTTGTTGGTTAATCATGTTACAGGACAACTATTTTGCGTATCTATACAGCTGTGCGCATAGGAGCATTTAACACACATTCGTCTACAGATATTACTTTCGCGTGTACTATTACCAATATAGTAGTGGATGAAACAGATGTATATGCAGAGGACGACCCACCAGATGGTGTTGCACCTAAAACGGCACCTGCACCTGCACCACATGTCGCGCCACATGATGAGTTGTCTATAGGCCCTCGTGGGTGTAGGTAAGACAATATTTGGATTGTACGATTCATCTTTTTTTATCGTACTTATTGACAACTAATGTCTTATGTAATTTTTTTTGCTATCTAGTTGAGATGTTGTATTTTCCAAGTAACACACTCTTATCCATCTTCTCAAATATTACATAAATTAGCTTGACTAGATGCGGGATGAGCATGTATACCAACAATTTCATGTATATTTTTGAGTTATTTGTGTTGTTGGTGGTTTGTTGTTCTATAATTGGAGGTTTATATGGGTGGTGGATGCTTGTGGCATATTTTGGGTTATGGTTAGTATATGAATGGAATCTTATATGCAACATGTATTTTCGAAAAAATTTTAGGGTCACACTTATAGGGGAAACTTTACCGAAAGTTTTGTTTAATGTCTTCTAATAATAATTTACATTCTTATCCTGTAGATAATATGAAAATCTTTCACTATGGATGTGCTGGACAATCTACCAAATTACTGTTTGTGGGGTCGAGAATTATGGACTAAATGGGCACCACTCATTTGTTTTGATGTGGTAGAGTAGCATTTCCCCAACCATGTTCTCTGATAGTTTGGGTGTAAACAGTCGATACCAATAGTGTGTGATTTGAGTAAGGAGCTGCATGCCACAAATAGGTGTGACAGACTTGGTTATGGCTGGACCATCATACATCAGCACTACTTCAACATGTGGGAGCAGTGGTTGGATACTATTGTTCATGAAAAACCTATCATCGACATGATGGATGCCACTGATTCATACATGGAGTGGTATCAATACATTTCTCATCTATTTATTGGACCACCCATGTCGCAATCTGATGTCAGTTTCCAACCAGTCAGTAGTATCATTGAGTTATTGGTATGTGTTGTCTGTATTCCACAGACTGTCCCACCGCTGCCCCATCGACATACCTCTCTTATTCTATATGAGAACTTTTTTGATGATCCTGAGGTTCCTATTGAGGGAGTGACACATGTGCTATCACTTTCACACAGAGGGCGGGGGAGAGGTGGGCATGGAGTCAATCGTCCTGCTCAACATGCACATGATCCTGTAGATGGTGGAGTGACTCAAGAGATTCCAGCTCCTCCTGATGGACAGTGGCTCAAGCCACAGAGGAAATCACCACCTTGTGGCACGTAGTCTATCTTTTTATCTATGTTGTATATAAATTGTGTTAATTAGTGTTGCATATAAAACTCTTTGAGTTCATATTTTGATATACTATACTTAAATTACTACATTTCAAATTAGTTATCAAATACTCTATGTAACATTTTTTTAACTAAGTTTAACACAATTTATCGAATGCACATGGACAACAGTAATTCCAGTAATATACCACATTTCATAGAAACATAATAAAGAAACATACTAGAAACACAAATACGACAATATTGTCTAAATGTTAAACACACATGAGTTATTTAACACTTCTTCATGGGTTTTCTTTTTTATCAGATATCTCCACATCAGAAATACATCCAGTTTCTTCACTCAATTGGAAGCTTAAAATTGCTTCTTTTATCCTCCCTTCTGCAGCTCGGTCTCTTGTGATGCGACAAAAGTTGTACCGATTGCAACGGATTCTCATTCGATTGTGCTCAACTCGAATATGAAACAATGCTCGTTCTAATTCTTGAGAAGTTGTAACAGACATACCAATGACAACTTTTCAAGACTTTCTTTTGTTGCAAAAACTTAAATCTAACCTTAAATTTTCTTTTTCCATCAACCGATTTTGCCATTTCGCCATGATTGTATTTCTAGTCATTTGTGAGTAGCGTAAGCGATGATTAATTGCATAGAAAAACTCATCCTTTAATGTCCAAAGATAACCCAGAGTTTCAAACACCATTCACAGACTATAATTCATGGTTAGAGATGAAGTGTGTACATTAAACATTGCACAAGCGTTGAAACTTATATGCATTATGGATGTGAGTACGTTAGTTTACTGTCTCAATGAATGACATTGAACCAATGTGTAGTCACAATGACTGACATTGAAACATTGTGTAGTCACAATGAATGACATTGATGCAATTGTCATGTTATATCTGTTTATTGTTCAACAACCCACGTGAATGAAGTGCCTCAACACTATTTGAAATAAAGACAAACCAATAAATTGACAACACATGACACTGCACTATAATTCACCGGGGTGTAATCATATTCAAAACCCTATGACTACACATTGCTTGAATGACAAAAAACCTGATATTGTTGAATGTTTCATAGACGTGAATCAGGGTCTAGTAACTTCAATGAATGAGAGGTCTCAATGTGTGACTCACACTGATAAGTAACAACGTGTAGTCACACTGACATGTAGTAGTTAACTTCGGTTTAGCTATATATAATGTTGATTAGTATTTAAATATATATAATGGTAAAAAAGTGAAACCCATGAGTTATAACTATTAATATTGTAAAAATAATAGTTAACGTCGGTTTAGCTAGTGAATAGATGACATAACTTGTAAAAGAACTTCTATCAACTATATTTGGGGTACAAATGTATGTTGTGTAGGTTTGGGTTGGCTTTGGAAGGGTTTAGAGTGGATTGAAAATGAAAAACGGAGGAAAAAGGCTAAACTGGGCAAAACCGTACCTGTTCTGTGTTCCGAAGTAAATTAGTCCAGAGAGTTCGACGTACCGATACAGCGTACCGGTACGACCGAAAGAATTCTACATGTTTAATGTCGCAATCTTGGTCCGTTTTTTGCCCTATAAATATATCATGTCGCCTCCTTTGGCTTTATTTCGGCCCCTCCAACCTTAGAAACCCTAAGAGAGAAAGAAAGGAGAAACAGAGAGGAAGAAAGGGAGAGAGAACCACTTGCTTTGAAGGGATTTGTACCTTGGAGTCCCTCAAACCTAACTTTTCAAGAACAAAAAGTAGGGATTTTCTCTCATTCACTTACATTGAGGCTAGGATGCATATATATGTATGTTTTGGCTATCAATGGTATAGATATACACTATGAAATCATCATCTCCTAGGCTTTTTACAAAGATTACATGTTTTGAACAAAGTTAGAGTTTAATACCCATGAAATCTCTT